>BJKM01000068.1:1237500-1748900 GCA_015082035.1 Chaenogobius annularis | reverse complement strand
CTCCTCATGACCCAAGCGTCTGTCATGTGCCAGTAAGGCCTGCACAGGAACCCCCGGCACAACATTACGCTCAGTATGTTTCCATTGAGCTTCATGTTCTGGGTCACACCAGCAACGCTCACCCCGCAAACCCTGTGTGTGTTTCTAAAGGTCAGAGGGGGGCGCCAGAGTGAGATCATTTCAGTTTTTTGTACATTTAATGTTTTGAAGAAAATCCCTTTGGGGACGGAAAAGGTTTGGTCAAATGTAAGACGACATCTGCAGCAGGACCTTGTTTGTTCCGTCCCATCGACTGTAACTCAGACAAACAAACACTAGGCAAACAGGAGGAGGGGCCAAGCGCAGACCTGCCCCACCCCTCTTTCCAGAGTCAATGGGTCAGGTGACCGTTGGCGTCCAGACTTATGATTACATCTGGTTTTGTGGTTTTTGTACCGGATCTGAAGCCTGAACGTGAGCCGGACTTTATAAAGACTTTATAAAGTCTTTACAAAGTCTTTATAAAGTCTTTATAAACACTTTATAAACACTTTATAAACACTTCACAACTTTCAGAGCCAGCACAACGTCACGGTAAAGCTAACTAGCATGCTAACAGCGCACTTGCTTTCCATCACGTCATAATCAGACGGCACACAGCGGTCTCATTTTCCCCCAGAACTGTTTTTACCATCGATCAGAGCTGGGCCGGCCCAGGAAGCTCTGACCAATCAAACAGCCCGAGGCATATACTTTATTTATCTTGTCAATAATGTCAAATATATGAAATAAACTTTATTACTCATAAATGTGAGCGCGACATGGCGTAAACGGAATATTTAAGGAAACGGAAAGCGTCTTGAACGTGAGAACGAACTTTTTTAAACTCTGGAAATGTATTTGAACACGTCCAAACCGGGTCCAAACCGGGTCCAAACCGGGTCCAAACCGGGTCCAAACCGGGTCCAAACCAGGACTAAACGGACTAAGTAAATGCAGTACATTTCTGTTTTCCAGTGGAACTCATTTAGTCCAGATTCTGCCTCGTTTTCGAATGATTTCACTGGTTAAATGGAAACGGTTCTTGTTTTGTGTGAAGTGCTGAAATGCTCTGGTTTAAAGTAGTTTCTTCTCGTACAGTTCTGTTCAAAGACCGTTTAGTCTTGGTTTAACCTCATTTGTCTTTCCCATGAATGACTCACATTGTTGTTATTGGTCATTGGTCAGTTTTTGGAGAGTCCAGAAGGATCAAGATTCCATCCAAACATGAAAGCATCCGAACTTTCCAAATGTTCTGGTCTTTAAGGCCAGATGTCATGTAACTTCTGTGTCAGAGAAAGACTCTCTTGTCAATCAGAGAAAGACTCTAAAGTTCTGTCAGAGAAAGACTCTAAAGCTCTGTCAATCAGAAAGACTCTAAACTCAGTCAGAAAGACTCTAAAGTTCTGTCAGAAAGACTCTAAAGTTCTGTCAGAAAGACTCTAAAGTTCTGTCAGAAAGACTCAGTTCAAAAGACTCTAAAGTTCTGTCAGAAAGACTCTAAAGTTCTGCCAGAGAAAGACTCTAAAGTTCTGTCAGAAAGACTCTAAAGCTCGTGTCCATTCCACTGTGGGACTTTCTCTCAGTGTTTTCCGTGGACTCGCGGCTCAAACTAAATCTGAACTCTACGTTTGTTCAAAGCTGTTTTCGGCCGACCTCACTGCGGCGGAGTCTTTCCGGCTGAAGGGGGCGTTAGAGCTTCACATGAATCTTTAAATACTCACTTCTTTTTATTGACACTTTTTGTTTGCTCCAAAGTCCCAAACTCTGGTCCGAACGTCACCGTGAACGTGACGAACAATAAACCACAAGTTCCACTGAAGGTCATTCCACTGCGCTCAGTTTACTAAAGACAACAACTTTATAAAAGTTCTAATCCAGTTCAGTTTTTCCTTTTGACTACGTTTTATTTTCTCTGCGTTTCATTAAACTTTATGTTAAATATCTCTCTTTGTATAAAACGTGAAACAACAAAACACTTTAGGTTTTGGCCTCGGTTTCTTAAGAATGTAAACTTTGTTTCACACTTGAATTTATTCTTATTTTACAAAATAAAATCATTTGAAACTTCTTCATGGTGTCGGTGTAATCCCTCATCCGTCCAGCAGGGTTCCGTTATAGAAGAAGACTCTCCTCTGTGAGACCCTCTGCTCACAGAGGGGAGGGTCTCACGGAGGAGTCTAAACCGGGTCTAAACCGGGTCTAATACCGGGTCTATACCGGGGTCTATACCGGGCTATACCGGGGCTATACCGGGGCTATACCGGGGCTATACCGGGGCTATACCGGGGCTATACCGGGGCTATACCGGGCTATACCGGGGCTACGGGCTATACCGGGGCTATACCGGGCTATACCGGGGCTATTACCGGGGCTATACCGGGGGCTATACCGGGGGCTATACCGGGGCTATACCGGGCTATATACCGGGGGCTATACCGGGTCTAAACCGGGTCTAAACCGGGGTCTAAACCGGGTCTCGGGTCTATACCGGGGCTATACCGGGGCTATACCGGGGGCTATACCGGGGTCTAAACCGGGTCTAACTCTCAGAACTGACTGTTTTTCATCTGAATTGGACCAACTCTCTAATGTAGACTTTTTTCATTTCTAACTCATTCTTAAACTTAATTAAATGTGTTTTCTGTCATTAAAAAAGAGAAAATCTTTAAATTCATTCAGAAGTTTATTGAAGCTTATATTTAGTTTTACAAAGTTTTATTGCATGAGCGGCGTTAAAACTTCTTTTGGGATGAATAAAGTGATGAGTCTGATGCTCTTACAGAACACTAAAAGTACACACAGTATTTGAAAAAGCGTCAGTATTTGGGCGAATACAAGACTTAATATTGGAGACGTGAATGACTTTGGTCCAAACGGATTCCCATCAGTTTGACCTCAGAACAAAGCCACTCAAATCTCCTTCAGTTTTAGTTTCTTTTTAAGTTCAAACAAAACCAGACAATTTGGTCACAATTTTCATCAAAATGGACAAAACAAACGAGTCTCATCACTTCTCGGCGACAATGAAATACATAGAAATGATCAAATCCTGTGGTTACATCGTTTGTCATTCCAAATAAGCCTACGATTACTTTACTCAGCCTTATGCTTTACTCTCAGAACTGCGTGAACGGGACAAACATTAAAACGACTCTTTAACACTAAGGGACAAAACGACGCGCGACGATCTGTTGCAATTTACAAATAAAAACGAGGAAAATGACAAGCGACATGTTTCGTTAGCTTCAAATGTGAAATGTGAAGTTAAAGTGTGATTTTTTTTTTGGGCAAAAGACCAGAGGCTGGAGCAGACCAAAACAGTCTAAATCAGTGAATGTGATGACGAGTTATTTGACTCCTGAATCTTTGAGGTTTTGGCGCTCTCAGTGCGGCTGGAACGTCTTGGCCATGTCGTCGAGCAGAGCCACGAGTTTGTGTTCCTCCAGAGTCGAGCTGCGAGTCCAGGCCAGCGGCAGGTGGGCGGGCACCATCGCACGGTCTGTCAATCAAACACAGAAGCCTTGTACCAAACCACCATCAGTACACACGTATTACAGTTATTACACATTATATTAGTTATTACACATATATTAGTTATTACACATTATTAGTTATACACACATTATACACATTATAGTTATTACACATATTACAGTTATTACACATTAGTTATTACACATGGTTATTACACATATTACACATAGTTATTACACATTAGTTGTTACATATATTACACCTATTACACATTAGTTATCACACATATTACAGTTATTACACATATTACAGTTACTACACATTAGTTATTACACATTAGTTACTACATATTATATTACACATATTACAGTTATTACACATTATATTAGTTATTACACCTATTAAACCTATTACACATTAGTTATTCCACATTACAGTTATTACACATATTACGCCTATTACACGTTATATTACACTATTACACATATTACACTATTACACATTATATTACAGTTATTACGATGATCAAAATCGGCCCCAAAAATGTGGGCGGAGCTGATTGTAGGGGTACTGTAATGTCATTCATGTCCCACTTATGAAAGAGGGCGATATCGAGTGAAAGAATTGTATTGAGATTTCAAACATGAACACATAAGTGTGGGTATATTTGCTATCATAATTTAATAATAATGAGTAATTATTATAAGTACTTTGGGGCACCAGCCATTGATTAGGAATTGAACAATTCTATAATCACATATCTAAATTAATGAATATATTAAAAAGTAATTTTGCTTGTTAGTCTGACGGTTGGTGTGGCATTGACCCCTTTTCTGGAAAAGAACACTTTACCAAATGTGGTTTATGAGGATTTATTGACCAAATAATTAAACAGATAAAAATGAATATGGAATATGCAAATTTCCTAAAGCCTCACAAATGTATTCAAGCGTTATAATAAGCGTAGCATCAAAGGTTATTTTGCATTATAGTTCATGCTAAAACTGTTTATTATTTTGTTTATTAATGTTCTTTTTACTTCTATCTATCTAACAGAAAAATCAATGCAGAGTAGGCAAGTCGTTATATATATCTTGCAGTTTGAGAACTACTGTAAGTTGCCACTTGGGGCCGCCACCGAAACTTCAAGACAGAGATAAAGTTTCTCGGAAGCGCAGAGTGGGTGGAATGGGCTGAAACTGTCGCAGAGAGGAGTCCGGGGGGTGGGTCTTAACAAAGGGGGAAACCAGAATAATTATGACGATATAGGGCGGTACAATACGCACGCCGTGTGTGTGTGAGGAGGCTATAGGACAAGCTGTTTTACGAGGGGGAGTGTCCAGGTCAATATTCATGAATCAAGACGAGATATAATGGCGTGTTACGGTCGGAAGTCGGCTTTTTTCTGCAGAAAGTTCTCCCGGGTCGTTGGTGTTTGTCATCTCGCCAATAAAGACTCCGTTTTCCATTGAAACTTTTCAAGTCTGTATTTCGGTTATTCTTCACAGAGAGTTTTCTTTTTCAAAATGAGTCGATAGCAGATGGAGATGCTACACATGATTGTTCTAGGTCCATCCAGTTGTGTGTTAGTTAATTTTGAATCTAAGGTGATTGCGAAATTCATTCATATAACCAGAACCAGAAGAAGCTGTGATCTTGAGGAGTGGGGTTTCCTGTGTGTCCGTGTCGCCTCCAGGGTTCACTCAGGGGTCACGCTGGGAGAGCAGCTCGGTCCGCACGGTGGGCCGGGCCGCTCTATCAGGCTGAAGAAGCACTGGATCAGGTTCAGTGATCTGCGTTTTCCTTGGCTCTGAGGCGTTCCTACGACAAAAGAGCCCGTTGCGCTGCTTCACAGATGAGGCTGGTCTGAAGAGACAATCACTGGATCCAAAGTTTGTTGTAGAATCGAAAAGTTGCAAAAAAGGTCCTTTGTTTGAGTTTGCACGAAGCAGTTTGAATCACGTCCAAGAAAGACAGATGCACAGATTTAAGGGGGAGAAAAGTTAGCTTCCGCGAGCATTAAGAATTAACATTAGGCCACATAGTTACAAAGGTAATACTGTTTGAAAGACAAGTTACAAAACAGTTAAAGGAACGTGCAGAACACAAGAACATTATGAACAGTAAATTCATCTTGTGGACAACGTCTGCTGTCAGATGATTGTTTTGCAGTCGCATGATGGAACAAGGTTGTCCCAACAATCTGCTCCTGCAGAGACACCATAAATCTCCACGTCAGGGTTGTACATGGTAGCACCTTATCCTATCACCATGGCAACATTCAGAGGTCATCTGCAGGACACTACATGATCGACCATAAAAATAAATAAATAACCATAAATAAAGGGAGATTAGACCCCGGTGCTGGACCTTGATAGAAGCGTCCGCTGGGGTTCTTGGCGGCGGCCTCGGACACGGCGAGCCACAGCACCGTGTCGGCGCCCTGCTCCGGAGAGCGGAGGCTGTTCTTCATCGAGCGGTGGAAGTCTGGCATCGCGATGGCCACAGCTGCACAAACCACAGAGGAAGATCTCGATGTTCTACAGTTTCATTAAGAAAAGATTTCATAAAACGGGATGGTTATTCTGATGGTTCATTTCTTCTTGGACCGTTAGATGGAGATGGTTCGATGGTTAGGTTTAGATGGTTAGATGTATGGTTCAATGGTTAGGTGTAGATGGTTCGATTGTTCGGTGTAGATGGTTTGATGGTTAGGTGTAGATTGTTGGATGTAGATGGTTCGATGGTTGTGTAGATGGTTCGATGGTTAGGTGTAGATTGTTGGATGTAGATGGTTGGATGGTTGTGTAGATGGTTAGATGTAGATGGTTCGATTGTTAGGTGTAGATGGTTCGATGATTAGGTGTAGATGGTTAGGTGTAGATGGTTTGATGGTTGTGTAGATGGTTAGATGTAGATGGTTCGATGGTTGTGTAGATGGTTTAGATGTAGATGATTCGATGATTAGGTGTAGATGGTTCGATTGTTAGATATAGATGGTTTGATGTAGATGGTTAGATGTAGATGGTTCGATGGTTAGGTGTAGATGGTTAGGTGTAGATGGTCAGGTGGTTAGCTGTAGATGGTTCGATGGTTAGGTGTAGATGGTTCGATGATAAGGTGTAGATGGTTCTATGGTTAGGTGTAGATGGTTCGATGGTTAGGTGTAGTTGGTTCGATGGATAGGTGTAGATGGTTCTATGGTTAGGTGTAGATGGTTCGATGGTTAGGTGTAGATGGTTCGA
Organism: Chaenogobius annularis; assembly: GCA_015082035.1. NCBI lineage: Eukaryota > Metazoa > Chordata > Actinopteri > Gobiiformes > Gobiidae > Chaenogobius > Chaenogobius annularis. Next base: position 1,742,160 of record BJKM01000068.1, on the reverse strand, counting down.
TGGTTAGGTGTAGAGGGTTCGATGGTTAGGTGTAGGTGGTTAGGTGTAGATGGTTCTATGGTTAGGTGTAGAGGATTCGATGGTTAGGTGTAGATGGTTCTATGGTTAGGGTGTAGATGGTTCGATGGCTAGGTGTGTAGGTTCGATGGTTAGGTGTAGATGGTTCTATGGTTAGGTGTAGATGGTTCTATGGTTAGGTGTAGAGGGTTCGATGGTTAGGTGTACGTGGTTTAGGTGTAGATGGTTACATGGTTAGGTTAGAGGTTCGAGTTAGGTGTATAGGTTTCGATGGTTAGGTGTAGAGGGTTCGATGTAGTAGTGGTTAGGTGTAGATGGTTTATGGTTATGGTGGTTATGGTTAGGTGTTAGGTGGTTCGATGGTTAGGTGTAGGTGTAGAGGTTCGTGTGAGGTGGTTAGTAGAGGGTTCGATGGTTAGGGTGTTAATAGAGGTTAGCGTGGTTCGATGGTTGTAGAGGGTTCGATGGTTAGGTGTAGATGGTTCGATGGTTAGGGTTAAGGGTTCGTAGATGGTTCGATGGTTAGGTGTAGAGGGTTCGATGGTTAGGTGTAGAGAGTTCGATGGTTAGGTGTAGAGGGTTCGATGGTTAGGTGTAGAGGGTTTATTACTTGGCGTGTCGACCCATCCAGGATGCATCACAGAGAAGTGGACGGTGGGATGAGCTTTGGCCCATTGTTCTGTCAGAACCACCTGCTGCCTCTGAAAACACCACAGCACTTTGGATTAGAGTCACCCGACCCTCACCCTGACCCTCACACTCACCCTCATCCTGACTCACCCTGCCTTGTGAAGTCAGCAATGAAATGCTCATGAATTTTACTTCAGATATGATGAACACTGTAGGTCCAGACTCTAAAGTTTAGCATCTTCATGTTAATGGGATTAGAGGAACAAGGTAACGTGATCAAATCGGATATATTTCCTGAGAAGCAGTAATTACACTACATAAAAATGTAATGTAGGTCTATTACAGTAACTAAGTAATACCCAACCTCTAAAAAAAAAACTAAAAAAACTCTTAACTCCCTTGTCTTCAGTGTTTGTGTGACATATAGGCCTGTTAATTCCATGTAAGCAGTTGGCAATTCTACATTTATTCAGTTACATTTAGCCTACTTGAGCACATTTCTGAAGAATTTGACGTTTTCAGTGTTGGTTTTTAAAGCCATACCTCTACTTCTACTTGAGAAATATTTAGAAGTAACAATTGGCGACTCTAATTGAATAAAGGTTTTGGTTACTCTTCCCACAGTCAGTGAGAAAAAAAACATTAAATGACTCAAACAAACATTTAGATATGATTTAGTTGAGCAATTTTTGGGTCACTTAAAAAAAAAAAAAAACAGAATCAGGACATTTAATAAGTCATATATCCAATACATTACGTCCAAACTTTTACTCAGGTTAGACACACTCTGAACTCCAAAACTCTCCAAATTGTGTGAATATAGTTAACTCGAGTTTATTTAAATGTGACACAGCAACTGAACACTTTCTTCCCTTGTTTTACTTCCTCTTATCTTAATGAGACACACGAGGATGATTCATGCAAGTACTACGCCTTATCTTTGTCTTCCTTTGTGTGAGATGGAGCACATTCTGGCACCAAATCAGATTCAGTTTATTTTTCTTTCATAATCAAACACAGCTTTATGTGACTTAAATATATGGCCACCTCGAGTTAAATTTGAGGTTTATTCTGCAGCTTTTTCTGCTGCTGTCAGTACCCTTATTGGAGGGTCCAGAGTCCTTTATCCCCTCTTCAAGGACAACCTTTTTTTTTATACATTTCTCACCCATGAATTCAAATATTCTCTCAAAAGATGTGGTTCAATTTAATACACGGGTTCTTTTTTACCGACTGTTATTGTTTAATCAAGGGTTATTTTAGGTTATTTTGTTGTTGATACTCTTAACAAATACAAGGATTGTGCATGCACTTATGTGGAAAATCATGTTGTGAGACTATTTTGCCATTTGTGTGAGACAAAATGATTAACCTTGCAGAGTTAAACCTCCTGAGAAGATGTAGTTCCAAAAAGCAATGCTACAATGACAACAAAAATATTTAGAAAAATAGATCCAAAAGTTGAACTGAATTGCACAATTTAGTTATTATAAATTATGGCAAAATTTCGTCTTGTCTAGTTGTCGTGGAACCAATCTTGTGTCTTTGTGAAACTCTGTCACAACTGTACATGTTTGCAAGTCCATTAGATGGTGCTGTTTGTTGGTAAACTGAAAACCATCCCTGGCATTGTGACCACTTTCCTCCTACTTCTGTTTGCTAATGTGAATTTGGCCTGTTTAACTCTTGAATGGGCCTCTTCACCCAATTTACATTTATTGAAATATTTCTACTCTACAATAGTTTTAATGTCACATTTTCACTTTATTTTAAGTGCTCCTTGAGATGTTCATAGTTTGGGAAATCTTTATATGTAATAGAAGCCTGTATTAAACTTCTGCACCTTCTTCTTCCAAACCTTCTCTTAACAAACGTCTGTGGTCTTCACAGAACAGGCTGCATTTATACTGAGATCAGATTACACAACACACAGGTGGACTCTTTATTTAATTATTAGGTCAATATTCAATCTTTCAGCAATCATCAGGCCACTTCTGACAGCAATAGGTTCACTATTGTGTACCACTTTGTGTTTCTCTTTCACAAGAAATGCCAAAACAATTTATTTAAGTTTTGACAAAATGTGGATAAGTTCCAGGTACGAACAGTTTTGCAAGCCTGTGCAATTGGACATTGATGGAATGAATACATGTAATTGATTTAGTTACAGAATTCTGACCACTGCATTAACATGCATTTTCTAGCATATTCTGTTTCATGGACCAATCAGAATACTGTCTTTTGAATAATTAGTCTAATTTTACATTGACAGGATTAAAAACAGGTTTCTGTTTGTTGGACCATCTGTTATGCATTTATTTATCATTAATTAGAGAAGAAAATAAAAACATACACTCACCTCTAGAGCTTAGTGGACTTGACATTGTGTACTTTGAAGCCTAAATGAAATACCACAAGGCATTCTTTTGATTTTATTTCTCAAAATGTGCATTTGGAACAACATTGCAAAAGTGCATTCCAACTATACAGAAATGATTCACCCTGTTCCTTGAAAAGTTGCATGAATGAATCAGTACAAAAATAGATTTTAATTTCAACCTTTGCTGCTGACCAATTCAATTTTCTTTTTTTGTTTTTCTTTTTTTCTTTTGCACTTGTGTCTTGTACCTTCCTCTGCACATGTGTTACCATTTGACCCACTCCAGAGCCATTATGAGTCATGGCCAACATCAAAGCATTTATATTCCTGACACTCGGAGACTAATGGTGTCAAGAACTCACTTTTCATCCCTGGCTTTGGTTAAGTCTATAACAGTCTAACTACTAAAACATTATTGTTGATTTATTATGTACTAAGTTACAATTAGACACAATGAGACCCAACACAACTGTTTATTGATTAGTGGCCCCTAAATCTCCTCGACTCAGCCTGTTTCTGTGCCATGCTGAATGAGCTGAGGATCTTCACCACAAATGGGACCAGCAGGTGGCACTGCACAGGAGTGGAATAAAAAGCATGAGAAGGAACCTACAGAAAAAGAGGGGCTGACTGAAGTTTGTCTACACTGTCAATAAACTAATTCACCGACACAGTGCCCCTTCAGCCCACTTCCTGTATTTGGTTCGTTTACACTGTTGATGCTTGTTGTATTATGTTCACTTTTGTTTTGTATGTGACAGAATATTTAAATGTGTATTATTTGTAAATCTTGTTTTTAGCCTGTGCAAATTGCCATGCACCTTTTATGCCAGCAGAGAGCGCCAAGATGTTGCCAAGATCTTTACTGGCTGGGCTTTTGAATGCTGCTCCAGATTCATGCATTTGAACTTCTACCTCTGCAATTGTGTTCTATTGTGAAGGCTCAAGTTTTGTGCTTATTTCAAGGTTTGTTCTCTTGTTTCTTACCCAACTGATGACACTCACAGACCTAATAAGAGATCAAATATGTGTTTTCTTTATCACTGTCAAACCATTTAAAGAAAACTAACATTTCATACCAAAGCCAGTGTCATTTTAGGCTTCCCCTGGTTCAACCACTTGTACGGAGATGTTCCAGTTTGTCTGAATGCAGGTTATTGGGCATGCCCAGCTGGCTGAAGTGCTATCGTCACAGAGTCCTGATTCATCTCACAGAGGCCTCCACCGCTTCCTGTTATCATCAGGAAGCTTCCATCCCGAAGAACTAAAATTCAAACATGTTGGCACCAAAACGCATGAGGTGGGAAAAGGAGAGCGGGGGCCTTCTGACGGAAAGCCATCACCATCTGCGAAATATGTTACGTTTGTTAGAGAATTTTCCATAATTTTGTGCTGAGGAGTTTTGACACCTACCTACGTAATACTGACAAAGTGCGTGTGGGATGAAGTGTTCACAGATGGAGTGGATTCTTAAGAGATATCAGGTTCTCTATCTCAAATGCACTCAATTTATGTTGTGAACTTAATTGTGAACAAATACATCAATAAAATACATTATTGTTGTCGTGCCATGGAAAAAGCAATGAGGCATTTAAAAAAATAATTAAAACAATTAAAATAGGCTATGAGACTTTACAAATATAGTTTCATTTAGAAATTGTCTCTCTTTTTATCATCACAGTTTATTTGACCAATTGGCAAACCCTCCCTGAAAGCTGAATTGCACTGTAGTTCCATGTGTCAAGTGGTGCTTGTTGTTAGACAATATCTTTAGTTTCTGACAAACCATATTGAGACTCATAAATAAAACACAAAAACATAAGGTAATGGACCATGAGGTGATTTTAATTGGGTGTTTTAGGGGGGAATCAGCTGGACTGAGAAGGGCTTTTATGGTATTAATGTTGTCTGGTTAAATTAAGACCTGGCAGAGGGGTTTGACATTGGCACATTTTGTGTCAATGAGCAATAGCCTTCGTCTCTCAGAGACAATGTTGATCCATCTGTGGAGCACGTCACGTCCATGGAAGAACTCCAGAAAGGGTTCTCATATTTGCATTGGCATCCATCTACACAGCACATGAGGAGGTAGAGCTATCAGGCCATGCTTCAGGTACTATAATGGGATGCAGCACAGAGACACACAGGTAACCCAGAATGTTTACTTCCAACACTCCACCCACACGAAACATTTTTACAGAAGATCCACTCAAATGGGCCTAATTAGGACTGTCTAAAATGGAGGAAGTGAATCACCTGATGGTGTGGGCTGCAGAGATGCAGATGAGGAAGACACAATTGAGGGATGGAAAGGGGACCGCTGAGCTCATCCTCTTGTAATGTTGAGTGCATACCCTTCACATTTGATGGTCAGTGGAAATAAGAGTGAGTACAATGTGTCAAATTAGTCAGAGACATGACCCTATTAGAGTTAGTGGTAAACATGTAATAACTTCACAATTCAGTGTAGAATTTAAAACGTGAAATAAATGTCAAAGAGGCACAGTCAGTCATACTTGTTAATGATGAATGAATATGAACCAATGAATATTCGGCATAGTCAAAACACCCTTCCATAATGTTGAGGACTAGTGCCTGAATGTAGGTCATTTCTGGATTTGTTAGTTAGATGAAATGATCTGAACATGGGACTGTTTAAGTTTTATTTTTGGGTCATTTTATTTTTTAAACATTATATCAGTATAGTTAATCTGAATTTGAAAACATTTTGATTATTATTATTATTAGTAGTAGTAGTAGTAATATTATTATGATTATGATTATTATTATTATTATTATTATTATTATTATTATTATTATTATTATTATTATTATTATTATCATCATCCAGCTTTCAAAGAGTTGGATTTCTTAATGATAATAAAGACTCATTTGGCTTAGAACTTTTGTGAAAAAGTTGGTTTACAACATGCACTATTCATCCAGGCAAACAGAGAGGCATTCAGCGCTTGACCTCTCAAGCCAATCAACTAACCTATACTGCGTGTTAATTATTCAGCAAATTCTATTATTATGTTCTTTACATCTGGATGTCATTTGTCTGTCAACTGGTTTACTTTTAACCTGTGTACAGACTAATGTTGTGTCCCTGGAGAAGACTTCCCCATTTCTCACAGAGGTCGCAGCAGGATGGACATTAGTGTACATATGGATGGCATATCTGACATGTTTAGAGCTTGTATGTGTTCATTACATGTACATGTTCATTAATATGGACTGTCCCCACCAATCAAACAATAATAGTAATTGCTCACTTTTTTGGGGAGCGTCACAATTTAACCATAAATAAAAATCCTAGAAAATCAAGGAATCAAGGCTGCCAATCTGTGCCTTGGAATCCTCTGACCACTACAAAACACAATCAAAGACCAGATGGGTGCACTTGGACCTGGACACAATGTCAATAGGCTGGAACATACAACCTTTGGGTTGGCAAGTGAACATTCTCACCACTGAGCCACCACATAAAGCATATGTGCGAAGTGTCTTTCCCGTGGACACAATGGCAATATATGTAAAGCAGACACTAACTGCTTAGTCACTTATATATCACTCTGTCCTTCCAGTGTCAAGTAAACTTTTTTCCTCCATACAGTCTAATTGAATACTGTATGTAAATAATATAAACTGTTATGTCTCCATAGCTTGTGACCTTACTTTGCGTATGCCTCAAAATATTTCAACTGATTTCCAGTTTTTATACATTCACATTACTCACTGCTTGCTGCCCACTCAGAATCTGTTGCTCTAGACATATTTGGACATTGCTGATGGTGATTATCATACGTGCAGCCTCCTTGTATCGGGGGAAATCCTTTTGTGTTTGAGTAGTGGTGACGTTGTATTGGCGTCACACTTATTCAGTCCAACATTTGATCAAAATAAAATGTTAACATAGTTAAAACATCTACTTTATTTATGGTTTGACAGACAATAATGTTCCTATTTACTGTAGTAGGGTACATGTGCTTGATTCAAGCTGTATGTAGAAGTAAATGGACTACATCCATTTGTAGGCTTATCCCACCACGCCCCTAAAAGATGGAATAATATCAAACCAAACATGCCATATGTCAGAGTGAACTCATCAAAAACAGCTAGAGAATAACATTTTAGATTAAATTACCACAGCTCAGTCAAAGAGCAAATATGCGCCCCAATGTCAAATTCTCACTTTATTACATCTGTAGATACAAAAGCTATATTCATTCATTTTCCACTGCTTGTTCCCATTAGGGGTCGCGGGTGACTGGAGCCTATCCCAGTGCCTTTGGGCCGTAGGCAGGGTACACCCTGGACAGTGGCCAACTCATCGCAGGGTTAACACAGAGACATAGACACACAGACAACCATTCACTCTCACACTCATTCACTAGGGCCAATTTACAGTTGCCGATTTACCTAACACATGCATGTCTTTGGACGGTGGGAGGAAGCCGGAGACCCAGGAGAGAACCCACGGTAACATGGGGAGGACATGCAGACTCCACCCAGAGAGATCATGTGATGTTATGTTCGCCCAGGAATCAAACCCATGATTTCCTTCTTGGGAGTCAAGAGCTCTAACCGCTCTGCCACCGTGCACCCTCACAAAAGCTATATATCAATGGAAATCATCACCAAGATAGAGGTCAAAGGTTGCAGAATAAATTAGGTGGGAGGGATAAAAAAAAAGAATCCACTTTACTGTTTTCTATTTAAAGTTACTTCCCCAGACACAGAACTGGTTTTGACTAAACCAGTCGTATAAATAATAATTGCATCATTTTGAGATGCTCTGATATTGCTTTCAACTTCGACACGATCCTCGTGCTAGGTCTTGGTGAAAGTGTAATCTCACAGTAAATGCGGTGAGGTCATAATCCAGTCTGAAGTGTGTCTGTGTAAAGATGTGTCCGCAACGTGATTAAATGCTGGAAAAGCATTTTTTTTTCTTTTACACTCTGAAAAAATGCAGCCACAGAAAAAAGAACCATTCAAGAACCAATATTGAAAAGCAGGTATTGTTAAAGTACTGGTATTGAAAAAAATCTAATGGTACCCAGCCCTAGTTGGGACATACCGTCTACTTGTAGGTGTAAGCTCCTCCTTCTCCTCCCTCTCCTCATCGTTTAAAGTTGACCAATACAAGCTCACTGCTTGTGACCAGGTGCATCCATTGCCTCCTTCCCCCTAAAACGTTTATACTTAATGTGTATTCTATTTTTGTGCGTTGTGTGTTGTGCCACGGTGCATGTAAAGCAGAGTATTTAGCAAAAAGCAGAAACTGTAAACACGGACAACGGCTATGACTGACTCACAGTTTGCACATCTGCAAGGAGCTGCTTTAATTTTTATTGAGTAATATTGAGCCTATTTAAAATTTATGGTTACATGGTACTGGTAGCTGTTGCCACAGCTGTGCCAATGTCTCGTGATCCAAAAACCAATACATTTGATATCAAATGCATTTTACCTGGGCATATAGAGACTATTATTATTTTTGCCCAACACAGTTTGAACTGATCTAAAAAATAAATATATGCTGATAAACAAAAAAAAAAGGGTTAAAATGTATTTTATTTTATTTTTTAATTAAAAGTCAAATATGATTGAAAAACTTTAACTTTTTCGATATACCAGTCAGTATTGATATAGATAAGTATTTTGGTACATCTTATGTCTGTGAGCCTGTATGCCCGGGTTGACAGATGCCATCAACACACCAAATGAGGCTCAATTCGAAATGCCACCTGCTGTTTTTCATGTGGCAGTCTGTTTTTCTATGTGCGTACCAGTCACACCTCAAAGCCTTGTTATATATGTAGCTCCAATTTAAGGAGAGGAACGGGAGCAATCCTGACACCATTGTTGTCTTAAGCCGCCATGAATAATGCAAAAGTTGGACTATGAAGTTCCTATTCTTAACTGCAAAACAGCGCCACCCCGTGCAACTATCCAAAAAATACCAAGCTAGATAGATAGCTACCATAATGTGAATGATTAAACCTAACCATTATTCTAATCTTAGTCAAACGATTGGCTTTGGCAGTCACACCTTATCTCTCTCCATAGGCACGTTTCGACTGGTTCACTTTGGAGCAGAATGGGGCGGTCCATGAGTGTCTCCACTGTCTTTAGTGAACCATATCGCTGGGGATACTAGCTTCCAGAGTGTGCTGGCTCTCTTTCGGCCCCCGGAACGCTTTAGCACAAGATGATTGGACAAGAGAGAACGCAGACTCGGGTGAGAAAGAAATTGCAAAAAGCAGAGATAAACAGTAAATTATTACGTTATTGTTATTACGTTTGCATCAGCTATTTCCTGATTATTGACACATATTAAGTAAATAATATATTTCCACTGCATAAATACATCTAACTCTATCCAAATCCAACATATTTCATGAAGAGGCCTGAAAACGCTGCGTAGACGTGCCGTGAAGTTAAATAAATTAAAAAGCTATATCAGCCATATCTCAAAGTGCCACAAACTTAGAAGTTTTCCTGAATTGCTGAGGTTGGCCTTATGAAGAAAAATGATCATTCTGGTACAAATTAGATTTCATTTATTAAGAAAATATTTGTTATGTTTGGATGACATCAGCTGCTCACGTAGCTGACCCCTGCGAGCCAGGACTTTGCCATGGAAATGCAGAACGTCATTAACAGAAGCATCCCGAGACTGCCCAAAGTGAAATGTCTGGGGGCCAGTCTGGGGGCCAGTTGAAACGTGGCTTCTGTGGACTTGTGGAGGCATACAAAGCATATGTCATAGTGTCACAGAAACGCTTGTGTAAATGGATGTTTCTACTCCCTGTTTATGTGCCAGCTGTAGGCTAGGATCGAAATGTCTTTGGATAAAGAACTTACACCTAATATTTTGGTCATGCATTCACTTTATAGCATATAGTTATTTGCTTATACTGGAGTCTGGGTTTTATTTGTAACCGCGTTAAACACACATTCAGTTATAGAGTAAGCCATCCCAGACTGTCTGCTCTATTGGCAGAGAGTGGTGCTCGTCCAACAGACACTTCAGGCATAACAAGTTCATTGTGTTTGGGAAGATCTAGAGCTTCGCTTAATTAAAGTGGTATGTGTGGGCCCCCAAATTAAAATTACATACATAATAAATACATCAATAGACTACATGTTATTAGCGTACGCCCCTTCTGATTTGTCAGATTCAGTGGGTGACTTACTGACTTTTTTTTTCTTTTTTCCTAAAGAAACATTTAAATAAAGTACATTAAAATCATATGGTAACTGTAAGCACATGGTCAACATAGAAAAGAAATACATGAGGACAGAGTACACAAATCTTAATACACATAATAGAAAAAGAAAGAAAGAATTAAGATGAAGAAATAGAGATAATATAAAGGGGATCTTATAAAGTCTCTATTTTTGACGTTGACATTTCAGGTACCTATTTCAGGATGGTGAGCCGTTCTAAACCATGCATACGTCTGAAGCAGTCCATACCAGTCCAATAAAAGCTTTACTGAAAATGTTCTGGACCTGTCTGACGCATTGCAAAATCAAGCCAAGCACCACTTCTGCAGAACTGTGGACAATGGTGTACTAAACGAGCACATTGGAGCTGCTTGTGAAGTTCCGCAGTGCCAGCAGACAGCAGTTCACTGCTGCTGCCCGGGCACACACTTGTATAACCGTTTAGATAACATTTTCATTCACCGGCAGCGTCTCACGCAGGACGTAGTCTCCACGTGAAAGAGGCGAGTCCTTATATAAAATGAGTGGCGGCACCGCGCCTCTGTGATGAGCGGCTCCGACGGAGAACGCGCTCAGAGAAACCTGCTCTGTCATTGGCCAAGAGAGCTATGATGAAAAAGAGAACAATATATCGACCAATCAGCGAGTGGTAAAGGCGGGGTTTGGGAGCAGATAGAAATTAGGTCACCGACTGCGTAGGGACCGGAGCACAGCGTCGGGCCGGTCAGAGTGAAACCTGAATGGGAGAGCAGAGCGCGCAGGACTGAAGCTCATCTATCTCTGGTCAGCAGGGACTCTGCAGTTCATATCAACAGCGAGGCTTTACTTTTCTCAAGTGACACACTAACGGGACACTCAACCGGTCTTCTTTTGTGAGGTAAGTACATTTTCACTCACAGTTGTGCTGTAGGATGCGTAAAGACTGACGGCATTTGAACAACTGCTAAACAAGTGGAAAAGACAGAAAGCTGAAACGTAACTCAAAGACAGTTATGGTCAGTGGACTATAGTCATGTCCATCTGTCAGACTGAAGTCTCCAACAGGGTGACAGCCTCTGACATTGACTTTGAACAGACTTCACTTGAGCGGGGTCTTGTATAACTTGTGGAGAGTAATGACATCCTAAGCCCATGCGAGACGTCTTTTTGACGGTCGACAGTTACGCACCCCTGTCCTGTTCCCAGGATGCCCCACAGTCACAGGGTGCACCATGGAGTAAATGAAACAGCGGGCGCCTTACATAAAGTGTGCTGCAGTGGCACATGGCGGTCACGCAGAGGCGCCGCTCTGGAGCGCTGGCTCTGCTCGGAACATGCCGTCACCAGGCAGCTGCTGCTGGAAACTCGGGACAGACCTCACGTCACAGGACATGGACAGTGATGTAAAAAGTGCTGTTCCACAAGTTCAGCAGAGTTCACTTGTTGTAGGCTCCTTATTATTGTATAATCTGGAACATTTAAAGGGACTGTCTACCCATTTGATTAGTGAATGTTGTTCATAGTCTGCCTTTGCAAATGACTGACGCCCTACACACCTTTCTTATTATTACATTATACAATAATGCACAAAAGGCCTGTAAATAGCAAGATCGAAATTATTTTAAACAAATGGCCAAAGTTGTGGATCAAAGAGAAAAAAAAAATGGATCCATTTCAGAGCCTTGTGAGTTATGGAATAAAACTAGTTTTATTGCTTTTAGAGGGAAGATGATAATTGTTCCATCCAGTCAAAAAGCTCTGACTTGAGTACGCTCCTCAGCAGGATGGGCTTCTATGGGACAGGTGGCCCTGCAGGCCTTATACTCACATGTGCTAGTGAAGTTTCATAGTTAAGAAATCCACGTCACACTGTGTAGGACTGTGACACATTTAAAAAGAGAGTTGACCGTATAATAACCCAGAATGGGTTTGGTTGGAAAAGAATATTCAGAATCTTGACTCAAAAATATCTGAGTGGAAAGTTGGTCTGCATTGTGGTGAGAGGACATGAAATGGTATATCTAATAGTTAGATTTCACTTTTAAACACAAAAGTCCATTTGGGTTCGGTTGCAATCTGATTGGGGTTGGTTGACACATTGATGAGTTAGAATTTTTGCATCGGATTTTCTGATGTATGTAAGCATACTAAACATATCATCCCTCAATCATATTCTTTGACAAACAAATCATGTTTTAATTAATTATTTAAATTTAATAATTTATTATTATTCTCATTTGAAAGCTTTGCCAACACATCAGGTCCATCCAAATACCCCACCCTCCTCTGTGTCTCTTCTGTGTATACAATGTTAATGTTGTATACTGTTTCACCTGGCGTTTATTGAATAAAGGGGTAAAAAAGTATCTTTAAATATTCTCATCTCAACGCAGGAAAGAAGGTCAAAGTCTCAGGTAGGGATGTCAAGATCAACTAGTTTATCAATTACGTGAATATTTAAGGCTACGGTAGGTTATTCATGGAGGATTTGTAACCCACTATAAGGCTACAAACACACTGTGTTTACGCACGTGGTTCCCAAAACCACAGCTGCGCGTCAGCGTGAGGGCAACCACACGGTCAGCTTCAGCAGAACGTCTGTGTGCTTGAGGGCTGCGGTTTACAGTCAAGCCCGAGTCAGTCCTGTGCTCATGCAGACCTGAACCACTTGAGCTTCTGCGGAGCTAATCAGGCTCCAGGTGCGTCATGGGAATTAGATTTATATTTTTAATTTACATTTATAAATTGGCCAGAATAAGATATAGGGCAGAAGGTGGACTACTTTGTTACCTGAGTCTTTCACCTTCTTTCTTTCTTGAGCTGAAATTGAATTTGTATGTTTTTTGGCACTTCAGATGAATGGTAAAAACATGTGACAACCAACCCCAGTCTGGTTGTAGTGTTGAGTCAATTTACTATATAGTATTCCAAACAAAAGGTTCTATCCAACCCTGGCACATATCTTGAAACAGGACTCAGGGGGAGTAAAAGGGAGTGACGGAGTCAGGCTAACAGTGGCTCCAGTGTAGCTTTGGCTCTAGTCCAGCGCATTCACTATTGCACCTTGCAGCATTTATACTTCTACATTTATTTGACTGCAGTCACATCTAGTTCAATAAAACAATTTGGAACAGTGGCCAATTATCAATATGGGAAAATGTGTCTAGTTTTACACTTCTGTGATTATCCTACAGCAGTTTGTAGATCAGTAAATATAGGAAAATCCCTACAACGCAACCGGGGGACTGGACAAAACCATGTAAAAGCAAATGGAAAAGTTGCTGAATTATAGGTTAATAAGCCAGTAAACTGTTTATAAAGAGAATGACAATCACTGCACACCAAAAAGCAGATGATGCAAATTTTACTTTTGTTTTATGAGCTGATTAACAGCTCCAATACATTTTCATATTGTCTTCTTAGTGCCAGTCCAAAGTAACCTATGTTAAGTTCACATGTTTAGGACGTCTGTATTAATAACATGCTGCATAATGGGCAGTTATAAAACCAGATATAAGGCATTACATAATCTTGACAAAGCCGTGCAGATTATTGAAGAGTTTGAATTTTCAATGGGAATACATAACGATGAAAATGTCCTGTTCAGAAAAGAGTATTACAAAATCATCTGGCATTGGGAGGAGAAGTATTTAAAATATATGTATTTACTTTATATTGGAACATTTAAATACTATAACAATGTACTACTACAACTGTAAAGCACACACATACATTATAATATGACATGCAAATACACCAAAACTATATACAGCAAGGCAAAAGTTTATTTGTAGAGCACAGTATGTACACAAATTAATTCAAAGTGCTTTACAGAACAGGAAAAGATGTATTCAAAACACAGTACAAACACAATAAAACATAAATAATCATTTTAAATGTACTAACTTACTAGAAAACAGTGCAGTTGAAAATCCTTTCTGTTATAAGCCACAGCTAAACAGAAGCGTTCTTAATCTATGTTTGAACATTGTCAGAATAGAAGCCTGTTCCACACATTAGCTGCATAAAATTGAAAGGCTGATTTGTCCAAGTTTAATCCTGACTCTGGGCACAACAATAATGTAGGCTAGGTACAATCATGTCATATTCCAAGACCAATTACTTTTCTACTAATTGAGGGGGGCAGACTTGTTGTTTTCCCACTTAACATTCTGGTTTTAAACCAGTCGTTTATCTAAGTGATGTTCCCAAGGAACAAGTTAGCACCATGTTCTCAGCAGGTCTAAGATCTTGATCACATCAAATTGCTGTTAAATGGCCACAAAGGCAAACGGAAATTGTGTTATTTTTCCATTCAAGCTTGCTAACTACAACATTAATACTAACTTTATTGCTGTGGAGGAGATCGGAAAAAGTGGACCTGGAAGTTCTGACGTCAGTTGGTCCAGATCTTAAATACGCTTCACTGTGGTGAATTGACTCTTCAGTCAATAGGGTAAAAAATGTATGAGAGCATGAGACAATAACCTTAAAGAATCTAGGCCTGTCTGTATGTTGGGGTAAAGGAGAGACATCTGACACATCAATTCTTATTGACTACTTTAATGAATTGTTAGTTAGGCTATATTAATAATTTGTTATAAAGACCAATGTTTTCCAGAGTATGGGGACAACATAGTAATAACTGAAAATATACTACTATAGTAAACAGAATAATTGGCCTAGTACTCGAGTTAGGGGTACTAGGCTTGGAGTGTGGGACAAATATAAGGGGGTACTCCAGACAAAAAATAGTTGGGAATTGAAACCACTGATATAGACTATGAAAGAATGAAAAGAAAGCTACAATTATTTGAAAATCATTATACAATAAATGTGCCATGCAGCGATATGTGGTTATATCTTTTGGAGAAGGGCCAACATTTCAATATGATAAGGAGTCATTGTCCTCTTGCTTTTGACCTACTGGACTTTTTCTTTTATAAGAGCAGTGAAACATGCCAAGACGTCATCATTGTGCCAATCTTTTCTTTTCTTTTTTAATGTTTGTGCTTCAATTTCTAAAAACGTCTTCTTGATTGAAAGTCAAAACTAATACACTGGTGTATATAGTTATTTGTTTCTAATGTTCATTTGAGTTTATCAAAAACCACTGCTCCTACTAGAAGTCCCAGGCTGTTGCTGTGGTGACTCCAAGCATACAGCGTCAATAAAAGAATGACCTTTTGTTTGTTTGAAAGAGCATTTCCATTAAGAAAGGCAAATATTTGCCTAAACCCTTTTTCCACTTCGTACAATTTATTGGTTGATGACGTCCAAAGTAGTGCTGTCACCACACTGAAAGCAGTGGAAAGCATTTGGATTTACAGTTACCAGTTTTGTGTAATCCCTCAGTCATCAATAGAGGGTAAACTGGGTTATATCTGAACAAACTGGACTATGGGCCGGTACAGATCATGTAAAGAATAATACAAAGGATTAATATCACTACTTTCAGTGCTTTACAATCCATTATTCATTCACTCCATACTCGCCGTTGGTCTACTTCTGACATCTCTAATTCTCAAGTAACTAGACCGGAGAAAATGTAATTCTCTAACATTTGAAGGGCAAAATAACGATGATCTTTTTATTTTGTTCTGTTGCCACATAAAGAATTGTTCTCACTTCGAACCAATGATAGGCTTATAACAGTCCAACATTGCAAGAGTAATGTGCTGTATAATGAAATAATAATAATAATAATAAAATAGTGCTTGTCTCAAGGTTTTTACGCTTTGGAATGACCTGAGATGGATATCCTCAAGCTGCATTTGGGCTTTAAACACTAAAGCTGAGCATCACAGGAAAACTCCACGTAAAAGCTGACTGGGCTTGTTCTGGATGAGCCTGACGCCCTCACACTGGCGTGGATACCAAAAATAAGCACACACCCACACCAGTGTAGAATTTTGAGGCCATTCTGCACTCTACTCCCTTTCAGTGAGAGAAGCATTCAGGCATTTTTCCATTGCGCAGGAATGCCAGCATGTGGTTAGAGCTTCTGCCGGACAAGGGTAATACTCGGACACTAACTTTAACTGTAGTTGATGGGATGAAAAGGTTAGTGTGCTGTCAGTATGTTGAGAACTGCGGCACTTCAAAATGCTTCACTGAGATGCACACAAATAAGAATATGTCATTAAACGTCTCTATTGAGAAGAGAATAAAATAAATTCAATAGTTGTTTAGAAACGTTAATTCCAGTTCTTTTCATATCGTCAATCATTTTAACAATGAAATCACACACTGTCGCAAAAATGTGATTTTATATCAACTAAAAAAGGTCACCTGAACGTAGGCTACCACTATTGTTTTTTTCCATAAAAGCCTAGTACGCTTCGAAGATCAGTGGAACACAGTAAGCCAGGTGCCTGTTGTGGGATTACCTTTTAGGATCTGTGCCTCTTTCAAGATGTACATTGGACCTACTGCTCTTTGTAAATGTCACACAGTCTGAGAGCTCTTCACTTCAGAGAGGCACCTGGGGCTTTACCAGAGTTCAAAGGTTAAGTGTTGTCTGTATGATACAGGGCTTTGAACAGCTTTGAACTTCAGGCCTAGATATTTGGCCTGGTGCAGCATTTTATCGTGTGTTTTACCTTTCACATGTCCATTGTACAGAGTTATGTGTAAAACTGTTCTGCTTCTATATGGGTAATTCAAGCACGCATGTAAAGCCTTATTTGTAAATATGTTTCCACAGGTAAATCGACTTTGCAAGCAATTACCACAGCAGCCCCCGGTGAAGATGGGGTGACTATCTCTAACTTTTTTTACTATCACCTATCCTGATGTCAGAAGACTTGGACTCCAAGCCCTATCGGTTCCCTGTGCTGGAGGAACAGGGTGGACCACCATCTTACAGCTCCATCCACAGGATGGGCAGCTTCAGCCAAGGGGGGGCCAACTTAGGCCTTCCCTCAGAGGGCAGTGACAGCAGTGGCCAGGACAATCCCACCTCACTGCAGAACCATCGCAGGAAGGCCCGCACCCGTTCCTTGCCGAGGAGGACATGGAGATGAAGAGCAGCGGGTCCAGCGGCAGTGGAACCGAGTCACATGATAACGAGAGCGCGGCAACGAAAGTCACAGCAACGACAGCAACGGCCACGAGTCCATGGGCAGCTCCAATGGCAACAGCAAGGACTCGGCCCTGCTGGAGTCCTCAGAGAGCAACAAAAGGTCAGGCTTATCTTTTGTGTTTACAAACGTGCACTGGAAGGATCTTAGGCCTGTTACATTGCCTTTGATCGTGGGGAGACACAGCCAAAACTAGTGAATAGTGTGTCCACTGTGGGTGATTGACGGAGAAAGCCTCAATTGGTTTCTAGAGAGTGATGATGTCACACTCCCAATGGGGGCGGAAGCTATTGCACCTAGATTTATTTACCTTTGTTTTCTGTTTTTTCATGAAAGTGTTCTGTATAAAACCAGCATTTTAAAACTGTAGAATCCTTTTGAAACCAGTCATCCCGATATATTTTTCAAGTGGGCAAAATGTCAAACAGAGCATTTAAGTTAAGTTGCAGATCGGACAACTTTTAGGTTATTACACATTTTAGTTATGTACTTATCTCAGAATTTAACATAACATTACCTGACAATGGAGTTTTGTGTAACATGATGGTAAATTATGACCCATTTACTTTTTATTGCATCAAATAGATACAAAAACATATAGGGATTACTCGAACAGTTGTATAGGAATGTTTCGTTTCCTAGACAGCTCTGCATTGCTCCACTAAGTGACTGTTTAGGAAACCATGAGGATATTACCACTGAGGTCTTTAAACTGAGAAAAAGTCACATTTGTTTGTTAATTTAGTGCACCTTGACCTTAGCTTTAAATAACTCGCTCACAGTGTGTAAGATACAGTCTGTGATGGAGAAGTACATTTCATTCTTCATCTGAAGAGCAGAATTATAGTCCCAGCAGGACAGAAGAATTGATTGTCATTCAGGAGCCAGGAAAATTAAGGCCAGCTTTTTTTTTTTTCACTGCAGTTGGATCTAACGCACTCCTTACTGCTATGGCAACTCATTGTTTGTGTGTGTTTATGCTGGGCAAGTCTAGCATTTGTGCTCTCGTCACTTCTGGCCAAGCCCACTTGAGTCAATGAACCATTTAGAGCCACATTTTTCTGAGAGAGGATGATGTCACATAGCCCAACGGTGGTTTAACACAGACCTGGGCATTATGCGGTTTATGTTTTAATCCAGCCTTCTGCAAGATTTAGAAAATCATTGTTACTTTTTTCTAATTGTCTTAGCTATGGAACATGTGTCTGCAATTGTGTCCTTAATGAAGATTACATGAAATGACTGAAATAATAGATTAGATAGGCTACATTATAATAAAATGTGCTTATAATGATCTGTACTTGTTACAACAGTAATTGTGGTCTGGCCCTCCGCCTGAATTTGAATATGGCCCTCGTAGAAAAAATAATAGCCAATTAATACTGACAATATGTCCCAGGTTTGTAACAGTATTAACAGGTGTGCTATCATTTATGACGGCCATATTCCATTTCATATTGACATCTACAAAACACCTTAGATACTGTTGGCGTAACTAAAGCTTATTAAATACATTTTTGGACACAGTTTAATAAACAGATCTGTCGTTGCCCATTGACTAGAGGTTGTCGGTTCAGATCTTCACACACATCTTATCCATAAGTAAGACTTTCTCATTTCTGTCATAATCATGGCTGGAGGCAACAGGACAGATAGGGCAGCGACACAACAAATCTACTTATTCACTATGTGACTAAAGAGAGATCACTAAGAAAAACGGTGCAGACAACTAAAAATAAACATTGTATGTTACATCATTACCATTAGCACTTGATTTGTTAAAGGCTGAAGGTCAAATCTATTAGCAAAAAGGATCTTGTTTCTTGTCTTGGTCTTTTGGCAAGGGCAACTCCTTGAGCTTCTTTTAATATCAGGTTTTCCACTGACACTAGTTTCACCCCACACATCAGATCTTTAGTTAGCAGTAATCAGCTGTCTCATGACTAAACCAAGTGTTGCACTGCTAAAATTAACAGACTTAGAGAACTAACCATAGGCTCTGTGTGTCTATTTCAGCTCAGGTAATGTTATTTTTAAACATTAAGTAGACTATATTAGTAACCAAGGTTGTAGTGCTACAGCCTTAAGGAAGAGGGCATAGTCATTAATCTCAAGCAACGCTAACAAGCTTGACTTTAGCTGCAAGTGGAGATTGTGAACTGAAGAAGCTGGGATGACGTGATCTAAATAGATGGTTGAGCCTGTGTGGAAGTTTGACTTAACAGCCCTCTGATTTTGCAGATCTTGCCAAGGGCCAGTTTATTTTACCTTCAATCCTGTATAAAACTGGTCACTTGCACAGCTTAGAAGAGTTTTCTCAGACAGAGTATGAAGCAGGGTGACCACTCCTGCAAGCCAATCAATGCCATATAGGGTTGCGCATGCTCTTTCTTAAAAGTTACAAGAGCAAAGAGCTGATTTTGTTACAAGTGCTACTTTTGCAATACACTCATGGCGGAGCAACAAAATATACCAAAGAATAAACGTTTGTATGTAGCTAAGCTCTTCCCAGTGAATCCTGACCTGAGTTATAATTGCCCCTTTCCCGTGGCTCAGAACGGAGGGAGGACCACTTATTCCGCTCCCCTTTAACGGACACCAAGGCAGACACGAGTCATCTTTTAGGACTACTTCAACAAGTGCACAGTTTTTGCACTATAGGACCTTTTCCTGGTACTTTCAATATCCGTCCCCATTTTATAGGAACTTGGGTTTGCTCCTGCTCTTGGGCACACAAGCATAAGTTCAACATTGCTTTTTGTCTTAGTTAGTCAATTCTAATTCAGTCTGATAAACGTGATAATCATTTTAATTAAATAATTGTTCATGTTCTTTTATTTGAGTGAACTAAGAACTTTTAATCTTTCACTCTTATTTTACTGTTTACATTTAGTATATTCTGTGTAAGTAAAATGTCTTGTATTTCTACAGCTCAAACTCTCACAGCCATCTCCACCCAGCAGCTCCAATGCTTCAGTACTCAGTTCAGAGCAGACAACCCATCAACCAGTGGGCAGGTAACCCACGACTCACAATCCCGTCTGCTATCACCTTATTGCTTCTATACCAGTGTTCTCAACCTTTTTCAGTCGCGACCCAAAATAACAAACGTTGGTATGCGACCCCAATCATAAAAAGTAATGAAAAAGTAGGCTAGTTATTTTGAGGATATAGACCTAGATAAATGGTATCAACAAATAAAATTTACATTTGCCACGCATTGAAGGGTTCAAACCTGACCCCCATGAGAACCACTGTTCTAACAAGAACTGCACACTTACATGGCTTCTTCATAATTGTGCTACTTACAGAGCAGGAGTCCGCCAAAGCCAAGACCCAGAAAGAGGAAAAAATTTGAAAGAACTAAAGCTTCATCTCCCGACTGAGAAGAGACACAATAACAAGTCCACCACACTGAATACCCTCAAGTACGCCCGCGCTCGTCAAACAGGTGAAGTAAGTGCTGCCATTTTGTGAATTTTGCACAGTTTAGCTTGCACTGAGGCCCAATTTTCCATACCAAAAGCCAAGAAAATGTCAATGGCAAATGCATCGTGAACTGTATGTTTTTAGACATGATTACAGAGAAAAGATAGATATAATTTGCTATTTGTGCTCTGCGTTTGTCCATAGCCATGAGATACTACCATGTGATGACCAATGACAGCCAGCCTTCCGGCCTAGTGTCCTCTTATACAATAGAGGAGATAGACAGCATACCTCTGAAACATCAAAAAACAACGTGTGTTACTTTTTTCTGTTCGACAATATTGTAGTTCCTTGGCTGTTTACATGTTTATGTCCTTTAACAGGACATTTTTGCGTGGCCGTCTCCCTCATCACGGACAATAGTCTACATATAAGACCAGGCTGCACATCCTCAACGTAAAGAGACGTCTTTAAGAACTCAAATTGTTGAGTTTCTGACACCACAAGATGTCACGTTTTCTAACAGCTTCACCACACCTACCGCCTGCCTTCGTGGAGCATGGCACAGGAGCAGGTAAATAATTGCTGTGGTTTATTGAAATAGGATAGGGAAAATTATGAAGAAAGGGCTGCAAGAACTCTACCCCATTGGCAAATAATTTAGCTTGTAAAAAGAAGCAATTTATTGAAACAAGTCAAAACATCTTGAAACAAGTTGGAATAAAATTATAAATAGTCAAGTACATATTAAAGTTTAAACATACTCAAACGAAGGTTCAGTCATACAGTCATATCAGGTGACAGGAGTGATGAAGAGTTCATTTATGGATGCTGTGATACTGAAGTTGGCTGTATAAAGTCAGTCTGAATTGGTCACATGTTTGGGTCAAAGGTCAAGTGTGGTAGGAAAAGAACAGGTGCATTAAACTTAATCAGTCTAACTCCTGCGCTGGTACACCACATGTTCTTCAACAGTTAATGCGGAAATGGAAAAAAAAAATATTTTATAGACCTAACGAGTGCATCAGCTGCCATTGGAGATGAAGCACCCTCCAGCGTGACATGACCTTTACCTTTCTACGTCTCCCACACGAAATCTATTGAAAAGCAGTGAAGAGGAGGAGCCGGACATTTGTCATCATAAGTGACGAAAAGCCTCAGTATGTGTTGTCACACCTTTCCACAATTCTTTATTTTGAGACCAAAATATAACACTTAACACTCTGTCAGCAGTGCTACAAAAAGCTTTCCTCCCCCTGCAAACCTGTTGAAATTCTTTCTCACAGGATCCATTCCCTATGAATAAAAATGTTTCCTCATCAGATTTCCCATCTGACTGTAGCAGGAGAAGTCCTTCTTTGTCGTATCAGGTAAATACCGCTTATTCCAGCTTGAAACCATCGTTCCTCACCCCTTGTCATTTATAGAAAGTATCATCCCTTGGATGCTTAATCTCTTTTGACATCACGGTGTACATGCTCTATCTGATCTAGTTCCATACTAAATATATTTATGTTATGTCTATCTATCTATCTATCTATATATATCTATCTATCTATCTATATATCTATCTATCTATATATATATATATATAATATATATATATATATATATATATAAAAAATGTGGCATGTTGCGTAGCATGTCTTTCAGTGTTCAGTAACATAAAAGACAAACATATTGAGATTCATACTTATACTACATGTGTTTTATCTGCCCAACGTATTCGTCTGACCGTTTTGTGACTTGTTGTAATTATTGAGTTATGATTACATTTTTGAAATATATAACCATATGCAGTGCGGAAGGAGTGCGAAGTGACCTGAAGTACTATCCGTTTCGCATGACGCCATATCTGATGAAAGTCCAGGAACGTGCATGCTGAGACCAGTTCTGCTGCCTCCTGCTGGCTGAAAGAGTGCACTCGGGTTATGATGGTAAGCGCCTACTGCATGTGAATAAAAACCGTTGAATTGCAATGACAAATAAATGTTTTGTTTAAATTTTTAGCAACAGATTCCACAGACAACGCATTTTTACCACCACACACTCCCCAAGTTTTTCAGATGTGGATGAGAGGTGAGCCTTGTCATCATATATATTTATTTTTTTGTTGACATTTCTTGTCATTTATGTAGGTGCAGGAAATATATATTATTATTTTGTTTTATAGAGCTGTTCCACTTCTTGGATACTCCTCAGGAAGATTGGCACACCGGTCCTCATGCATCTTCATCCAATGATCGACCAATTATGCTGGCCATTCACAGAAAAGTAAAAACACACAATAACACAAGAGAAAAATGTTTTCAACATGTCAAAAGATGTTACGATTTTTCTTTCACAGTTTTTCAGTATGCTGGACAACCATTTGACCATCATCGATCCGATTCTGTGCACGAAATGGCGAATAATCATCCTTGATACGAGCTGGTCGAGTTTGTCAACCCCTGGAGCAGAAAAGTGTCTTTTGTTATTGGGAGCACAAAGTTCGCATGTGAGTGTTAAGACATGAATAATACATCACATATATATATATACCTTCTTTATATATATATATATATATATATATAAAAGCATCTTTATTTGTTGTCACTTTGTTAATGTTATATAAAGTGCATTTAAAACTTTCAAGGCTGTTGTTGGATTTAAGTGTATTGTTGGCTTTGAAGGGGTCCTGTCAATAGAAGATGTGTTTGTGGCACGCCTCCCCACTGGGGAGATGAAAACGATGGATCCAGATGTACAGGATATAACTGAGCAGATCCATCGCTCCTATTGCAGGTGACACATACAAAACCACAAAACAAAACATGTTAAACAACGTTACTTTTTTAACCATTTCTTTTTCAATTATTTTTTGTCTGAAGCCTGTTCACAGCTTGGATCCAGTGATATGGCAGCATGAACAGCAATGACCACCTTCTGAGCATGACTTCTACAACTGAGAGCTTTAACAATGGCAGCAATTCCAAGATGCTCCTGGAGGAGGAGGAAGAGAGCTGCAAAGCAAGACCTGTGAGTGTATTAAATGTGTTGTTTTCAGTTTTGTGAAACGATCCAAAAAGTTTTAAACTATCTGATCCTTTTCACAGCGAACCTTTCAGGAAATATGTAAAGGAATTCACCTCCAGAAATGTCAGGAGCACAGACTGCAAAACAGACAAATCCTCTGGTAATTCGACTGATAATGACTATATTATATAAACAATAAATGTGTATTTTCTGCTGTGTTGCCCTAATTCTGGCCTCTTTCCAGTAGACTTTGTTCAAAAAGCCAGGTTGTGGTTCGACCTAAGGACCAGCCACCCCCTCAATGGAAGGATCTGGACAGTGGAGACCAAAGCCACGTTTCAGGAGGAGCTGACCTTTAATGACAGTCTGTCTATTCTACCAGCAATGAACTTCGATAGTAACAGGTAAAAAATAAATTAAGTCATTAGTCAAATGTAACTCTTAATCTATAATTGTAATTGTAGAACTTGGAGAGCTGTAATGCCTCTTAAATAAAGAGAAAGTGCCATTCCTTCTCTAACACTACATCCTCCAACTCTGATGAGGAGGAAAAGCAAAAGGGGTGCAGAAAAATGCACGCCGCTGAAGGTATGTACTTGTTGTACTGTTTCTTTTTTTTGTTACAGCTGCATTTGCCTTTATAAATAGTCTCGAGGGTTCTCTAATGTAAGAACCTATTCTGATTACTCACAGAACGGCATGTTGAAGGTCAATCTCCTCTCCACTGCATGACCAGGAAAAAAGTCCAGGGTACACCTCAGAAGTAGTGGGCACGTCACTGCCTCTACTGTACCTAACAAACCAGAAAGTGTGTCCATCACCACAGTGTAGCTATAGTAGCATATTGTACATTGGAGCAAACTAACCAGATAGGTATGTTCTGATAGATTGTTTTCTTTGCCATGACTTTACTTATATGTAATTCAGTTTTCTCCTTTGGTAAAAGTATTGCAATAAAGCACGGCATCAAAGTTTGCACTTGTACTTTTTTTTGCAGTTTTTTCTGCATATGGCAGATCAAGTGGGATAAGCAGCAGAACTATTTAGAGATGTGTCATGAGTCTGGCCTTGTCTGAGCAGCTCAGGAAGTTCTGCAAGAAAGGTGGTAAGTGAGAGATTTAGAGATGTAGTTATTGTGTTATGCTTAATATCAATGGACTACAACATTTGCACTAATATTTTCAGCAAGTTACCTGACCAAAAAGCCTGCAAGCGAGAAATACAGTGTATCTAAACCCACTTTCTCTTTCTGATGAGTTTAATTTTTGTATGTCTACTTTTTTTCCCCAATTTCAGAACTCACCTTTTTGGCTTTTGGTTGGTCTTTTTAGCCATTGACTTGAAGTTTCTTTGTTGTTCACACAGAATTATAGAGGACATCCCAGGGACAGGAAACCTACTGAAAGCAGCCAAAACCCTGCTGCTTCACCATGTGATGTCTCAACCCCATCAGGAGAGGGAGTCCTACAAGAACTGGGGCTAACCAAGCAGGTCCTGGCAGCTCACACCCAAAGGAGCAGGTCTTTCTTAACCCCAAAGAGCTCAGACTCTCACAAGCTCAAGGCAAACTGTTCTCAATATCTGGAGCGTCAGAAGGAACAGACTTCAAATATGGTGACCGCCAAACTTTTTAACCCAGATGAATTCTCCCTTTTCACACCATTTATTTGCTGACAATCAATCCCTGATAAACCCTTTCTTTTTTTAAGGTAAAATTCTTAAACTAAACTTTTTATGTGTGCTTGCCCTTCTATGTACAAAACAATATCCAAATGTGGCCCAGATGGGGAACCCACACTCGACGAGGAGTGCGAAATAAAAAGACCAAATTGAAAAGAGCCAAGCCGTGGAGTCATCCGACGTGCAGCGCCCACTCCAAGCAACAGCTTCGGCCTCCATTCAACCATGGCCTTAATCACGTCCTGGTCTCCTTCAAACATACGTCCTGTTTGCCTATGGCCTACACAGCTGTGATGCCCGGGACCCACTGCAGATGTACCGCCAAACTCGTAGCCTGCACTGATCCTGGACTGTAAAACCAGGGTATCTCAGCCCCGTGCCCTCCAATCCACCACCTCCATAGCCCCCTCAATGGCACTCCTGTTTGGCATTGGTGCTACCAACTACATGTACACCAGTCGCCCCGGACTTTACACCTCAGGTTGTGTCCTACTGAACCTGTGGTTATACAACTCAGAACCCTTAGCAGCTGTATTTTCTGCACAAGGACTTCCTGCCACGCCCCTCCAAAATTCAAAGCCCATCAAACTTCCATGATAAAAAACAACCCTCAGGATCCTGCGTGCATCCTTTCCTCCATCCCCGAAATCCAAAGGGGCCCGGAAACTCAGTCTCGCCCATCCACACCTCAGTCTGAAGAGGTGAAGGCAACTCCTCTCCGCTGTTCCGGCCCTGCACCCCCTCAACCTGCTGGAGCTGGAGCTGTCTGTGCAGGAAGTACTGGGATCTCAGCAGTGGGACAGGGCAAATAACACAACAAAAGAAGAACGGATCAGGGAAAAGACCAAGACAGGAACGAACAGTAATCCACAATCCCACTGTTTGGTCATTTCTATTCTTTTCAATGTTGTCTAATTGCATGGATCCACATTAATAATAAATCAAAAGATTACATTTAAAATAATCCAATGCACCATTTTTTATTCCCACCATAAAATGCACTGTATTGAATTGGTGGTGGATTATAGGCCTGTGTGTGACTTGTGGGATGTTTACGGACATGACTGGATATGATATGTCTCTCTTTTGGTCCATTCTACTACTATATCTGACCATGTTTATATCAAGTCAGTTTAGATCAAACATGGGTGTTAACACATGATGTCATTATCCTTACACCCTTTAGCCCTCTTCAGTCTCCTTGGTCCACCAGGACCCTTGTTTTACGTGGACACGTCCAGTGTCTGTGAGCGTTTGTCATGGGATAAACTGTGCTCTAGGCTGGGGGCTTTCAGCTATGAGGTAGGCAAATCATCAGTTCGCTTTATTTTTCCAACCAATACTTCTCCCCTAATGTGATGTTTTAGTTTAGTATTATATATGTATTTTATATTCTACCTCAACATGATACATATCTTAATCACACGGACTTTATGAACACCAACTCTTCTATGTTTTGTACTTTTTTTTATTCCAATTATACAACCTCAAAGACTTTAACCATAATACATCAATATTAAGACATGATTAAAATCATGTAAAATTTCCTGCAGGTCATTAGTTACAAAGTAAATTTTACATGAGAAAATGTTTGCTTTGTAGATAAACTCACGTGGCGATGGCACTGTGATGCCAATTCTTCGCAGCGACATGTTTGATGTGATTTTGCATGAAGACTCCTGCTCTGGTACTGGTTCTGCACCTCAGGCTCCATGGTTCAGCGTCCAATGGCTGTGGACGTCTAGTGGGACATCCAACAGTAGGACTTCAAAAAGCAGACATCTGCCAGTGGGGCTCTGCCATGCCATCTCAGGTAGTGGAACAACTACTTTATAATGTACCAGCCATGCTAAGAATTTTCATCATTTGTACTTCATCACAGTGTTACTATCGGCCATTGATATTTGACTGTATTTACTTCAGTGGTGTGTGATATCGTCCGTAAAATCAAATTGAATGACTCTAACAGGCCTCCTGACCTTATCTATACAGTATCTTAATGATATTAAGTGCTCTAATTATAAATGTTTTTTTTCATTCTTCTAGAAGTGACAGTAGTAAGTATTTGGTAGCGTGGACTCATCTCAGAATAGCCAGAAGGTCAAAGTTCAGTGAGCAGCATCGAGGAAGGCCTTTGAAGATGGCTCAAACCGATCACATCAAGTATGTACCACAGGACCCGATGTGGCTGCTCATGGCCAACACAGATGACAAAGTCATGATAGTATCAGCTGCCGTCGCGGTGAGTGAGAGGACGGGGCACAGCCAGTGACAACTAAGTAATGGAGTTGTCCAGTTTTATGTAGTTTTATGGAAGTTAAGTGTAAGCAGTTACATAAAGCAGTAAAATAAACTTCATTTTAAATTGGAGAGACAGTAATAAGGTCCTGGGTTTGGTTTTCTTGTCTGGTGGGGGTTTTATTTGTGCAGTTAATTTACCTTGTCTTTAATAATATTAACGCATCTACTACGTAGCTTTTTTATGGATTTGCTTTTGGTAGCAATAATGTTGAGAAGATATTGTTACGCATCCTTTGGCTGCAGTGACATGACTTTACCAAGATGGCGTATGTACTTTCAAATATATACTGTAGGTGGTTGATATATCAAAAGTTAGGATCTTATTTGAACTGATAACCTTTTACATTAACATAGTTATCTCTAGTGTTCCCGACTAGATTTATTTAATCTTGTGATTAACTATGGTTAGATGTAAGATTGCGGGGTTCCTCTCATCAGCCACCTGTTTCTCAAATTGCTCATGTTCTTGTTGTTCACATTGTGCCAACAGTGATCCAGCAAGTGCTGAAAGAGGACAGTGATAAGCTAAAGGTGCTGCAGAAAACCCAGCCCAATTTCACAGAGGAGCAGAAGAAGGAGCTGGTAGAAGTTCACCCCTGGATGGAGAAGGGAAGTCTGCCTAGCGTCATTGACATTAGGTATATATATTCTGTCAATAGAGCCCATTATTTCCCCTTTATTCTTGTTTACACTTCAAATTAGATGTTACTCTGCATTATATTGCTGTCATTCTTGCTTTGAGAAATGAGGTTTACTTGAGTCTTAATACTTAAAAGGTCATTGTATGCCTGTCTAGGTGTGCTGTTGCTGTGATGATGCATCAGAGGTTTTACCCACTGTAGATGCGAAGATCAGCCTGACATGGGGATGGGAGACACAGAGGCGGTGGACCTGATCTACCAAAGGATGAGAGTCCTCAGACACTTTTGCCTCATGCCACAGTCATCTTGCTCATGGCTCACAAAAACCAGACAATGAAATACTGACTTTTTCTACCTATTCTACTCTGCATTGCTTGAAGATTACGCTCATGAATATATATTTTTGTGACACACACAATGTGCACATATTATTCCTGCCATGACCTGCTTCTGCTATATGTGAGTCTTATTTGAGCTGCACTATATAAGTGTTAGTGTGTAGAGTAAATTTGATGTTGCTGTGATTTGCACATCTGGGAATGTCCAGAGTTTGAACATCTGGAATAGTGCTTTTTGAAGGGGAAAAATAACTCTCATGTATTTTCTTTTCTATAAGTTATAATTTTTTTTAATGACTTTATTTTGGATACAGTGTTTTTGAGATGCTTAGTCACATTATGATTTGTACAAAAACATTTGTATTCAAAAACATTCCAATGTGGACATTAGTGTTAGTTCTAGTCACTAACTATACATTACACAAAGACCAATGTTTTGAGTTACCAGCTGTAAGCATCAACCCACTGTCACTGGTCTCGGGGGGATCAGTTTTGGGGTGAATATTGCAGAGCGTGCTATTCGCCGTCCTGCATAAGCATTCATTTGCTATGTGTGTTAAATAATTTCTAAATAACAAATATTGATATTTTGTTCTATTGATATTATATTTATAACAAATATTTATATTTTGTTCTTGTCCATGACAATAATTTCTATGACTTGGCACAAAAAATTATTATTTGTATGTGAGAATGGTGTATTTTGTATGTTCGCACTTTATCATACTTTAACATATGAAAATAATACACATTCAAATTAGATTTGAAACAGTACATTTTCTGAAGTAGTGTGAATGTTTTTGGCAAGAATAACATATATTTATATATGTTGCATGTCTCTAAATGTTTATTCACCCTTTGTAATGCATAATCGCTCCATGCGCTTATCTTCTGGTTTAGTGAGCATTTTTATTTTGGGGGAATCACTGCCGAGTGAAAAATTGTCTATTGTCAAAACTCTAAAAGGACTGGTTTGATAATAAACCATTTTATGACAATACTCTCTGAGCAGCCAGGGTGGAAGGATTTTTTTATGTGTTACCTGTCTGCCCACTGTCATCTATTAAAGTCAAAAGTAAGTAAGTTAGTAGCTATCACTAAAGAATATATTTCAAAATGTACAAATTAAATGTGTTTAAAAAGGGGAAGTCTTTAAATGGTGCAGTGGACTAATGTTATTATTCCAGCTAAATAGATTTTGTACACTTTGTGTTCAGTGCATTTGTATTTTCAGATATTGATGTTAGATGAATGGTGCTCGTGGTTGTGAACTTGTTTTCTGCTGTGATTTATTGTTCTCATGTCTTTGTATTTTACAGAAATGTTTGCCTATTTTTAAAATACATTAAGAATACATCTTAAAAAGGGACAAATTTGGTTGAATATTATTATAAGGTCTACATTTGGATTCTATTTTTTTTTTTAAATGCAAACTATATGAGATCTTAGGCTGCTAAGATTTTTTGGGATAATATTTGTCTACGTTATTTATGTATTTATAGGAGATTTTAAGCACCTAAGTTGCTGTCTCTAGCTGTGGTCTAACTTAGCAAATTTGCTGGACATAAAGCACTCATACAGCCCAGCATTTATATCCTCTTGAGCGTCAACTGAGCGTGTGTGTTATTGGTTTAAAAGCTTAACACTTTTTTATTTCAGTTGCCTTGACATTTTGATTTAATAAAATGTTAATATATACCACCTTTGTGTATGAATTTGAAGAGAGCATGATCTGTAATTGGGAGATAAGACTGAGTAGGTGAATTATGTTCGGGTGTAGACAATATTGGGGCACCGCTTAATTCTGTTTAAAGCCTAAGTGGGGAAAAAAGTTTGGACACTCCTAGTTATCCCTTGTTTACATAGTTATTTCATAGATCCGTAATAGACATGTGCCAAGCTGCTTTCGATGTGTCAGGTTCTGGGCTGAGCAGAGTGATGTTTAAGGCTGGTTTTGCTTCTCGCAAACCTACGCAGATGTGTTCTTTGAAGCATAAACCGCCGATGAGAGCCGCAGGGGAAACGGGCGCTAAGTGGGAGACCGGCAAACTGTCGTTGTGTCCTTAGGCAAGACAGTTCACCACGCTGCCAAGTATGATTGTGTGTGCGTGACTGGTTGGAGGAGCTGAGGGCAGATTGGCATCCTGCCAGCACCGCTTCCGCAGTCTGCCCAGGGCAATACGCGTACGGAGAGAATGAATGATGCGCTCTGTCATGACATTTGCTGTATAAATCTGATTGATTCATATTTAAAACGCCATATTGTATTGTTAGGAATATTCTGCCAAATATCACAATAATCCAATCTTTACAGACAATATCAATGTTTTGTTTGTGTTACAATGTAATTTGACCAAAAAGACGCATTTTACTACGAGAAGTGAGTAGTAGATGCATCAAATGCTAATTTGTGAATTGTGACTGGTATTTGTGCATTTCGCATAACATAATGATCTCTCTTCTAGTTTTAAACTATCTGAACGTTAAATTCGTGAAATGCCGTGTTGAATACATATAGCCTACAGTTGGCGCTTCTTGCCTTGATATTCTACGCTGCGTGCGTGACGCAAACTGCTCAAACCGATATTGACACTGATTGTCTCTCTTCATGTCGTCTGATCAAAGAGGCGCACATGTCCTTCCCCTCGGCGGTCACACTTCTGACTGAGGCCAACGTGTGAACATTTACAAACGCGATGTCCTCCCTGCTGCAGCGTTGACACCAAACAATCTGGTCTGGCCGCAAGACGTCCAGCTCAGGTCATTGTTTTCAGAAGAATAGCCCCCCATACTCTCGCATGGGGGGCTAGATCCAGTTTTTATTGATAGCGTTGTATTTTGCCGTAAAATTTCTAAAAGTAAATACAGTAACACATGCTTAACCTGATGTTAGTTACTAGACCATTACTTATTGTATTATAACCAAAAAATCAGCATTTTAACAACATTCATTGTAGCTGCCCCATAGTATTAAATATTCGACTATACATGGTTTGATGTCATCTGAAACCCCTGTCTGAATGTCCCTCTCCTCAAAGAAATTAGGATGTTAGGGTATTTTATTGTCTTGTAAAATTCAGAGTGTTTAAAAGTAAACTTATATACATTGTCAAAATAAAATGCTTATCAAATAGCAAACCAAAGCCCCTGACAGGTTGTCCCAGGCCAGCGGTGTTGACGTATGGGTCAAATATCTGCTTGAATAAATGCATACCCAAACACAATTATGCCTGTTTGGACCCGAGGTGAGAACAAAAAAATGTCTTCAATTAAACTGTACTATTATTCACAAGAATAATAGCCTTATGTAGGCTATGGATAATGGCATGGCCGTTCAAATGATCCTATAGGCTACTTAAGCAGGTATATTTTAAAGGTGACTTATTGTGCTTTTTTGAGGTATAGCCTATACTAAACTAAAAATACGTCAATCCGTATTTTACATTTAGTTCTTTGTAAACCCCAACGTTGATTGGACTTCCTGTTCAAAGCAGGAGGCAGATTTTCATTGACATGTTTTATCGATGAAACGTAACTTTTTTAACCCCTGTATGACAATTGACTTTGAATTTTTTGTAGGCTAATACAAGAAGTGGGCGGAGATAGGGGGTGGGTGAAAACAATACAGGATTACTCAAACATGCTGAATTAATCAAATACAATTGAGTGAGCTAATGATGAGGGACTACTATAGTGAGGTCACCTTACTAAGGTTAAAAGCAAATGAAAGTCAAGTTACATATGTTCCCTGTAAAGTACAAACTATAAGCACTGTCTTAAAAAGGTGTTTCAAAGCTATTTGTGAATCTTGAAGTATAGGCCTATATAGGAGATTCACACTTCACAAGCGCCCACGACATGCTAGGAGAGAATGCAGTACACAAATGCTCCACATTTGCAGAGTAATAACTACTATTCTGAAAACAGACATGTGTGGGTGGTCCTTGGGATCTCTGTGTGAAGCTTCTTACAAACAGATATTTCTCAAAAATGTGCACTACAACATATAATCTTTTTTTGGAGAAAATGTATTGATATCATTTGACACAGGCATTTGAGGTAGGCAGCCTACTAACATAATTTGACATGTATAAATACAAATTAAAAGAAGCTAAGAGACAATATTTTACACAGAAAATTATTTTCCTAGTTGTACAGCTACATATACAGTTAATTAACAAGAAAATATATACACTGTCAGCTGTTTTCCTTCCAAATGAAGAACTGTACAAGTTAATGACCTTTTCAAAGTAAGTCCAGTAACATATTACAAACCCTTGTATCATAAATTCCAAATAGAAAATATACACTTCAATGATGATTTTTTTTTTTTTAAGTTTAGCTCTATCCCACCAGAAATGCTCTCAAATCTAAAACTACATCTCCATATCTATCTACAGTGCAAGAACAGTCTACATGGCCTCCACATTGACTTAGAGGAATAGGAGGTAAACACAACACATCTGATCCTCCGATGAGGAGACATGGCTGTGCTCTGACTCTGTTCGTCTAGGTCGAGCAGAGGTCATCGAAAGAGGTACTGGAGGGAGTAGGAGAGATCAGGCCTGAACACAGGACCTCATTCAGGGACCAGCTGGGCAACTCCTCCAGGCTGTCTGGCTCCAGAAGCCTGAGCCGATCCTCGTTGTTCAGTGGCATGCTTTCCAGGAGGTGGTTGAGGAGCTCAGTGGCCACTGAGGGCTCTATGCATGGACAATTGGAGACAAATGTGTGCACATCATGCATGCACTGAATGTACCCCGCTGCAAATCGCTCACAAGCTTCGGTTCACTGCCTCCACTTCTGTAATGAAACATACACCAACAATTCACACACTGGTCATTCTTTTTAGACGGTTTGGTTTATCAGTCTTTTCAGTGCAAATTTAATCAAAGTAAATTCTCTACGCATAACTTCATGGGTCAATTATGTTTGTTTGTTGAAATGTTTCTTTTACTTTGTCAGTTTTTCTTTCGTGTGAAGAGGTCAGTAATTACAGAGCCATTGACCATAGACCATGACAACAAATCAGCAATCTGACAGTTTAACACCAACCTGCTCCAGCTCAACTGTAGGCATCCTGTTAAGGGGCCACATTATAAGCACTTTTCACTATTCAGGGATAGAATATGGTGTTTACAAGTGTTAATAAAGATGGCAATCGTGCACATGGATTGCTATGCTATACAAATTCAAGGGGCTATATAGTCTTTTGGTGGATGGAGATTTACTTGATGAACTGCTCGTGAAATTGAACCTTTGCCTGTCAAAAATACAAACAAATGCATTTTTGACCCACCGTGTGCCCTGTTCTGCAGGATACTTCACTCGCCTCACCGTCAGCTCAAGCACTTCAGCATTTTCCATTTTTAGCTGAAAACAGGGAGCAAATACACAAGTAGTATTAGTCTAGGCTAGGTTAATGCTCATAGTTATTCAGGTTCGTATTTGTTAGTTACGTCAGCGTCTGCAATAAGAACTCGGAGTTCTTTTAAACTTTCATTGATGCGCGCCTTCTTTTCTTTTCCACCAGGGGCTTCGTATCTGCGTAGAAACAGAAACGTAAAATGTTCCGTTCATCTTTACTCCAAACCGAAAAGCGTGTGGTTTAACGGTAACGTGAATGATAGTTTTACCTTTCTACCAGAGCTGTGTCCGTGGCCGTTGTCGCTCGGCCGCTCCGCTGCTGTTGTTTCGGATGCGGGGGCCATGTTGAGTTTAACCCTCCCGCTGCCACTGAGGTGAGTGAAGACAAGTTCCGTTAGAGTCTGAGTCAGTCCAGTGAACAGATGGTGCGTCCTCACAGAGGCTGGTCGTTTGACACATTTAAATAACAATAGGGCAAGTGGCAACGCGAGCAGGACACCACCACAAGCGGGGGCACACAGACATAGACTTTATCCGGCAGTGTGGGTTCTAGTGTAGGCACGACTGTCCTGCCCCAGTCATCTGCACCGCCCTGACTAAGCAATCCTTATTACAGTTGGACTCATATTGCAGCCAATAATCAACTGCACACAAAGAATGATCAGTGAGTAGTTTAAAAGATTACAACAACAACAACAACAACAACAACAACAACAACACAACAACAACAATGAAACGATGCATTACAGAAAAATGTAACGTTAGGCGACCTCTTTCAATGTAAGATGCATGTTTAGACTGATGGTAGATCTAAAACTAAGGTTTAAAGACATTTTAAAATATTATATATTATTATATTAGCTTATTTTTTATTGTCCATCCTCTTCCATGGAGACTGGTATAAATATTAAGTAAGAAACAGGATTTCTGCCTGGTCATTCACACTGACATATCTTTACCACTAGTGCCTACCATTATTGGAGAACAGATATTCCTATTGCTCTCTGTGCTTGGATTTGGTGCTGCATTTGATTCTGTACTCATCCTGCAATAATAGAATATGGGAAAACTATTTTGCTGGATTGTCAATTACTTAAGGAATAGGCAACAATCCCAGAAACTCACCCTGTGCCATCAGGAGTGCTCAAGGAAGTACTCTGGCTCTACTCTGTTTGTCATATTTATGACTGATCCCTCACATCTCATTCCTGGGTCCATTCAAACACCAAATGACTCCAATACTATTGGAGCTGATGATACTACACTATTTGTTGCATCAACTTTCCACACTGACACAGAATGTAAATTAAGATTTTCAACATTGCTCATTGGGCTGCCACTTAGGGAACACAAAAGGGTCACAAAATCATATTGAGCATGTAGATTTATTTTACAAAATTTTTCTGACCCAACGTCATTTGCGATCCTGACATTATAGTCCAAGATAAACCAATATTCAAATAGGAGAGATTTAGCCTTCCTTAAAATTCTGGACTGGTGCACAGAGGCTCATGCAGCGAGTCATGTGAACAGTCATGGTTATGTGCATATGCTGGTGAGAGTGAGTGGCTGAAATTTGCATGTGCTGCCTATTTCATTGACATATACTTGCACTGCATGCGTGTGATTTTCATTAAATGAAGACAGGTACTTTAGCCATTTAAAATAGGTAAGGCTAAAAGGACAGTATAGTGTACCATTTACACAATTAGTATTAATCAGATGGAAAAAGAGGATTGATTACATTTTATTTTGAGATATTCGGAATACACTTATTAAGTGAAAGAGCACCCTCGTAGTTGCTGTTGATTATAGTATTTCCAACCTAGTTAAAATTCTGCTCAGTTACCAAGAGTTTCTAACGTTCCTACATTTCCGGATGATCTGTGATGAGAAAAGGAGTTATAGCTTTAAATAAAATGCGGAAAGCCTTACCATATCTGGCACTAGCCTTCAGAATAAAGTGACGGTGTGCTTATTAACCTGTAAATAACTATGTAGGGAATAATAATTATAATACAAGCCTATTAGACGTTATAGAATTGCGCAATAAACTATAAAGAAAGCATATACCATGAGATCTTCATTGATTTTGTATTAAATGATCGGTAGAAGACTCTTACGTTGACAGCGGCTTGTGTACTTTTCCTTGAGACCCACACAACACTCGTTCGTCACAGAAGACGCTCTTCTGAGGTCA
The DNA here is from genome assembly GCA_015082035.1 of Chaenogobius annularis. NCBI lineage: Eukaryota > Metazoa > Chordata > Actinopteri > Gobiiformes > Gobiidae > Chaenogobius > Chaenogobius annularis. The sequence goes on along the minus strand of BJKM01000068.1, from coordinate 1,705,861 downwards.
CTGAGTCCCGGGGGCGAGTCGTAGATATCGATATAAAATCTTCCAGCAACACCGTGGATGGACGCAGTGCACTAAAACAAGATACAGCACTAACGAGCACCGACCGAGCAAACATGGTGAAGATCACTTTTCAGCCAGTTTCGACGCAGAAGCCCGAAAAAGACAACGATGAAGATAAGATCGTTATACCTCAGGCTCACGTGAGTTTGTACACTTTGTCCCTGTCTTTGTTGTGACTGTGGTATGCAGCCTGGTAGGTTTCTCTCACTTGATTGTAACTGTTGTAGTCTTACGATATATGTTCTTATACACAGACGTAGTTTTAATCTAGCAGCTGCACGATTGATAAGTGACTCGTGTCTAGGTTATATGTAATCATAACTGCAGCACGTCCTTGTTTTGTCAGCGACCCAGCATCTGTGCATTTAGTTTGAAGTTAAATCTATGCACTGTTGGTGCATGCGCCATTATGTTGAAGGTTTTGTCAATACGTAAAAAGACAAATTCTACTGCAGTTTCTCAGTTAAAGGCTTTCTTAAGGAGCTCATAGATTAGTGCATCTGCAGCACATTAACTAATATTTGTGGGGGGAAATATGTTTTATGTTTAATATCTATCATGATTAACCAAATAAGAGAACTGAACACGTTTTTTTCCTGTTTGATAACTTTAAAAAGGTTGTGTTGACTAAAATGAACATCTAAATTATATTATTATATGAATGTGTAACATAAGTTATTTTTGTAAGAGCATATCTGTAACTGTAACCAGAATCAACTTCTTGCTCTTTGTAAATATTTCGTGGATAATAGTTAGTTAAGTTGGTTTTGCACAATGGTATTTCATTTTGCATGGAATGACACATGCAACACTTTCTTGAGCGTTGTGATGTATCTTCTATATATAGGATCACAGATTGTGATCTCAAAGGTCTCTTAGAATCTGATTGGTGGAGACAATAGCACAGGCGTCACTGCTGATGTGTGCTGATCTATAAATATAAGTGATTCTGAGGGACCCCTACTTCACGCAATAGCTCTTGTTCTGACTCCCACTGTGGGCCCCAGGGAACTTTCTGCAAATAAGGACTGTGGAAGTTGTCCTCCAATAATAGCACTAGACAGCCACGTTCCTTCGTGCCGTCTTCGTCAGAGCCTGGCACAATCTGTTCTTCCAGCTTCCGCTCTCCATGGCAACAGTAGTAGGGATGGCAGCAGATTGACTGAGAGACCGTGGGCGTGGATCTGACATGTTTTCTTCCCTGCCCATTTTACGTCTGCCAGATGTCCTCATCTGAGTGACGACTTGGCATAACTGCGTATTCAAGTGTCCTTATTGATTTGGATTTGGACATGCGAGTTAGTTAATAGTGAACAGGAAACCTGTCTTCTGTGCATGTAATATATTGGGTCACTATTACATACATAACTATTAAAAAGGAATTTGACTTTTGATTGTATTTTTGTTGATTTATCTAACCAAATGTTATCCTCACAGGAACACCTGACTCTTCCTGTAAAGTCCAAGAGGCCCTTTCCAACTGGACTCTGCGGCCTTGCGTTTGGTCTGGTAGTCTTCATGTTGGGATTGATAATTGCTTCCGTATATGTTTATCGCTACTACTTTATATCTCAGGTGAGCCAACATATTTATTTTTTGTTAAGGACACAGTAGTAATGAACAAGTTTCATACTAGGTTTGGTGCACCCCTTGCTGATGTATCTTTGTTGTGTCCTATTAACAGATGCCTGAAGACAGCTTGTTTCACTGTCGAGTTGTCTACGAGGACTCAGTCTTTGCTCCTCTCAGAGGTCGCCAGGAACTTGAAGAAAATGTTGGCATCTATCTTGAAGACAACTATGAGCAGATCAGTGTACCTGTGCCACACTTTGGAGGCAGTGATCCCGCTGATATTATCCATGACTTTCACAGAGTAAGACATTGAAATATAGAACAATATAATGTTTTTATATTTTATGTAAGACTTTTTTGTGACCAATTTGATTTGTTCATTTAAGGGGTTCACAGCATATTATGACATTGCCCTGGACAAGTGCTACATCACAGAGCTGAATACAACATTGGTCATGCCTCCACGGAGTCTTTGGGAGCTGCTAATCAATGTCAAGGTAAGGAACATTTGTTTGTGCTTTTGCTAAAGAATATTACAGCATGAGAAGGTGTCAATTGCTTTTGCTGGCATACCAATCCACCCTCAACAAGTTATTATATATTACAAGATTTGCTCTTCTTGTCGCAGAGAGGGACGTACCTTCCTCAGACCTACATCATCCATGAGGAGATGGTGGTGACAGGGAGAGTGAGGAGCATGAGGCCGCTTGGACCTTACATCCACAGGCTTTGCTTCGGCAAAGAGACCTACCGCCTTCGACGTCGCAGTCACCGACGTGAGTTCACATACCTCTTAACTTTTCCGACTGACTTTGGCCCTACCACATGGTAATGAGCCTGAGCATTTTGTCACTAAAAGTGTGAATGCAATGTTAATTAGGATTACATTCATTCATTATTGAAGCAGGGCATTGCAAGACCATATTCACAAACAGTTGGAGTTGCGTTGTAGTAAACTAATTTTAAGCAGCATAGTACAACATATGCAGCCACATTCTTTTCAAATGCGGCATTTCTCTGAAACTGCAGATCTTGTGCATGTGAGAATCCTCCTCACTCAGCCTGCAAGTGGCTATGTGGGAGGGCAGGGAGCTTCCTGCTCCATGACTCACTACAGTGCAGTGGATACATCCACACACTGTGGAGGAGGTTGTGATGCACAAGTGATTTCTTTGTCATAGCTGGCTTTGATTGGTGCATGAGCCTCAGAAATGATGCAACAAAATTCCCTTGTAGTACATATATGGTTGTGATTTCTCAGGGATTGCCTCTTATGATTCATGCACGGTTGCATTGAAACATAAGCAAGCCAGGTTCACTATTGCTGAAACTGTTTCTAAAACATGCTTTCTTCTTTTATGTCTTCCAGGTATTGAAAGGCGCGAGACACAGAAGTGCCACAGCATTCGTCACTTCGAAAACACTTTTGTGGTCGAGACTCAAATATGTGATAGGCTGTAAATGCCTTGCAGGAATCACGGCTATTCAACACTGAAGCCAATCTGAAACAATACCTCTTGAAATCTTAGGCTTTCAACTGCACTTTAAGAGCAAGTTTTTGTCCCACAATGTTGTTTTTTGGGTTTTTTTTGTGTCAAATTTGTATGTTGTTGTGGAACAAATGCTTAATTTGTCATTCGTTTTAGATTTTTGTTTTCTGGACATTTTAAATGTGTCTGAATATCTGTAGCTAGTCCAGTGTGGCAACATTAATGTTGACTTTGGATTTTTTTTTTTTTTTTTTCATGCAACAGTGCTCTGTTTGTGAGGGCTCTGTTACTATTATGTCTTAAACAGTTTCTGTTTTGTTTTTTTAAAAGCAAAAAGGGCAAAACATACCTCATGTAGTTTAGATACTTCTTAAACGATTCATTATTCAATGTTGTGTATAATATCTTAAGCAATATAAATTATACATTTATTTCCTTCTTAAAATATTTCATGCAGAGATTTCTACTTAAATGTTTTCTGTGAATAGTCATTTCTTAGTTTCTTTAGTGTCACACATTCATATTTCTTTATTAATGGCTTCAGACTGTATTTGGAAGCAGGACAACCAAAGTCTGTAGTAGGCTAATATATGTCACACGGAATATAGAAATGATATCATTTACTATAGATGATATCAAAGCTCATTCTTTTATGCTCTTCCCCGTCTTCACTTTGGCTGTAGTCTTCTTAATATTTCACCTTGTCTTGGTATACCTAATTCAACACTGTTCATCATTACCAATTGAAATAATTGGATCGTGTTTATAATGTAAAATTGTCTCTGTTGACAGAGACCTCTCAAATGTGTTCATACATTATTATGCTGTACACGAGATTCTTGTAATATCTTTCTGCTTTAAAATAAATAATGAACCTTATGTTTTTGGGGTCTCAATTTTAAGTAACAAAATATATGAACAATGTTGTTTAAAGCACTTTTGGCTTGACAGTTTTACTCCCATCTAATTAACAATATGAAGATTTTTAATTGAAAATATTTGTCTGGGTGTATATAGTATTTAGTTTAGTAAACTAAGTTTAATATACATGCAAAATAAATTAAAACGTTTAAATATTAAGTTAAAGTGTAACCTGTCAAAACAAAAAAGGGAAACTCAGTTAATATAATTTATTACATACAAAAATAATATAAGATCAACATACAATAACAAAAAAGTAAAGACAAATTATATACATATAGCTCTGTTTTGAAAATAAATAATTACTAATAATGCAAACATATTTTAAAACAAGTCGTTAAATATTTGCATTTTGTGGGCATTAATTTGTTTGTATTACAGTAATTATCTTTGAAATTAAAGTCACCATTATGCCAATTTATATATAACATTATCACACATACAAATATGAACATTTTATTCTATACATGACAAGCCTTTTGATTATAGTTGTGTTACCTCGAGCTTACATCTAGCTGTGATTTTTACAGATAAAAACCACATTTAATTAAACTGCACAATAACAAAAAATCTATCCAAAAAATGCGTGCTTTCTAAAACGCACCATTTCCCTTTTTGTGTTCTGGCAACTTCTGACTTCTGGTTCCAAAGATAAAGCCACAAACTGTCTAGCACATTGTAACATAAGCTTTGCCGCTGCAGTCTCAAGCCTCCTCAGGAAGCAGTAATTCTGTCCTCATTTGTGCATGTGTGGTCAGACCTCAGAGCTGCTGCATGTGGGCCTCCTGTGGCTGAATGTAGATAAACTGAATCTCTGCCTGGTGCTTCTGACCTCCAGTGTGATGAAGTAATAGCACAGAGCGTCCAAGCAGCAGGTGACATTAGAAAGACACAGAGCGAGCTGGAGGAACAGGCTGATCTGAGCCTTCGAGCCGCAGTCCACAATCACACCCTGATGAACCTAAACAATATGTAATTTGTTATTTATTTTATGCAGAATATATCACGCCCTAAAACTATTCCAAAATACTCTGTTGCCCACAATGTTTGCGGTTTCAGATTCTTATATCTGCTTATATAATATAAATTGGTCAAGGTCAAATCAACAAATGCATTACTTCTCATAAAAATATGACAGCACACAAATCATAAAGACATTGGCACGATTAAGAGACATTTAAGAACAAATAGCAAAATTGTACAAACAAATTCGGTGCCTCTTTCCTCTGATTAGTCACATCAGATTTTTCGGTTTGCAGGTCATTTAAATATTCTTAAAGGTCCAGAAATCAGATAATAATCAGATTTTGGTGCGCATGTAAACAGCCACTGATTTTTAAGAAAAAATATATATTTGAAGATTTTTTTCCTCCCAACTATACTGTCAAATATTATTGCAAAAACATACATTAACTAAATAGAAACCGAATGTAGAGAATCAACATACTAAATACTTTTTTTATTTTAAATTGTGGTCTATTATATACTGTAGATATATTAATAGAATAAATGATCTCTCCATCTTTCTGGGCTTACCAGGAACTGCAAAAAGATGGCCAGGTGACTGGGCGTCAGGGGCAGAAGGAAGGCACACAAGCTGCTGTAGATGTACTTGATATAGGCTCTGCTCTGTGGGCTGTGCTGCCCTGTATGCTGCAGTGCCCAAATGGTCCTCGCCGAGCAGTAAGCCACCACCAGAGCAGGCACCAGGAACCCAAACACCTGGACACAGATGACCACCACCGGCCTCCAGCCGTGTGGAGAAAATCTATGAAAGCAGTGAAATTTGGTGCGTCCTGTTTCTCTAAAACTAGAAGTGGTTGTTTGAGATGACAATCAGCACGAGCACCCACACACCAACTGTAATGCCCAGGGCATTTCTGCGTGAGCGTTGCTGCTTGGCCTTATAGGGGTGACATATGGCCAACCAGCGGTCAACAGTGATACTCATAATCGTGTAGATGCTACCATAAATTCCGAAAAAATATAGGCCTTCCAGTATTGAGCAAAGTGTCTGCAAGTGAGCTGGCCACAATTCGTTGGCGGCATGCATCTTGAAAGGAAGGGGTAAGAGGAGCAGCAGATCCATTAGTGCCAGGCTGGTCATGTAGATGGTGGTCTCAGTCCATTTGGGAAGAACATAGCAGAACACAATCAGTGCTCCAACATTACAAGCCAAACCAATGATGAAAATGGGTATGTAGATGCCTATCTCCAAATGTTTCATCAACTCATCCACAGCTTCAAACGAACAGTTGCTTGTCATAGTGAAAGAAGTAGTGCTGTGGAGAGATTTTTTAAAAGTCAAAACCAAATAATGGAAAAAAAGCCTTGAGAAGATCTTAATGCTTCTGAGCTAGTTTCCGCGGTAATCTAAAAAGTTACCAAAACCACTCAAGAGTGTGGGTTTTGGAAACATTTTAGTCAGCACTGTTTTGAACATACAGCAATACACTAAATAGAAACAGCAATGGCAGGAAGCCATTGCGAGTGACTGCATTAACAGTCAACTTTGAGCAAATCAACGAAAGACTAAATGTTTCCCATCCTTACACCTCCTTTATATAAGCAGTTCTTAAGAGCACACTTTATTCTCTAGACTTTATTCTCTAGACTTTATCCTCTAGACCAGGGCTATTCAACATCAGGCCCGGGGGCAAAATCAGGCCCTCCAAGTGATTTAATCCGGCCCACTACCCAGCTTCCAAACATTCAAACAAAACAAAAAATATTGTTTACTGGTTTAATTCTGGGTTAGCGCTTAGATCTGGTTTGGTCTTTGTTTAGTACTGGTTTGACTCGGCTTTAGACCCGTTTTGATTCAGGGTTAGTCCTGGTTCAGACCTGGTTGGGTTGCTCTGGTTCTAGTTTAATTCTTGTTCAGGGCATTTTTGCAAAGCATTTCTCACTAAAAATCTAATCTATCGGTAATTATTTCTTTGTTGGGTATTTTGGGTGCGATCCAAATTACAGTAGTTACAGTGGCGTGTTGTGCACCTCCGGCCCACAGGCCTTGGTCCTCCGAAAAATCTGGCCCTCGGGAAAATGAAGTTGAATAGCCCTGCTCTAGAATTTATCCCCTAGACTTTATTCTTCTTCTTCTCCTTTGGTGGGGTGGGGGCGCTCTACAGCCTTCATTTGAGCAGCCAGAAAATTATAGTTATGAGATTGACATTTCAATTAATTTTGTTCACTCTGACAACTTTGGTACATTTGCGCTAATCTTTAGTGTGTAATTAAGCCTGTTTGTGTGTGTATTTCAGCCTGTTGGCCAAACTGTACAAAATGGGGCATAGGTCTGATCAAGGGCACATCAAGGAATGCTCTGCAGAATTTCACTAATAACAGTCAAAGTATTGTGTATGCATTCCTGTAGGTGGCGCTAGAGCACCAATCATAATGGTTGACACGTTATTGTAATTAGTGTTGTGAGGTGTACAAATGATTAAAATTTCAACCCAATCAGATGAAGCGTGAATTATTTTTATGAGTTTGTGAGCATTAATTGCGCCCCTGCTGGCCAATAGTAAAAAATACGCAATATTTGCCATGACAATGATGTCACACAACACTAACGTTCCACCACTCTAAGAGATAGGGAAAATTTGAAGACGAATCCTAAAAAAATTACAAGACCGAGGAATACCAAAAGCAATAGGAGTAATCTCACGAGAAATATCTACAAACTGAACTTTGAATGACGAAGATCGGACAAGGAATGCGACCTGTGCGAACCGCTGAAAAATGGGAAATGAATGTGATGAATGTGGAAAATACTGAAATAATAAAAAAAAAACATTCTAGAATACAGTCACTCAATTACAACACAAAACATTGAAACCAATTGCTTTGGCACAGTAGACGAGTTACACAAATTGAAATGATGAATTATTAGATTAATCATAAAGTTGTTAAGTAAGTAAAAATTGTATAATATATTATATATTAGACTTTCAAGCGTTTGACTTCCATTTAGTATTATCAAAGCTACACACATACATGCAAAACAATGTTATTGCAGACATGTTCATTTAAAATATGCTTTTTTTTTTTTATTCACCCTTCATCTTTGCAATCTCAAGCCTTCTTTGTTCACATATGAGAGGTGCAGCAGAGGGAAAGTGTGAGGTGAGGTTAGACCTTACCTTTCCGATGCTCATACGCTTGTTTTCAGTTCATGTGTGATGTCTGTACAGCACCAGCCAGACGCACTTCTGCTTTCTTCAACTTGGTTTCATCACTTCCTGATTCATGCCAATCATCAGGCACTTTAGGATCTTTTCAAAACAAAGCTGATGTGACCCTACACAATCATTAAATGTAATTGTGCCCAAAAAGAGCTTCTGGGGCATTTCAAATATTCAAACTATTGGATTATAGAGAATTGTAAGATTAGACTAAAAACAAAAAAAAAGCATCTCTAGAAGTTTTCTTTGTGGGTATTTCCAGAATTGTCAATGCTTCAAAATATGAAGCCACATTTGTATGACCGTCATGTGATAGACAATTGTTTTACTGATCCTTAGTTTTGAACACACGACACACACAAGATTTGTTCAATGACTTTCTCCCCCTAATGTAGTTTTTGAAAGGAAAAAACTTAAATTCAAAGTTGTCCACAGATTGCTGGTTATACTCTTTGGTTTTAAGTGCTGAGATGAGTATGCTGCAGGATATGACCAGAGATTGATTAGATCTTAGTACAAACAGCAAGTACTGAAGGGTGGCACATTTCATTTCATTTGTGCACTGGCTCTCCAGAGACGGGGGAGGTGATCTGAATGTTAATTAGTGGAGTCATGTGGTGCTTGAAAAAAAAAAAAAGTTAATGTTAAAAACGTATTCGTCGTAGAAAACACAAAACATTTTAAAACAGCTTTTATACTGAATACCTTCAGAATTAATGACAAGAGATCAGGCTTACTTTGATAAATTGTATTTGGCATCAGAGAAAACACTGAATGTAATAATTAATATTAACATTTCCATGGCACCGCTGGGCAAGTCCCTCATTGACATCCCATTTCTCTGTTTGTTTTTGCAAAGATCTATCTATTGTCATTTTAATGTCTTAAAAATATATGGGTTCAAATATAAAAACTAAACACACACACACACACACACACACACACGCACGCAACAAAAACAAAGACTAAAGCTGAGTTGGAGCTCGGAAGTCACTGTATAATTGCAGCATGTGTTTCACTGGAAGAACCAGCCAGTTTCTTTGTCTTAGAACATTTGTTCATGAAGCTTTGAACAGGAAATCTAAAATTAGGCTGCTGCCTTAAAGGGACCTGCCACATTTAGCATCTAGTGAAGCAAGTCATCATTGATGAGGAGGACGGCAGTATGGGAGCTGAGAAGTCGAGAAGACACCCCCCTAAGAAAATCACACACTCACAGATTCTCCAAACACGTACACACTCGTACCACTCGCACACACACAGACAGAGCTGCTTTAGGAGGCTGTGAACTTTCTGAGGGTTATGACGATGAGTGCAAGGAGGACAGATGCTCCCAGGAACACTGCTATCACGATGGCTGTGATGGCCCCGGGCCCCAGGAAGTCTGTATGAACATAAACACAATAGCACCTAGTTACTAAGAGAAGCAACTAAAATGTTAACGTTTAATGCAGGTGAATAGCAGCCTTTATTATTACAGTTATAGTGTATTTATATAGAGCCTTTCCACCTTTATTGCACTCAAAGCTCTTTACTAGGCAATGTGAGTGAAGTGTCTTGCCTAAGGGCACAAACAACATTCCCTCTAGCGCTCCACTGTGGCACCTGGTGTTCCAGCAGTCTCCCATCCAGGTACTATCCAGGCACTGTCCTGCTTTGAGAACTGACAAGATCAGATTGGCAAGCAGGGATGGCCACTAGCCTTTGGGACATTGGAGAGTTATTAAAGGAATTCTTTAAAAAAAAAAAAAAATAATAATCTTATTAGGTGCTAACAGGATTCTAATTGTAGAAGGTAAAATCTTGACTTGGGAGACGAGCACAAAAACGATTCTGGTTTGTATGACTCACCTTCTTCTTCCAGGGTCTGGGTAGGTGTGGTGTCCTCATAGTCGTAGGTTACAGACTCCCCTGCTTCATGTAATGGGTCTTTTGTGGTGACTTCAGTGGGCAAGTAATCTCCGGATGTATCCTGGCTGTCTCGGGACGTTAGTGCTGGATCTGCTGTTTCTGTAAAGTACCACAATTTAATATGAGACATTTCGAAATGGATTTGTTTGTTAAAATATATGAGCTGTAGTTATTTCACAGTATGTTACTGTCCCGGCTAACGGCTCAGAAACCTGTATAAGGCTCTCTTTGTGGGTTAAACATTTTAACCGTTTAGCCACAGATCATGCTCAACATGGCCACCATGTAACTGCTTAATCAGACAAAGTAAATATGAAAATTGACCATTTTAACCAACATTTTACTGTACTCAATTTTGACAGATTGGACTGATGTCCAAGTATGTTTTAGATTATCAATAGGATCGCAAAGGGATCAACATTTCTAAAAATGTCTCATTCATCATTTTTGCTGATTTGAACTTTAAACATGGTTTGTTTTTGACATTTAACCCCTTATATATTACCCCCCCCCCCCCCCGCCCGCCCCCCGAAATACAAAATTATTTGTCCCTGTACCATGACTATTGCATTCAGCATTTCAAATATACAAACGTGACAGATCCTCAGTCCCCATTCTAACTCAAATCAGTGTTGAGGCCACCATCTTGTAATCAAACAGCCATTAAGCCATTTATGTGAAGTCCTAATTGCAAAGAGAGAAATATTTGATCCCCATCTTCTGAAGTAAATAAACTGCACATACAAGCCAACCCATTCACCGCTCTGATTCACTGATCCATCCTCAACGGAGCACACACCAGCAAAACCAACATGTTTACCCTATGCTTATTTAACGCTACATATTTACTTTGTAACTTCTGGCGTCCACCAAAAACTCTCTAAACTTGTCTGTAGATTGCTAAAAAAAAATAATGCATTGCAATAAAACAAACTCCACTCAACAGTCTGGTCACAAATGTTCTGATGTGTAATTTATGTATTTTGATGCTACCTTGTTGACAATTTCTGTGCAGAAACTGACCCGAGGTTTGGAGTTTGGGGCCTCCAGCCAACATGGCCATCAATGAGGCCTTGAGCTGGGAGCACAAAAGGCAGCTTGTGCGGTCAACAACCAGTAACAACCGGCCCAGGCCCAGAGCAGGTACGAACCAGCCACTCTATGGCAAACAAACTGGTTTATTAAATAGTGTCTGTGCAAAAACCTGACTAGTGAATGGGCAGAAGGAAAAATTACATGATCCATTGACACATTGACTTAGTAGTAATTTTCTAAAATAATTCATAAACATTCCTATATCTGTCCTATGATGTTACCATGTTCAAATGAAATATTGATTTTACCGATAGTTGTAATGTTCATTTACTCACAATAGCAATAAAAATCTGATTCAATTAAAAATTAAATCAATAACTGTTTCGATGAACCCTTAAAAAAAAAAAAAATCATATAGCATATAATCAGCGTAACATGAATGCAAATGTGAAAAGGTTCTGAAGCAACTTAACTAAACAGAAAGCTGAACACATTCTTGCTTTGTGTAGTCCAGGTTACAAAATCTATCTTTAAATGCTGAGTTTATTTGAGTTAGAGCAGATCTATTCTTCATCAAATTGCACTTGAAGTCATGCTCCAGTTGTCAGAGGGTTAGGGTTAGGGTTAGAAATGCTTATTGTGGAGATTCAAAACCCTTACAATCCTCAGTAAAGGCAAATTGCACACTTCAGTCAGGATTTCACAACTGCCAGAGAGATGGCGATGTGAGCAGACAGGCGTGCGTGAAAAGCTGTTCCCCAAACTGGACAATGGCACTCCGCTCTGGCCCTCCCACAGCCTCGTTTCATACTTTTTAATTGTATGACTCAGTGTGCTTTTCTGACACACCCGCCGTATCTCCCATGCTGAGCCGACTGCAGTGTCACGATGCCTGAATCATCAGGCGAGTGATGTGGTCAGGAAAGTTGGATTTTTGCAACCGAAACAATTTTGACACAGCCACATCAAAATCATAGAAGGGGAACCAAGTTATCCCTTTCTGTAGTAGGAGATGGGGAATGAGAGGGTAGAGACATTCAGCAAATGGTTGAGGAGAAGAAAATGTACTTTTGGTTGACAAAAGCAATCCAATGCAGCATATAAAAGAAGAGCGATCACAATAACAAACACTAACTTCTCAGGTCAGGCTTTCCACAGAGACTTTGGCATTTCACATTTTGTCTCAGGAAATAGTCAACTTGTCAGCTTGGTGGCCTCTTGACCCCCAGTCAGATCAGTGTGTGACCCCGATTTGAAAAGATGACTTTTGTTGTAAGCTAAACCTTTAAATATTTTTCATACAAGACCAAAGTTAACGCATATTTTAAATCTATAAAATGTTCAAATCTGCCAACATTTTACCCAACAAAACCAGCCTCTGTGATTTGGGTATAACGTGCGTCATAGGTGGTAAGTGTTGCGTTTCAGACGATTTCAGGAGTCATGAAAGCCACTGAGTCATCCTGTTTGTCAAAGCACAGCATTCACAGCTCCAGGCTCCAACAACTGCATCTTTTACACTGAGCTGCACCCCACATCCAACCTGTGCGTGTGTGTGTGGCAAAGAGGATGTCTACATGTGGAGTTACACAATATTTGGGGTTTTTACTCCAAATTTGCCTGCGAGTTAGTATTTTTTAATGTATAAAGTATAAGGCCAACGTAAAAGAAGCCACCTTACCTGTGTTTACAAAGGTCACCAAGAAGCCTAGAAGCATGAGAAGCACCACTCTGCAGATGGCGTTTCGTGGAACCATGGTGGCGTAGAGAGAAGACTTGTTAAGTAGCCCCAAATCTGGTCAAACTAACGGAATTGAAGAAGAACACGGAGGAGCAGAAGAGGAGGAAAGTTAGGTTTAGGGCATAAGATGGGGAGGGGCGAGGTGAGTACTGCCCAAGACGGGACTGTCTGACTCTGGACAGTGTGTACTTTGTAAAGACATCATTGAAGGCACACCCCCAAGCCTCAAAGTTTAAGGGTTAAATACAAGCTGACCTTGGGTCACAGGAGTTTTTGCTATACGTACTTGTGAAGTGTAAAATACAGAGGGGCATCAAAAGGACACAGATCAAACACAAGCACAACATTGCATTTACCTACAAGAAAATGTATCTTGTTTTGCTCTGAATATTAATAAAGATTAGAATATGCTTCTACCATCATGTTCAGCGCATTGTAGCCAATTAAATGATAATCAAATTACACCATTGTATGATGGACAAGCATCTAGAAAAAAAGTTGATAAAAAGCTTTGTTATAGCCAATAAAAGTCAATATAATGCAAAAGTAGTTCCACTTTCTCCAAAGCAACTTTCATTTCCTGTATTAGAAATAATGCAAATATTGTGTATTGCAAATATGCAACTTTCTTAAAACGGGACTATTACATCAGCAACATGACATTATCTGATGTAAAATATTTGCCCAAGTAATGATTTGACTGAGTTACTGAATTTGGGTTTGGTTATTCTTGTTAATTTTATTGTAATCTGTCATATTTGTACTTATTGTTTTTATTGTAGCCTTTCCGTGAAACGCACTATACAAACAAATGGAATTGAGTTATTGAATGATTCACGCACATGTGTACAGCCCACTCATAAGACTGTTTTATTTCATACCGCAATAAAAAAGTATGACTCCAGCAGTTCATTTTCATATAATATAATACAGATGCAGAGTTGAAATTTTATTCTTTAAACAGCCTAGTATTTTACAAGAAATAGATAACTAGTTGGAACTTTAGAACATGTCCTTAAAACAGGACATTAGCGGGCATGAATTCTTGGGCTCTACTATGCCATTGCTATCCATGAACACCCAGCCAAAACAAGGGGAAGTAGAAGGATTGAAAGGGAAGGGGATAATTTTCAATAAATAAAAAGAAAAAAAACATTGGCTATATTTGCTTTTCCCATAATAATCCCAAAACCCCACCCTTACACCCATGAAGGTCCTGTAGGAGGCCAGATTTGAAATGATCGCAGCAGATATCTCAGCGTTTCTACTCATTATTTTCCACTGGTCATAAATGTTGTTCTATTCTCAGTGTTTATGCATAAACAGATTCTTTAAAAGGCAAAAAGATGTCTGCCTTTGAGGTCATAATTTAGACTGGGATGGTTGAAGACACTGAATAATCAAAGGCAGATGAGAAAAGTAGTCGGGCTGAGGGGGGTTTGGGGAGAACAGCTGTTGTTCAAACTGGATAAAGTCATTGAGGGATTGCTTGGCTGTAGTCCCTTAAAAGTCCTCCAAAGTCTCAATTTCTCCCATATTCAGTCTCTCGGATGATGCATTCACAGAGAAACCTGGAACAAATAACACAACTTGTAGAGAAATAAATTATGCACAAATTAGAACTGATCCAATCTAAAAGAAACCTTCCTCACCTAAAAGGCTGGGGTCTGCGCGGACCATCTTCTGCTTCTTTTTCTTCTTCCCTGAGGTCACGGTTTCAAAACGCTGCTGCTGACCGCTCATATGATTAGACTGATAGAGAGAGGAGGATCCTGTACTGCCCCACACAGAATCCTGAAAATACAAAATTACACTTCACTTCCTGAATGTAAATCATGACATCCCACTAGGAAATTCCTTAAGAGTTACCTAGCAACCATGTTTTGCACTGGGCAAAAATGTATGAGAACCACTTTATTGCTTTGAATCAAAGTTTAAATGTGTTTAAGTGAACATTGTGCCAGTGTGTCCTAGTGTGATGTCATCAATGTTTTAGAACTCTGCTCTACTTCGATTGCTCCTTGATCGTTGCAAAACTCTAATTCATATTCACAAACAAGTTTTTCTTTTTTATTCATGGCATAATACCTGTCATACGTACTTTAAAAGACTCTTAGAGACTTGTAATGCTTATTTATTAACCTTGACTGTATTGTACAATATTGTAGCGTACATATCCAGCTGAGGTGGCTCGGGCATCTGTTCCGGATGCCTCCTGGACACCTCCCTAGGGAGGTGTTTCGGGCATGTCCCACCGGGAGGAGACCCCGGGGAAGACCCAGGACACGCTGGAGGGACTATGTCTCTCGGCTGGCCTGGGAACGCCTCGGGATCCTCCCGGAGGAGTTGGAGGAAGTGTCTGGGGATAAGGAAGTCTGGGAGTCCCTGCTTAGACTGCTGCCCCCCCGACCCGGCCCCGGATAAAGCGGAAGAAGATGGATGGATGGACATATTCTGTTAGAGAACATCTAAAACTGTTCCACGTTTTTTTCCCGTTGTGACAGGACCAAGATTGACACATTCAAATCATCAGTGTTCAAGTTTGCATAAAAAACAACATACAAGCGTACAACATGCTGAGTTTTTCAGACTCAAACATTGTTTCAAAATGAGCCGCGATAAGATATTTACTTAATCCACAATTTAGCTTGTGGTCATAGAGAGAGGAAGGCTCCTCCTGTGTCTCTCAGCACCAGCACTCACAACAGACGAGTCAATTCATGTAAATAAGAATAACGTGTATGAGTTTATTGTAAAAATCACATGTGCTGCATGAGGGGATTTACACTGCAAAATTGGTCTGTGTCTCTAATAGTCTGTACTGACTAAAGTCAAGCTGTGCATTTAGGCTACTAAAAGTGCCTATGATTAAATAATTATAATTTTTATATCCATGGATAGCAACACATAAAAAATGCACCTCGAAGCCCAGCGCATGTGCGAATACAATCTCCATCCCACTGGTTGGTTGGACCCAATCACAACAGTGGGACAATTTAAAGAATCTCCTCATGGGGATGAAAAGTAATTCTGATTCTAAAAAGTGGGCTTCTCTCCTCAAACACTGGAAACTCATCTTGCTGCATCTTTGCAGGGTAAGATTTACAAGGTCTTACACTTTAAATTCCAAGAAATACAAAATTATATAATTCACTTCAGGGAGGCAGAAAGATTGGATTATTCCAGGCAAAAAAATAACAATATCCCCATGATTTAAAATTAATAACTCAAAGCATTAAACTTTTATTTCTCCATGGAGACAAGCAGTGGAAGTTACAGGTCAGGTCTGTGGCGGCGCAACCCTGCTCATTGTAAGAATACATATTTTCAAGGTATATTTGAGCAAAAATACGCCCGTTATTGAAATTTATGTTAGATACATTGGCAGAAAAGTGAACCTTTAATGTTTTGGCAATCGATGGGTTTCGAGCACATCCGAGCGCACGTGCACAGGACTGCAGCTCTACGCGCACACACACACTGTCATCACACACACACCACTGCAGCCTGTCTCCACTTTCCCCTCCTCACACCACCCTGCACCCCGTCCTTATGGCTGGTTTACACTAAAGCGTCAAAAGAATGTGCTGAACATTTTTCTACATACAAGAACTTTGACTGAAAGAATAAGCACAGACAAAAACCCAAACTTCCATATACTGTTTTGTAAATGAGACCCCATTTGTCCCTTATTACTTATATCAACTATATCAGATTGAAGTAATATTATTTTACTTTGTCCCAGAGGGTTCGGGCAAATATACAGTATCTTTATCTTTAAGTTTCAGCACACAAAAAATGTACTTGACTTCTGATTTTAAGTTTCATTTGACAAAAGACCCCAGTCTCACAAACTTGAAACACATGATTCATTCTTGTTTCAAATCTCAAAGATCCGCAACATGTACCCATCTGTTTTAGCCCAGCCGTGATGACCAACTACAATCCCTCCACTGCTAACTAGCACGTCTTGTTTTGGTTCACTACGTTGAAGTGAAAGTAAAAACGACCAGAACTTCAATGTATTCATTTTTGCTAATTAGACATATAGATAGATATATAGATATAGATATAGAGCTATCTATCTATATCTATGTATATTATATCTATATATCTCTCTCTAAATCAAAAAATCTAAGTGTTTTTATTTGCAATTATAGCTAGCTACAAAGTTTTAGTTCCATTGTTAAATTGATCTGTGTCACTCTGAATTGAGTTCTTCACATGAATCAATTTTCACCGAAAGCAGCAGTCGAGACTTGAATAAATCACTATACTTACTTTGTAGTGCGTCATTTTACTAAACTCTTAAAACCCTTTAAAAGCCTAACCAGGGACGGAGTGGCTCTTTCCTTCATAGAACGACTAGAGGCTTCAGTTTGAGCCCATTTCAATGTAGGATTTCAGGATAAACCAGGACTTGCTCATCAACGATGATGGACTACCCCAGAAGACTCACCTGCTGCTGCTTAGAGGACTGGTTTTGTGGCGCTTGTCTTTGATTCATGTTCTGTTTGGCACGACGGTCAATAAACTGCTTGGCAAAGTCCTTGGCATCAGGAGTGTCCCCCAAGTAGGCCCTCACATAGTCGTGCACCTCGTATGGCGAGTCTACTTCTTTTAGGAAAGAAGCAAATGTAGGAACTACAGGAAAGCGAAAGAGAGGGTTATTTCATTTATACAAGATGCACAAGAGTTTCAAGTTTAAGTGACTGCACTTACCATCCAGATTATTGGCTGTATTGAGTGTGTGCAAAGTTTGCTCACACCACTGCATAAAGGTATCTTGGCTTTTATTCACTCCTTGAAACAATTTAAGCAGCTTCTCCTCCTCTTCTACTTTTTTGCTGGCTCGCCCACTCAGAGAATTACTTTTGGAAGAAATGAGCAACTTATAAAGACTCATGTATTACTCATACTGCCATCATAAGTCAGCGCTTTCACTTATGAAAGATAAACATTTATGCGCGTACCTGAGGTTGGCATTTCCCTTGTTTTTCTGAGCATTGCTTTTTTTAGTTTGTGGAGGCGGCTGGGAGACCTCCTTTATTGCCTCATCCCAGAAGCCCATGTTAGCGTTGGGAGTGTCCCCCCATATACTGCTGGGGTCTGAGCCCCAGTTTGAACCAGGGTTCACTGCACCCCACACAGAGCTACTCAGGGTGGTCTAGAATAGAAATACAGGTGAAAAACAATTAGGAATGCAGTTGTATCAAATTACAATTGTATGTACATTTTAGGATTTGACAGTGTAGTAGTTATTGTCGCTGATAATATCAGGAAGAAAGGGAAAAAAATAAACTGCAAACAAAATGTCCTTTCACAGCGAGTAATACAAATTACACTATGTGATGTACGTGGTTACAGTGACAAATACTATTATAAATCAAAGCTCTTGCAGATTAAAAAAATATGTTAACCTAAATAAGCTTCCAGCAGCCTTCTGTGTCGAGTGATGAACAGTTATTGTTGCATCCCTACACTGAAGCAACAATAGCTAGGAGGTGGTGAAAACAAAACACATACTGTTCGGTTCTGAGCTCGGGTTGGTGGTGTAACAGGGGTTTGGTGCTGCTCCTTTCGCTGCTTCATCTGCTGAGCTTCCTCCCTCTGGATCTCCAGCAGAGACTTGGTAGCTGCAGGCTGTTTGGCCACAGTGCCCCATCCTGACAGTTTGGCCTGGGGCTGTGCAGCCTGTAGTAGGGCCTGCTGCTGCTGAAGCTTCAGGAGCTCCTGCTGCTGCCGACGCTGCTGTAGACATACATCCTGGCATGTCAAGATATACAGTCTCTGCATTCACAAAACAAGTTTTCATTTTTTTTCTTGCCTCCTCTCGTGCTTGATGTTCTCTTTCTTCTTCAAGTTTTTGGATCTCAGCCAAAGACAGAGTGTTCTGATTCTGGTTTATAGAGCTAGTCGTCTGTTGGCCCCACTTTGAGGAAGACGGAAGCTAACAAATGTAAGATATATGCATCATGTAGAAGTGGTAATTTCTAGGTTTAACAAACTGTTGTAAAGGTTAGTTCTATACCTTCATCTGTGCAAGCTGTTGCTGTTGTTGCTGTTGCTGCAGCCTCCTCAGCGCCTCCTGTTGTTGCTGTCTCTGCCTCTGCAGCTCTAGTTGCCTTTGGGCCTCCAGCTCTCGCCGTTTCTGCTCCTCTAGCTGCTGCTGAGCCAGGACAGCTGCGGCCTCCTCCTCAACGCGCTTCTCCTCCTCACGTCTTCTTAGTGTTTCCAGTTCTTCTTGCTTTCTGCGCTCCTCTTCCTGTTGTGGACCAGTTTAAACACTTGTTATTGAGGAGGTCGCAGTGGAGGTAAAAATAGAGATTGTAATACTGGCCTGTTTGCGGAGAAAATCTTCATGTTTTTTCCTTTCTTCTTCCTCCCTCCGTCTCTCCTCCAATCTACGCAAAGCTTCTTCCTGGGCAAGTCTTTCCTCCTCCTCTTTCTGTCTACGAAGAGCCTCTTCTTGCTCTCGTCTCCGCAGTGCCTCCTCCTAGAGATTGACAAAGGTGAGACTTGTTCTGTAGAGAAGTGTCCTTAACACAGTTGAGCATCAGACCTGTTTTTTTCGTGTCAGTTCCTCCTCTTCAAGGCGTTTGCGTTCCTCCTCCTGTCGGGCCCTGAGCGCCTCCTCCAGTCGTTTCCTTTCTTCTTCTTCCCTTTTAGCCCTTAATTCAGCTTCACGCCTTTCCATTTCCAACTAAATATGTAACAGTGCAAATTACATTTAGTCTTACTAGTTTAATATTCACCCCTACAGAATCATAGACATTTACAACTTTCGGAAGGTCTATTTGTTTGTACAGTAACAAAGCAAGGAAATGAAACATGAATTTATTCTTTGTCATTTAAAAAAAGTAATTATGCGTTACCTTAGCAGCTTTTGACTTCTCTAGTTGTTGCACTTGCTGCATTTGTTCTAATGTGGGAGCCGGTGCCAATGAATCTATAGGTAAATCCCAAACACTGCTTCCATCCCATGCTGTCAAATAAGAGTGTATCTGTTTAACATTTCAAATAATCGCGTTGTCTAAATAAATAGATGTGTTGTAACATCAAAACTTACTGCTTGGAGCGGTTTGTTGTAGGTTTGGTGTACATGTGGCCTGAGATGATGTGTTCTGCATTTCCCACACAGAACCAGAGTCTGGTACAGACAAGGAGCGTGTGACTGCAGGTAGGAGGCTCTCAGATGATGCTCTGAAAGCACGGACAAGCAGCAGTCAAATATTGATATAAACGCTCTCAATGTAACTATGCATTTCTGTCTCAGCAACATAATGTTGCGAAATATCACAAAGCACACTGGAATACTTATACCTAATCTTGAGAGCCTGGTATTGCTGTAAGAGGAGGTTTATCTGCTGTTGATGCTGCTGCTGCTGTTGGAGAGGAGCAGAACTGAGGGCAGCAGCTTTTTGTTGCGCCAAGGCCTGTGCATATTGCTGCCTAAAGAAGAAGCATAACATGAAAAACAGAACTGCAATTTAGGCCAATCAATCACTTTTAATGCAGATGTACCTGAGAAGGTATTGATATTGGAGCTGTTGTAATTGGTATAGCGCACTAATCTCCTGCTGCCGTTTCAATCTCTCTTGATCTGTATCAGCCTGGAGGTGACAAGTGTCAGAAAAAACATTTACTATATACAAGGATTACGTTTTGCATGTAGTACTGACAAAACCTGGAAAAGCACACCACCTTAAGGCAATAAATGGTACTGCATAAAAATATAAAGGGGACTAACGCGGACTGGTAGAGGCGGAGGAGTAGGGCCTGGAGTGAATGGCACTCTTCCCCAGATTTTCATGATCTCCCCCAAAGGTTGGAAATTCTCATCACATCCTCTTTTAACTAGTAACGACATGGTGAAGTAGCCAGCCTGGAACCACTCAGACATCTCCTGATTATTGAAAGGACCTGAACGAAGGCAGCTCATTTATTTTTAGATTTAGAGCAAACTTATATTTATTAAAAAGGTACAAGCTTACCTTGTATTTCCCCTTGTGGGTCTTTATAAAACCACTTCAAAGCAGCGTCATGAGACAAAGGTAGACCTGCTGTTTTAGGCTTCTCTGAATTCTTTGCTGAAAGTCTGTCATCATCGGCCACCCCATCCTGTAGATATGCTACCATCTTTTCAGCCTCCTGAAAAGCAAAGGGAAGATGTAACCACCAGCAGGGGAATTAAAACAAAAAACAAAACAACAACAAAAAACACCATTGTTCAGGCAAGAAATACCTGCTCAAAGTGTTTTAGGCCCTCATCTTCATCCGTTTCATGTGACACAGTAGTGGGCCTGCCAATGGGTGCCATTATATTAGATGAGAAGGGTAATGATGTGTTTGTTGTTACAGGACACTCCATAGGTTTTTTATGTGATAGTTGCACAGTATGCACGGAAACAGGATGCTCTAAGGAAACATAAAAGGACAAACTAGTGTTAATATACTCTAGTCAGCACAGCCAGTTTTCAGAAGGACATGAGGCAAGGCCTACCTGTATGAACAGTGGAAATGTGACTCATGGAGATGGGCTCCAGCATGCTGTTGGATATGGGGATTTGGAGAGGGACTTTACAAGACTCAGGTGGTAGCTCAAGTGGGGGAAGTCTCTCCGTCCGCTCAGCTGGCCTCTCAGGCTCCTCTATTCTGGTAGTTTCAGACTGGGATAATGACTGGACAGCAGGTGGCTCCAAGAGGGGGAGAGCAACAGGTGACGCAACAGGTGGTGCCTCTTCTGGCACTCGAGGCAATTCTAAAAAAAAAAAAAAAAAAGATTTTGTTTGGACATTCCCTCTTTTCCATTTGCCTTTAACAGGACTCATCCCAGATTGATTGTGTGAAGGACTCAAATCAAGTGTGCAGCACATATCAATCTGGCTTCTTCCAAATGAACTACTGTACACATTAATTATGAGGGGACTTTCACGGTTCAGCACAATGCAGGGCCTACAATTTGATGCCACATATTTCTATCACAATGTGTAAAATAATGGTATGTTTGAAGTCATTATTCCGACATGGTGACAAATGACATCATTTATTTTGTCTTGAATGATCATTATTGTAAACATTGTAAAATTAATTTTTTAACAAAAACTTCATTTCATTTACAAAAACTCACGTATGAGCTGCTTTACTTTTTCTGCATTCTTTAAGTAGTTTGGTGAGTGTGAGGGTGTGGCGGCTGTGCAGTTTGTTTCTCAGCATGAATCTCTGACATTTGCGTCATGCACCTGCACGTTGTGTATTGTCATTTTGGCATTGCAATGCATCACTACACCCAGTGGGCCAGTACGCACACCAACGTGCTAAAGTTTGAGTCTTCTAAGCACCTGCCACTTTAACTGCAACTATTCAATCACTCACTGCACTGTCACCTTCTGTACTACATCTGTAAATGTAACTGTAATTCTCGTATACATAGTAATGCCCATTTTATTTTAATTTTATATTATAGTAATTTTAAATAGTCTCTTAAATGCATGCCCTTTTTGATTTCATATATGTTGTTTTTATTATTGATCTGTGTTTTATGTTGCACCGTAATGCCGAGACAAGTTCCTATGTTTGTGAATTTTGTTCATTGACAATGGCAATAAACCCCTTCTGATTCTGATTCTAAAAGGCAAGCCTGAATTTTAAGGGAAAATTGGCATTTGCTGCTTGTAACATAGCATCCTTGATGTTTATTTCACTTAACACGAGCTAAGTAGTGCATAGATACATTAACTACAGTCCAAACTACACCTCTGTGGTGGGACAGATCTGTACTATATCTGTACATTTTTACAATGACTTAAAAGGACACATTTTATTCATTATTTGTATTGTTATTAGCCTTTAGACTTGCTCTTGGGATGCCAAACTAAGTACTATGTACGCAAAAACTTTACCTTTTCGGTCAGTCTCTCTCTTGGCCTCAATTTCTGTTTCTTTGGACTCTTGTTGCCGACACTCATTCTCCACCAGACCCTCTTCAGACTCATCGTGCTTAAAGTCCAGCTCTGCTTCTTCCATAATGGGCTCCTTTGATGCTTTCTAATAACACAAATAATAACAATTGACCAGTTGTTTTTTCCTATTATGACGAAGGTTGTAGTAGTACGTTTTGTGATGACCTACTTTAAGTGATAAGAATGCCCCTGAAGAGTCAAAAGTACCAGCCTCCTCATCTGCATCCTCCAGACACCATTCTGGGAGGCTGTCCCTTTCATCCTCCAGGCTTCCACTGCCTGACCGCGGCCTTCTGTAACCACGCTCCTCGTCCCTGGCATCAAATGGAAAACGACGCCGCTGATCTGGGTGTTCCCGCCACCCAGCTGACCGAGGTCCATCTAATGGAAGATTTCAGACAGACAAGCGTTCAGGATTCATATTTCAAACTTCAAGTACCTGCTTGCAACTGTTGTTAAAACTGGATGCGTGTCAGTCTGCAACGACTAACCAGATTAGGGGAATTATTTAATCCATCATTGCAATGTTTGATTCAAATTGGTAATAATTCGAAATTCGGAGTAGTTAGTATTAGAAAAGGAATGTGATTTGTTTGGCAGGCATTATATTCCGAGTGCCCACCTGGGTTTGAGGGGCACCACCGCTCACTGTCCCGTCGAGAACCTGCTAGGCACCAACCCCCCTCATCATCCTCACCGTTCTGATCATCACGAGAAGTACGCCAGTTCTCACGCTCTGCGCGAGTGAAGTCATGCTTCCTCGGTACGCCTGTCCCAACCTCCTCATAGTTCCCCCGGACTGCACAAAAAACAACAATGATGTCGTCCTTCAAGTCTGCATTTGATTATCATTTGTGTTTATTTCTCATCTTACAACTACTGCAAGAAAGTTTTAAAAATGTATTAACAATGAACTAAACCGGTTTTGCTTCACGTTTATTATAGTATTATAGTAGTTTTCAAAATGGTTCTGTACCCTCAACACAATATTAAAGGAAGTTGACCCCTAGTGCTTTAGAGCCAAGGCAAAACTCCACCCTTTGGCTTCACCATCATTGCTCTAATTTGTTGATTTTTGTTTTGTTTTGTTTACGTGAAATCAAATAAGAGAAACGCACTATCCCCCAGGCAGGCAAGGACACAGAAGATAAAAACGCTGGTATAGTTGTCGATCCTTGCTTTTCCAAATACGCTCAAGTGCACATAGCCAACAAATTTTACTTACTGTGGTTAATCGGGAAATGTCCAGGGGCTGCATCTGGTTCTTTTCTGCCTGGTTTATCAAACCTTCGATCTGCCCTGTAAGTATTAGGTTTAATAAGTATTGCATTTTAGAACACATTTTTCACACTGAACAAGAATCTGTGCAATACCTTTCTTCCCAACTCTGAGAACGATGAATCTCCCGCCCCCCACGGCCAAACCCTTCAACATCATCAAAACTTCTTTGGTAAAACCCTCCATCACCTCTTCCCCGACCTATAAAGTCAAATTGTTAAGTCATACATTTCATATAGACATCCTTATTAAATACAAATTTTCCCCCTTTTATTTTTCAACTAAAAATACAAATAGAGGGACTTTGTGAATAAAAGACTGGATTATCTCAAGCAGTTTAAAGGTCCAATAAAATCGACTTTTCAGAGCTTTTAACCTTCTTACAATGTCATTGGTGCCTCGTATATGTGCCCAAAGTGGTTTTTAGATTGATTCCTGTAGTCTTTAGCTGTAAAACAGTCTTTATCCTTCCCCTCTGATGAGCAGACGAACGCCCCCCCCCTCTAATGCCGTTTGCATTTCCAGGTTTGTGAGCGGGGTCCAAGATATGGGTGATATTTAATATCTATTATGTTATGGGTGTTGCACAACACTTATTTATTATCAACTATGTCCTTAGGGTCGACTATGAAACGAGAAAAATAGCTCAATATAAGATCTTTAACATCCAGATGTTGTTATAAACATGCAATGTATCAGGCAAGCCCAATCAATGCTTGACAATCGTCTGGATATTATGACATGTCATCAAAAATACATCTAGATTTTTGTGTCAATTAATACCTCTACCCCTTGATGTACTTCGACCTCTTGGAGCCCCCACTATCGGGCCACTTCCGCGCCCTGTCAGCCGAAGTACAGCTGCACTGTTTACAGACATGGAAAAATTTCTCTGCAAATAGAACAGGGGTTGCAATTGTTTTTAATGTAATATAAAAGTAAGTTTTGTTTCCATATCTTGTTTGACATTTACCTGTTCCTCCTCTGTAAATGACACAAGTGCCAGCGGTGGTAAAGGCTCCTCTTGCAAGATGGGAAGAAACTCTTTGTCATGTAGGTCTAAAGGGATCTGGATGTAACAAGTTTTCTTTTAGATAGAGATTCAAACTATTTGAGTATTTTTAACCATCAAAAGCACAAATCATGACCACATAGTAACAATTAAAAACCCAGTATAGAGCAGGGGTCCCCAAGTGGCCGACCTCAGTCCACCAGATTTGGACATTCAGAGCCTTTGGTCAGGAGCCCAAAGCCATTGTCAGTCTTTGAATATTAAGTCTGTGTAAGCCCTCATTTGTCCAGGAGTTTTCCATTGACGAAAAAAGATTCAGTTGTAATCATTTATAAATCAACCAGACAATTTTTTTTATAATTATGCAAGTTAACACAAGCACTGCTTATTCTTGTCAGTGAGCCGTTTGCTTCTCCCGTTCCCTCTTTCTCACCCTTAGCACACATTGTGAACCCAAACAAGAGGAGCATGTGCAGTTTATTTCAGTGTTCTGAACATGAAAGAGCAGGATAAAAGTCATGCTGCCAAAAGATCACGACAGAGTATACTGTTATTTTTTTGTTTTATTTTGTGCAAATCTGTTCTGAAATCAAAAGGTTTTCAAAGGTTTATAACGAGTAGTACATGGTATCATTATATTTTGCTTCAAATATATTTGACTTCAAAACAATCAGAAAGGAGAAAGTTACTTTCAGTGATTGTTTTGAGTGAGAGCCGGGAGCACAGTGAGTAGACAGGAGCAGGGACTTGTGAAGATTATTGGATTATTATTATATTTTAAAAAAAGAATTTGGTGCAACATTGACTAAATTATAAAAGCAATATATAAGAGCCAAAATAAGCTAAATATTTAGTTAATTTACTTAATTGCATGAAAAGGGTTGGGGACCCCCTAGTATAGAGGAAAAACACCATAAATGACTTACTTTGTTATCCTTTACATAAAGTGCTAACATTTCTTCTCTCCCATAACGATAGTCTGCAAGTTTATACTTTGGCAAAGCAGGTGAAAGTGGAGGGGAAGAGACTGAGTTGCTACTTCCACCTCCACTGCTGCCACCACCGCCTCCAGACAGGGCACGGAGCCTGACAAGAGCAAAAAAACACAGTAGTTGGTCTTAAGTGGTAAGTTCATGGGATACCTCAAACTTGAAATGATTTTTAAAATTAAATAAAAAAAACAGCTTTACTAAATGACTTACCATTCTGGTCCAAAGTTGAGTGTCTGGGTTTCGGCCATTCTTCTCTTAAATTCTATAGAAACAGAAAAAAATATTATTATTGTCATTATAATTCAAACAGCATATCTAAATGTGAAATTTAAAAATGCAATGATATGCATTTATTTTCAAGACACATTTACATAAAGATAAAAACATTCAAATATTATGTTAACCAAGACTTCAATATAAGGACACAGTTTCCTCTCCACAGGAGCAACCAGTGTACAATTTCAAATCAGCTATATCTATTTTAGGAGGTTGCTCTTTCCGCAGTATTGACAAGAAGTATGTAACAAAGTAATAATGTGACACTTTTAAATGGTTACTGGTCCATTTAACTGGACACAATCCCTGGCGAATCTGTGGCATGTATGCAAGAAAAAGACACACATTGGGCAGGCACAAGGCAGCTGACCATATGGACAGGACAGCCACGTGTGAGTAGGTAAAAGCAACAATTAGTAGCACCCAAACCTACACATTTCACTCCCAAATGTAATGGTGCCATTACAAGAACAATTCTACTGCCATGATATTCATGGCCTTGGAGTTGTAAAGTGGTCTAGCGTTACTTTGCATCTTTTCAAAACATGACATCTAAAAAAAAAAGCCAAACTGCTATAGAGTCAGAAAACGGTCACATAATTTTTGATCGTGTAAAATTGTCACCTAACGCTGCAAAGGTGTGACTTAAAGTGGAGAAACTATTATGATGACGCTTAATACATGTCTAAGACAACATGGCACATGTACTGTACAATAACACCCGTCAAATACGGAT
The DNA here is from genome assembly GCA_015082035.1 of Chaenogobius annularis. Lineage (NCBI taxonomy): Eukaryota > Metazoa > Chordata > Actinopteri > Gobiiformes > Gobiidae > Chaenogobius > Chaenogobius annularis. Next base: position 1,678,688 of record BJKM01000068.1, on the reverse strand, counting down.
CCGGTGTTATAATACGAATAGCAAAGGTGCGAATCCTGCAACATAAACCCACTTTAAACACTCGTGGGCCATGCCAAAGCTACAGTCATCCCTGGGAATGCTAAGCTACCGTTAGCAGATGGTGTCAAGTAGCTACCAAAGAGCTACAAAATATATATGTGTGCCATCTGTCAGAGGTCGATTTAGACACATTTGTTAGCACAGACGCATCGGGCTGTAGTGGAGTAAACGTCGGTCCTTAGCTTGATAAACATTTCTTAGTGGCAACTTATTCCCAAAACTCCACACACAAGCTAAAATGCTAAGCTGACTAGCAACACGCGGCCTTGGAGTACCACCAGCATTGCCTTGACAACACATCCGAAGTTCGCGGAGCTCAGCGCCGTACACAGAGCTACGAGGTCCCCAGGATGACAGGCCAAGTAAAAATGAAGGTTTTACCACAGATCTCAGCACCGCAGTCCGAAATACAACCCACTGACACTGCACTGTACCTAGTTATATGCCTGTTGTTATTAGTCTAATATACTTTGGCTGTCTTACCTGTACTTGATCTGACAGCACAGGATTTGTATGCGGGTTGTGTGTGTGGCTCTCTCTCTTCGTTTTCCACAAGATGGCTGAGCACGGGTCACATGACACCAGATAAAACCCGTATGCCACTGAACAGAGTCAGATTTGCTGACTGTTCATTATTCTGTTGGAATCTTGCAACGTGCACCAGGTGAACAATTTACCGCTTACTGCATTACAGTCACAGTTAACGATTTAATTCATTATACGTAATTACATAAGAAATATAATCGCTCTAGTCTTATAATAACGTTTTTAATTTAGAAACAGTGCTGCACATTCCCATACATTTTGTCAAATCATTCTATAAAGTTACTTATGATGGTTGTAGGAAGTGATTATGTATGACAACCAACGTCACCAAAAACTAGTGTTACGTGAACAACTATGGAAAAATTGTGTTAGGTACTTCCTACTCAACACGTTGGCTCGTTGGTCTAGGGGTATGATTCTCGCTTAGGGTGCGAGAGGTCCCGGGTTCAAATCCCGGACGAGCCCTTTCGTTTTTCTATCGTGAAAAAAATGACATTTTTCCACTTTTCAACATCATGTACTTCAAAATGTTGAAAAATATACACACTTAAATCAAAATATTGACCCCGACGTGATTTGAACACGCAACCTTCTGATCTGGAGTCAGACGCGCTACCGTTGCGCCACGAGGTCTGAGGGTGGTGCAGTCGAGATTATCAAATAAAAAATAAGTCCTCTACCTGTTCTCTACAATATGTACACACAAAGGATTCATTCCATGTGTTGATTTGAACATTTCGGATGGAGGGCATTAAAACAAATATCCAAAGAGAAAATCCACAAGTGTTGAACTTTAACGTGGTCCAATTAGTTAGGGATTGGCTCCTATAAAACTGCTGTAGGCTTTATAATCTTATGGCTCAATGTCCTTGAATTGACAACAGTCGAGTCTTTGGGGTTGAATAATGGCAGCACTTTCTGAGGCTAACCTTACACCCTAATAAAATAGCAAAGCAATAAAGCCACTTGTCACTCAAAAAATGCAATACGATGCATCCATAATGATCTTTTTAAAGTCATATCTGCTTAAATTGTATAATTTAATTAATATCATACTCTAATACTAATGTTCAAAGAAAAAAATAATCTTGCACTGACAAGTGTCCAAAGCTTTTTCTGTCAGAAAGAGGAGTATAAATTGAGAAGTCAAATTTATTTTAAATCACAGGCTTTGAGAACAACCAAGAGAAGTTTCTGTTTGTCAATCTGTGTGGGGAGAGTGTGGAATCATTTTAAACACTGTTTCACAGTTCACCAATTCAAAGCAAATTAAAAAAAATACTGTTATTGCAAGGAATGGGGCTGAGGAGGTTTTGTTTTTAAAATGAATCAATAATTACCAGAAAATGTGTTGTAAAAATAGTATTGTTTAGTACACCGAAATGTGAACTGATTTAGACATTCTTTAAAAAGTTGTAATTACTGTACCTGTAATGACTAAATCATCATGTGGGAAACATTGTAATCAGTACCATGTAAACACTGTGTTGAAAGGGAGTGGCTCAACTTACCTAATAGATACCTAATGTACAACTACAAACGTACATGCATGTTTTTGATATCTAGATGACATAACTATCCAGTTGTTCTAATTATGACTTAGTCTGGTGGTATAGAGCCTGTGGTAAATATTTATTATGGCTTTATATCTGTCAAGTTGCAGTTTGTGAAGACATTTTGAAAAATAAAACGTTCACATTTCAGGAAGTAGTGCTCAGTTCTAAAACGGAATCCCTATACTGTTTTCATCAATGTGCGACATGCCATTGAAAACACAGAGATAATTTACACTCAACTGACACAATCTTCTGACGGTTTAAACGATAACACATTTGGCAAATATGGACGGAGATTACTATTTGAACAGGGAATAAAAATAAATGTTTTTTAATCTTAGTGCTATTGATCCCTGCTTACCCTTTATCCCATAGTTATCATGGAAATGCTATTCCTATGGCAACCGAGCCTTTGTGGATGGCCTCGAGCCCCCTCTGTAGAGGACTTTCTGAACCTTTCATTACACATTCCCTTCAAGCGCTTGCTTCAAGTCTTCAAACTACGTGGGTCTTTTTTATTTTAATGCCTGTTTGATTATGGCAACACTATGCATGTGCATACAATATTGTATTGGTTATATATGTGACACAGAAGGAAAGTAACATTACCTTTAAGAAACAAGGATATGATCAGATTTATATCAGCTCATATAGTCATGAGAGGCAGAATGCTGTACTTTTCAGTGATAAAGGAAACAAGAGCTCTGTCTTCAAAGATGCATGAGCCTTCTTGAGAAGGTAACAGGCATGGATGCACAGCCGGAGAAAGTGGAGAAAGCAGGGAGGGGTGGGCCTTGTGCAGACAGACAGAGGAGTTGGAGGTGGCATTGAGGGCCCAAGGAGCTGTGCTAAGACTTTCAACGTTGGAACGTGGGGGAGAGGTGAATGAACCCTGTCAGTGTTGGGGAGTACCATGGGCTGAGGGTGGGCTCTTCTCTGCTCAGCATAGTGGCCGGCTGCGTCATGATCGGGATTTCCAGGGAATGTGACGCTGATGCTGTTGGAGGCATCTTTCTGGGGGCAGGAGGACTTGGTAAGTGTCTAATAAGAACAGAAAGAGTGTCAAGGCTGTGCCAACATGGGACGGTTGTTCCTATGCAACAAAAGAATGTTATCTTGCTTGGTTGGTTGGTTGGTTGGTTGGTCTTGCACTCTGATTCTCTTTGTTGTATTTTGTGATCTAAAATATAGGCTAATCCTGGACAAACCAAGCTCAAGATATGGGACATGGGTTCCTGGTCCACTGCTCCTGACCATTTACGCCATGCAGAAGTATTAAAAGATGATGCACAGGACAAATTTACCTACAAGAATGATAAAGGTCAAGAACAACAACAAAAAAGGCACGATAGAGCAGGGCTGAAAGCAGACACAGCCAAATCTAAATCACTGACAAAAGCAAGGCAAAGTGGTTGACAATTGTAATGTGATGTAATCCCCAACAACAGCAAAAAATAGAAATCATCACTACCTGTAACAGACACTCTTAGCTGTATGTCTGGTTGCATTAATCAACATGTTACCTAACAAATACAATTAAATATGGATGGCTAAATGTGCAAATTAAGGTAAAAAGATCTGAGGTCTGTGACATTTTCCATCCAGGCTTTGATACAGCCGCGTAACCATAGAACCAACTTCTCCGCACTGCCGAGTCAAAGGAGCTCTCAACCAGGGGCATAGTTTTTAAAGCAAGACAACGGCAGCATGCATAGTTAATGTGAAATTCATTCTTACAGTAATTAAAGTATTGCAAGTTGGATGAGCTTTCAATAATAAATCTCCTGTAGATGTTGGCAACAAGTTGAACATTTTAGACTTGAAGCAAATGTGAGTGGCAACTGTTTATATCATGTTTGTCAGACTTCTCCATGTCTGCTCCTATAACACATGGGGTGACTAATGGACGCAGTGTTCTCGGCAAAATATTTTCACTCCTGACATTTTAAGCACACACTTGCATCACAGACACCCACGGGACAGAGCGCAGTTTCCCATATGGCTTATAATGGAAAATCAATAACTGTTTGTGGAAAGTTTCCGACAGAAGATTTTATATTATTATTTTTGATCAGAGTTTTCTTTTCTTTATAGGTCTCCTTATATCAATTTACCCCTTTGTAAAAGCATGGCTCAACATCAACAACATTCTACCATCCTTTGGTAAGTTGTTCAATTACACGGAAATGTAATTCTTTGCTTTGTCATTTTTTGCAATTCAATTTATTTTTGTAACGTCCCAAATCACAACAGCAGTTGTTTCCTTCTCGGCAAGGGAAAACTACGAAACCCTGTGGAAGAAAGTTGCAACCCACCTCCACTCATATCTCCGTTGCAGCAGAAAAAGCCTCCACAGCCTGTCCTTCTTCTCTCCTCTTCACCACCACCAAAGCAAAGACATTTGACATTTTTCCTCATTTTACAGGAAACAGAGTGCATCCAACTGCTCCTAACCCCATTCCGGAGCAAACTATAGATGCTCTAAGGCGTGATGGTGAGTTTGTAAAATATTTGATCAAATACCTGCTCTCTAACATATATAATTGACCACCATTTTAGCCATTTTAACCATTTTATATAAATCGTTTTCTGTGCAGGAACTCAAAGTCAGCTGAATCTGGAACGTTCTAAGAGTCGGATGGGAACATTTGTTGAAGGAGGACGTCCAGGGGAGAATCCAGATGAAGGGTATAAGAATGTCCCTTGATCCTGTCCCCATCAGCAAAAATTGAAATTTCATAAAAGTTTTTATTAGGGTGAGAATCTAAACAAGGTCTTGTCAGTATTTAAAAAACACATAACACATACACGCACTCAAAATGTAAATTGATTGTATCAATATTGAATTCATATTATTATTTAAAGTGGAAATGACACAAAATATTTGTCATGGTTTTACATGAGTCAAGTGGCAGAATCCCTGTTAGCCCATATTATCAATCCACAGAAATCCACTCAAAATGCAGAGACAATTTACGCACAAGGATCATGATTTAAACATGAATTTAACAAAACATGTGTTGTCACGTATTTCTTTTTTCTTTTTGGCCCTAGTATGGTTGCTGGGTAAGAGTTATGGTATTACCTCTACGTATGTCATATCTGCTGCCCATGTCCAACCAGGAAGTAAGATTATACACTTTCCCAAAACTCTCAAACCAAGCATTTCTTAACAAACTCTTAAATATAATCACGTTAAGTGTTTTAGAGAAATAATCAGACAACCAGTCAGTATCTGGTGTGACCATCAAAATGGCCGCCGGTTGTGGAATGATTATTAATATTAATAATAATTACTCAGTAAGAAACATTTGGTCTTTTGTGTGTATAGAAAAAGTTTCATATCTTTGATTTCAGCTCATGAAAAATGGGAGCAAAAACAAAAGATTACGTTTGTATTATATATATATATATATATATAGTACTTTTATACCATTCACACATAGAATCTCTCTACTTTTCATGGGTATTATTGACCTAGCTTTCTGAGTATTAATTAGCTTCTTGTCTAGCATTAAGGTGGCAATTAGGATGTGCTGGAGCAAATGAAGGATGTTCTTGGATTGTCATCATCAACACTGAATTTAGATCATTATGTCTGCAAATGTTAATCTTTTCTTATAAGTATCACATGATTTTTATCACACCCAAACCATCTTGGTGGATGTTGTTACTATGGCAACCCAGATCAAATGTCAGAATAGATATTATCAGATTCCCACTGGCTACTCCATTAACCAGATTAACCAGTGTGAGCAGTGTGGACACAATTTACATAGACGCATCTCCAGACACACTAGCTCACTGGATTATGAATTATGCAAACACTGTTTCTAATTATTATATGTCTAAAGGGAGTTCATGTTAGACAGGAGGCAGATATGTGTTTCAATAATTTGGATTGATCTCTCTCCCTTACTAATATTTGTCATGCCATGATTTGTTCCAGAACATCTTCAGACATGCCAGATGTCTTAGCTAGACGGCAATTCAAGCAGTCTCCTTCTGAACAAGACTTGCCATGAGGGAAACAAGTGTTTTCATTAGAAGGGCTGTAAATCTCCCTCCCCCCACCCCCACCCCCTTTTCAATGTTTCTTACAACTTGAAAAATGTTTTGTCATTAAACACCAACTGTACCCAAGCCTCTAGTGTTGAATTGTTCATTAGGAGAGGCTGAGTCTGGTGTTGCCTCATGCAGTGCATGAATCAGCCCAGGGGGAAGGGAAAGTACCCCTTAAAATGCACACTGTGAACTACACTCAGGTGTTCAAACACGATACATTGATAGAAGAAAAAAAGCTGCATCATAGGAAGTGGCGAGATGAAGAATAGCCTACTTTTTTACCGTGTCTTGCTGGGAGTGTGAATAGTGCCAGGCATGTTGATGGATCCAAGCAATAAGAGGACGAGAGGGAAAGTGTGCAAAGCCTTTATTTATAACAACCAGCGGTTTGATTGCCAAGCACCAAATCACAAACTCTCCACCAACGCCCATCTGTGCCGCTGAACAATCAGAGACATAATGAAACCCTTTTCCACATAACCCAGACCTGTTAAAACTCCTCGGCCACATTCACATGAGAAGAATGAAGCATAAACACATCAAATCAAAATCTTTCTGCTGTGCATTTGGGTTGCAAGGTTGACCCACAAAGCGCAGGTGCGAGGCAGGTGCAGGGGACTGAAATGTGATTGACACATTTCCTTTGTGTTGCTTTTTGAGTGTATTGAAATCAAGTCATAAAAAAGCTCCTACATTATCTAATATTAGGCCTACATTTTGTAGGTTAGAGATTACGTTAGAAAACGAACTCTTAAACTGACCTTCCGTACGTGTTGAGCACAACATGAACTGAAATTACGCAAAGAGGAGCATCCTTCAGTCGAATCGTGTCCCACAGCCATCCGACAGTTTTTACAGGTTGAGGCAGTTCACGCGCACACACGCACCATGCTGCCGTGAGGAGGCAGGAGCGCGCAAAGCCACATCCAGAGGTTTACACAGAGACGCGCCAGATCTGGGCTGGAAGAGTCGCGCTACTGGAGCCAGACACCAGCAAATGCGTCTATGTTGGTGTCATGACTGGTGACGCTCCAAAGTCCACAGCTGGAAAGACATACGCTACGCGTCTGGGTTAAGACAAAATGGCATTTCTTCTGATTGATCTCCATACTGATTTGCGTCCAGCCTGTTACGTGTTAACTGGTGCTCTACGCGATTAAATGGCTGGCATGACTCGTGCCCCCGGGAAAAGAAGCACAGAAACATCGATGACCACCAGACGTGCGGCGCTGGATCCGAGCGCGACCACACATTAATTACGTCCAGCAATTTCGGGACATCACTTTGGAAATCCACGCCGTAAAGATACATTCTTCAAATGGTAAGATGCAGCATTTTTCATTCTAATCGAATGTTACACGTTAACCCAATGTATTGAAAATGAATCAATGGAACATTAACATTAACATTATCTCAAAATGTTGCCTGTGGTTAATGTTAGGAGTCATGTCTTAGTCAGACACAGGTGTGGATATTGAATAATGATCTAATAATACCTCATGCTATTGCACACAATGCCCAGTGCTGTAGTTGCTATGAGCAGTGCTTTCCCGTTCACTTTCCTTGGATCATTTAAATCAGTTCCAATACAGACTCTGTAGCATATGTCCAGTTTCCCATAAAGGTCTTGGACCTGAATGCCTTTGGACAACATTGCGGCATTTACATTTTAACCAATAACTTTTTGTCCTTATTTTTCATTTAAAATAAGTCTTGTTCACATACAAGCAGTCTTTTCAAAACAAGAAAGTGTCAAATTTGTGATGAAGAGGAGGAAGTTGCACCAGAGCAACAGATGTAATTAGACAGCTGATAATAATGTGAAGTCGGGTGTGCTATTTTTTCCACAGGAAACACATTTGTCATGTATCTCTATAATTTGTGTCGTTCTTACAGACATAATGATTCTCTTCAGTGGACTGGACAGCTACCAGTTCTCCAAAGCCATGCACACGCTGAAGCACACCGCACTCTAAGAAGACACAGCCATGGTCATCACTGACAGGCCTCTTCAGGCCTCTTCAGCCTCTAAAAAGGAGGCCCAGAAGAAGAAGTGGAAGTCACGGCCACATGGCCTGCCATCCCCAGCTCTGTGCTGTGCATGTGGCCTTTGCATCATGTTGGCAGGGCTCAACATCACCCTGGTGGGTGCGTTTGCCTTCAGCACACTGGTGCCTTCTGCCAACCCACCAATCATTATCGGACCGATCCTCCTGCTCGTGGCCTTCTCATTTTTTGGGGCTTGCTGCGTGTGTAGCCGCCTGCCCCCTCCGCACAGCTCGCGTCACTCAAATGTGGGTGGCAGGGGTGCAGGGTTAATGGGACATGGGGGCCTGGCCGGAGGAGCAATCTTTGAGATAGAGACGAGTGAGCACACACTGCAGGACACCACAGCTGTACAGCTCAGCCCAACATCCTCCCGCGGATCCTCTCAGATGTCCACCCCAGAGAAGAGGATTTTGAATCAGGATGGAGCAGGGACATGTAAGCTCTTCACCATGGAGGCCAACGGTCCCTCCTCTCTGTCTGGCACCGCGGTGTACTCAGCTTTCTCAGTAGGCGGAGGGGAGGTCCGGCTCAATCTGCCATGTGAACAAGTGGGCACCTAACACTTAACCACTGTGGGACCTAGCACTGTACATAACTTCAATTTAGGGGCTTGTGGTCAAAAAGTCTCATTGTTAACTGTCTTTTGATCTCAACAGTATAATTTTTCCGTGCTCCCAGCATGCAAAGTCATAAGTATTCAAACAAGTAAGCAGGAGTTAAAATGACCACTGACTTTGGTCCACAGGTTTTTTGAAAAAGGGGCCTTGATAACTTGAGATCATTTGAGAGTACCTGGGAATATGATTTGTTTGTCGTGAAGTGATATTTACTAGTTGGGAAAAGGTTATTTTTGAGAGGGGAGTTAACTGACAGTGACGTTTTTGTGTGGCACAGTGTGAGCCGCCCTCACTTGGGAGGCATGAAATGTTCAAGGCCACAGTGGTTCTAGAGCAGTATTGTCTCATAACAGATTTCCTCCTGGTACTTTCTACTTTTAAAAATGGAACCAATGTCCCAATCAAACCATTTTAAAATTATGCATTAGAATGTAGGCTAAATTAAATAATATTCAGAAACGGTGACCACCAGCCAGTGTTTACGAGTGTAGCAGTACAGTGGAGGGACTATTAGTTCTATCCAACCTCAACAGAAGGTTGTAAAAAGATGTAACATGTTTTCAGTCTTTAAAAAAGATGACTGAAGATTTTGAAACCGTGTGCACACGGTTTCAAAATCTTCAGTCATACATCCATTTGTAATAATTTTCTCATTGTCATACACTGTGCCATTGGTTTCAGCCAAGCACTAATTTTGCGATTTCAGCCATATTTTGTTATGTCTTCGTAATCAATATTAGCCATGATATACAGTAACAAAACATGTAGGCTATACATACACATCCTTTGAGGAACTGGAACCATGAGCATCTGCATATGGGCCTATCTAGCATGTCATCCTGATGCACTTCACAGATAAGTTAGGTAACTGTTTGGATCTCGACATTTTGATAATCTGCAGAGCTTTTGGCATTTCATGGTTTGTGCAGTGAAGACACGTCTGATTCGATGTGACACATGTTTCTTTTACCTGGGCATTTGAGCACGGGCTGGTGAATATAACATGTCATGAACATAACACAATGTCACTTACCTCATGTTTGTAGATATTATGCAGAAATATTAGTTTCTGGCCATAATATAGCCCAGTGGTTCTCAAACTGTGGTACTCAGGCTCCTCCGCTTGCTTCATTGTAATCATAATTTTATCCATAATTTGGGATACACCTTTTTAAAACTACTGTATAAATTGTGTAGTCCTATTTCAGACCTGGATTAGTCCTGTTATTGGACTGATTTAGAACTGGTTGCACGCAGAAGGTAAACCGTTTTTTTAGGTGGTACTTAGTCAGAAAAGTTTGAGAACCACAGCTATTTTCCAACTTTATAAGAGAAGCCACACAGACTTAGTATTGCAAATGCATTAAGAATTGCATCACTGTGATATTTTTGATTCATTTTGGGTGGTGAAACAAAGTATACTTTTCTTTGTCAAGAATGTTGCCTTAGAAATTTCAGGATCAACCTTAAGAGGGCTATTCAAAAATGTATTCCCCAAAGCCATTGTTTGACTCCGTGATCTATAAAAGCCTCAACATATTTTAATGGTGTAAAAAGTTTATGGTTTTATTCTCTTAGCACATTATAAGTAGTAGCATTTTCACTTACCTAATATGTCTCCGTATGACCCAGAATTCATTGTGACTCCAATGATATTTGTCCAGCATGTTCAGGGTTTATGGAAATGCGACGCTCTCTTGTGGCCTATTGGTGTTGTATGTTTTTTAAGGATTTGTGTATCATTTATGAACAAATATTTTGTGATGGTTTTGAGTAATATAGACAGACGTGAACCTTAAAAAATAAAAATGTAATTTTCTGTAAATGTATTCATTTCTTTATGTTTTTTTCACAATACAGATAGATACCTACTGATTTATTTTATAGCCTTTTGTAGCCTTTTTCTAGAATGATCTTAAATTGAAGTAGAAATTTCTCCCGCATTCTTTTTGTATTACAGTTTCTTTCAGTTCTATCAAGTTGACGGCAGAGGGCGCCAATGCTCTATGTAACCTTTAATTGAGTTACATAAATTGAATCCGTCGTTTCAGATCATAACCAACAGATGTCAGTGGTGTTGCGCATGTTACATTTGAGCACTCCAAATCATCTCTCAATACGTGTAAAGAATTTGTTGATAATTGTTTAGAAGAGTTACACAACGAGAGGAAAGCATTACATGACGTACTTGCTTGTGTCCATTATAGCTGATAAGATTGATTACATCATTGCAATCTGGTTATCAATACCATCTAGGAGGCAGACAATTATGCCTATTCATAATGATGATGAGTGACCTACCTTCAGAGATGACTAAATGCATTCTGGGTACTTTCATTGCATGATCATTTGGAGATGCTTGGTGTTTTTAGTTTGTCAGGAGGCAACAGACGGTGGTTTGAAGTCACCGTGGCTGAGCCAAGCGAGAACCTCAGCCAAGACACAAACTGCAAAGGGCTCTTTTTTAAAATTGTTTTAAATATGTCCTCTCATAAGGCGAGTGGGTTCCATCTTCTGTTTTGTTGACCTGGGCTTGACCGCTTTGCACAAACATAGCTTCAACATGATAAGGGCATTGCAAAGGTCAAAGGTGACGCTTTACCACTGCAGTTTAGCTTACCTGTCACAAAAATTGATTTGAATGGAAATCAGTGAGCGGCCTTTGAGCCTCCTTGTGATTCATTTTACATACTTTGTTACGATCATTTAAAGTACATGACCCCCTCACAATGAGCGAATGTCATATCAAAACGTTGACTTGGCTTTTCCACTGCATTTTTACAACAGTAAAATTATGATTTTATTGTTTATTGCTAACTTTCCTCTTGCAAAACTCTCATTAACGTTCCTTGAGTGGTTGGCTAACCTAACTCGAGCTAACTGAGGGCACTGCTCTGTCTGAAGCTCTGTCACTCAAGTTAGACTTTAACACAATCTGACCGAGCTCATATTGATCACAGGCTCCTGAAAAGTAGTTGCATAGATCCATTTTTATTTTTATTGCATTTTCAGACCAAAACTTAATATGTGCATTGTGTTCGTTTTAATAAAATAGTATTAGACTCAATATCAGTTCTTTGATTTGTTGGTCACGCACTCCAGGTTGTACCACACTGAAACCTAGAAGTAATTGCACACTCTGAAGTACCTTTGGACAGTTAGTTATTCATGGTTTCAGTTTCCTGCAATGGACATTTTGATCATTCAAAAGATTCAATGTTTGCTTTGAAATGTTGCTTGAATATCTATGGAAAAGTACTTACAAATAAAAAAAAATTACAAAAATTGTGCAATTACGAGATCGTTCATAATTACTTATGAGATAGTATCATGTAATTTTGTTTGTGATTATGCTCTTCCATAAATATGTCAGCGGTCCTAATTTTTATCGCTCTTAAACCCATGAATAGCTTTCATACATAATGTGATGATGTTATGATATTTTTATAGACTCCTGATGAAATGGATGGATGATTTCACTATACCGCACCAAAAATCTGCATATTAGTTATTAAACTTTAGGCCTGTAGAATGTTGCCAATTGACTAAACTGCCATATATGATCTCATAGTAGTCCATATACACTGATACATTCATAAGAACTATTTAAACTGAAATGAATATAGACAACCTGTATGCTGTTTGTCATGCACCTGTGATGACTCGGCCCAGATCTGCTCCAAACCGGAGTGTGGCGGCTCGCTGCTGCCTTCAGAGCGCTCACAGCACAGAGAGAGAGAGAGAGAGACACACATGGGTAGAGTCGGTGGAGGAGGAGAGGATGGGGAGTAATCAAGCCGAAGAGATTAGGGCAAGACGAGCTGCTGAGGATCTGTGAGAGAGCAGACACTGGTTATATAAGGCCTAACCCAGTTCAGAGTGGTCCAAAAGACCGAGGGAGCCGGAGGAGAGGAAGGCTTTAGTGAAATGGGGTGAAGCCTCATTTGTGGACTACAGTATATTAATCAGGGCACGTGGCTGCATGTATAATTGTCATTCATTTGTATTGTGTGGTAAAAGGTACTCAAGTCTATTTAAGTAAAGTATTGAAATAACAGTTGAAACTATCAAAGTGTCAAATAATGATAAGTTATCTAGTCATTTTCATTTATATATCTATGGCAATCCTCATCTTTAACTCAAAATCTTTAGGCAGGAGGTCTCCATGGACATTTCAGGCAGTCTCAAACCTTATTTTACTTTAAAATGTAGCGCAGTGGAAAGTACAGATACCTACTCTCAAATGTAATGAAGCAAAAGTAAAAAGCATCTGATGTGAAATTTACATATCTCTAGAAAGTATACTTAAGTACAGTGCTTGCCACCACTGTTACTGGTCCCATAGTTGAAAAACCGGTAGGCCAATAGGTTATAAATTATTCTTTAATTACCCCTGAAGAGGACTTCTAAATCACCAGAAGAGGAGAGCGCAAAAACTGGCCCTATCTCGCAATGGTAAAAAATACTATGTCCCTGCTGTGGACATAAGATATTTTCATTTTCAAAACTACAAAATATTTTCGAATTCCTTTAAAAAATCTTGGACAACACCAATCATTTAAGACGACCGAGCGACTGTTAACTGCTAAACGAATTATTAATCCACTCATTCCCTGACTCTCCCTGGTTTCTCAAGGCATTCCTTAGGAGGATGACAGTGAAGACAGATTCCCACAGATCCAGCAGATTTTGATCAACCCCAAACAAGGCGCTAATCGTAATAACACCACCCTCTGCATACTAATAGGCACCCACAATGACTCATTATATACCATTCTTTACACTCCCTTCACCCGCAGTTGAGGGCCGTGTGTTCAAGTGGGTTGCCTGTTGCATAACCGGGCCTTTTACATGGTGGAGAGTGACATGTACACAACACATTGGGAAAACAATAACAGGGGAACATGATGATGGCGTGAACAACATGAATGATTTCCTATTTCTTGGTGTTTTAGTTTTGCTTATTTTGACTTAATGCCAATGACCTTTTTCTTTGAATGTTATCTGTTTGTCCAAACAAATCGATAGAATAAAAATAGAGCAGTAATATTTAAAGGTCAGCTGATGTCAAGTTCTTAACCTCTCTAACTCAGATAAACCCCAGTGTTGTTAAATAAACACTGGGGTCAAAAGGTTTGCACAGTGGTAATTCATAGTTGTCTAACATGACTTCCCTATAGAGACGTTCAAAACACAGCCAAAATTCAATTGGGATACCCCACAGAAGAAAGTGATAAACAACTTGACGTTCTTTATGTTCCCGCTAGAGGGCTCTGTTTGCTCGAGAAATGATGTGACAATGAACGTAGTGGTGAAATTGTCCACAGTGCAAGACTGCTTCAGACCGGTTTTGCTGCTCCACTTTGAAGGCTGCTGTCCTAATCCTTTGCACCTCGGTTCATTCTTCCCTTATTATGTCTGCATTTTTGGTGGAAATGGCATCACATGTTTTATTCTGATTCTGATCGAGTTGCAAACAGAGAGGTCCTTTTATTTAATAATGATAATGATAACTTTATCATTCAATATTCGACCAAAGTGCTTTCCAACTAAATCAAGGCAATACCAGTATAAACCCAAAATACAATACAGTTAATAGTGCAAACAATGAAATAATAGAATACAACTAGACTGTGCTTGGCTATAATTGATCCCCGTTGCAATATAAACAAAGAAAATAGCATGGGGCCCAAAATAGAGCCCAGAGGCACTCCACAGAACAGATAGGCAACAGAGGAGGATAAATATGACTCAATCCATGTAAGAACAGTACCACCGATGCCAACATAATTCTCAGTAGAACAGAATTGAAAGGTTGACTGAATCGAAAGCTGCCGTTAGGTCTAACAAAACTAAGACAACAGGGCACTTGGCATCAACACAAAGGGCAATATCCTTGTGCACTTTCAACAGTGCATACTCATGCTATGTCATGAGCTGAACCCAGAATGGATTTTTTCTTTTAATAATGCTTTAAAAAAACAATTGCAACTGCATAAAAACAGCTTTATCAAGAACCTTAGAAACTAAATTTGACAGAACATTGGTGTCCAGATGTGTTTTTTAGATGGGGTTTCACTACAGCATGTCTAAGAGATTCAGGAACACACCCTTGGCTGAGACAAGTGTTAATAGAAAACCAAGAGGGAGTGACCTACAGTGGCAAACACCTCCATTAACAATTGGGTGTGGAAAATGTCCAAAGGACAGTTTGTTTCTTTCATTTGTTTGACCACTTCAGTGATGGAGAACAGTGAGAGTGGTTCAAACTGGTAGAACACTGCAGAGTGTACAGCATCAGGCAGGACTGGACAGATGCTGAGGCTTCAGTTGTCTCAGACACCACTTTGTCAACTAAAATGTGTAAAACGTCCTTACAGGTGGAAAAAGAAGCATTCGTCAGTTTAAATGTGCAGATCCACAACAGAATTACTGGTATTGTAACAATGTGCCCATTGTGGCAAATAATTCCAGACAGATATTCATATTTTGCCTCTTTCACAGCCCTCTGATAGAGAGCAAGGATGTCCCACAAAATGCCTGCAGTGCTGTCTGTGAGCCCGTAAAGTGTAATTTATCCAGGGATCTGGCCAACTTTATGATGGTGCAATGTGGCTAAATAGCTACCTGTCGTACCGATACATTCTCAAGTGAGGTTGGAATAATGGTCTGCTATGATAGGCTAGTGTGCTTGGTGGCTCTCTGTCCTCTTCCCACATAAACACAATGTGTGCAGCAGAGATGGAATTAGCTAAACTTTGCACAGTTTATTAAAGTGCCATTTGGTAGGCTACATTGCATCCAAAAGTGTCCTTACGTAATGTTAAATCTAACTGTTAAAGTTATTGATCTTTGCATCTTTGAAGATTTTCTTTGAAGTGGTTGTTTCCAAGTGATTGGTCAGTATGAATCATGTGATAACAAAAAACCCCTGAATTTGAATCTGCCATGCTATAGTTTTCCACAAGACTGAACAAATAGGCTGGTAGCTGTTCTATATCTTTTATACTTTTTACATTTTCATTTGGTTGCTTGCTTTTATATCCTTCCCAACAAGCTGTGACTACCGTGTTTCTAACACCCATGGACTAAGCAACAGTGTACCAAACCGGCGGGCTACCTTCTGAAGTGAAGACGGCCGCTTACCGTGCCACATTCGGACCATTTTACCCCCTATAACGGGTGACAAAAATTAGTGAGAAGAAATGGGTAATTGTACATACATTTAAAACCAAACTTTAGAACTTACCACAATTTTACTTGGCTTCCTCTCTTTCTCTTTTTTGTTGTTGATGTTTTTTCTGTACACACATTGGAGTATAGTATTCTTAAGTTTGATGAACCTTTTAGACCGACAGCCAATGGTGCCCTTAATTTAGTATTGCATTTTCTGGCTTGTGATTGGTCAATATTGCTGATAATTAAAATGCTTGGTCAAGAAGTTCTAGTTCTCACTGACTTGTTATAGAACTCAACCCAGTGTGTAAGTGAATGAATGAAGGCTCTTTTTCTCATGCTGAGAAAGGCTGGAAGACAGTGGCCACCTGTAGAAAAGAGGAAGTCCCTCTGGCTGTGTGTCCACTTTTTGTCCAGCCGAGCAGTTTGCCATGGCAGCAGAGATCGGTGGACAGGGCAGCGGGGGGGTGGCCAGTTTGTGTCAACTTTCATTAACGTCCTGCAACTTGTGAACGCCTCTTCCAGGCCCCAATAAAGGAGAGATGCTTTACACTTTAATGACTTTCCCACAGCGTCTCTCCAAAACAACAGCCCCCCCTTTTTAGATGGCGGCATTCTGGCCAAGGCAGCGAGGAGAGTCCCTGTGGCTCGCGGAAATACTGAGTCCACTGTCCGTCCACCGCAGGGACAGCCAACAGGAGGGGAATAATCAGGTCTTTATGTGGCATGGGGCCGGCGGGTCACAGCTTGGACATGGTAGCCCAAAAGTGGCACCCCTGCCCAGCTCCGGGGTTATTGTCCAATGAGCACTTTGCGTCACCCTTTATATAAGGTTATATAATTTTTTAAAAGTGTAAATTACTGGTATATTTTATGGGAAAAGGTAGATTTGTAGAATGTTTGGTTCGCTTGGCATCACAACATTCTAGAACTCCTGTAGTTTTAACACTGAGCTGGAGCAGGTCAGAATTATATGGTTGAATTTACTGTTTAACTGTCAGACTGCAGATTTGTTGACCTGGTTTATGGTTTATATCTCTATGAATACAGAATATATCCACAAGAAACAAAAACTGGCACAGCACCAACAAAAGAGAAGTTAATTATTCTCAATAGCTTCAGATAGTGGTATTCATCGCCAAAAACGAGATTATTTTCAGATTAAAAACCCATAGGATTAAAATGGCATTTTCCCAATCCCAAACAAATGAATTAATTCATTATAACATTTGAAATTTTTAGATCATTAATGTGGATATGTATTTCAAAAGCAGTGAATTCCCCGTAGAGTTACATAAGCCGTTGCTCGCAACTTTTTTTGGGGAAAAGAGCGACACCATTTTTTAATGGTAGAAAACTAAATAAATAAATAAATGACCATTCACTCAACTCCAGGTTTGTTTTTGATATGGGAACATTATGCAAGATAACGTGAAGTAGGCTGAACATTTCCCTATGAACTGTTGGTGGACACAGTTAAATAATTGTACCTTTCTGTGTTGCATCGCCCTTGTTATTGTGAGGTTTAGTTCCATCTCCTGTCCAGAATATCAGAATATGTTATTTGAATTCTTCTGGCTTAATAGGAAGAGCATTTACTCCAGTGTTTATTAAACCTACTTTTCCAAACCATTGTTTAAGTACTGTTTGGTCAACTTTCTGGCATATAGTATGAGACGTATTTACTCTCCCCTTTGACGGGGGTTGTGATGAACTGTTGCTTCACAAGCAGCAAACTCTGGCACGTGAGCACTGTACGTTCCCTTCCGTGTACTTGTTTGTGTCTGCTTTTGGCAGCTGCATTAGACAAATATGCAACGCTGTATTATGAATATATTTTTTGGGTTATAACACAATATATTTGGTTCAATCTGAATGTTGATGTTGTGCATGAGCCGCTTGTTTACATTGGAGCTCTCTGATACACAGCCAGTTCCACGACACAAATAGTACATGACTGGACACCGTATCAGTGTTTGGCCTTTTTCTTGGAAGTTTCAAAGTAACTGATGTGTTATAGCCAGCTGTTTTTGCAATCAAAATAACACATATTGATACTATAATAATGTCGTAATGACTTGGATCTATTATATTACCATTACCCCTGCTTGCAAGCATGCAAGAGGCTAACATAAGAACAGTTGCTGTGAACAATGGTGACGCCCTTGAAGATCACCAGCAGTCAATGGGAGTGTGTATAATGTTGATTTATACCCTATGAAACTCAATGAAGAATTGACTAACCCAATTTTTTTTCAGATGTTTTAAGTGCAAATAATGATACCAAAAACCTACAATATGACATTTGAGGTGAATTGTATCTGCATTATGTCTGAAGTTCCAGAGTCAGCAAACATTGTGCGTTAAAGTGGATTAGTGGCTGCGCTAGCGTGTGTATTAAAATGTAATCCACGCTATAAATCCTTGCTGAGCCGTGTTCTCCGCGTGCCTGATGTGATATAACTAATCATGAGCGTGTGCATTTGATAATCTTTCTATGAATCTTTCTATGAAATACAAATGTTTTAATCGTAGTAGTAGTAGCAATTAACATGTCATATGAAAGTGAAAAGGTCCAATGGTCAAATTTTTAAGTCAGACAGGCTCAAATTAAATAAATAATTAAGGCTAAATACATGTATTTGTCCCGCCCCCCATTCCTGTTCGTAAGTCTGACTATTTGCAAAGGGAAGTGTTTGAGTGATAAATGTAGGGTTCTAAAATGTCACATAGCCACTTTTCAAAAATAAAAACACAAGAATGAAATTCCTCTGCTTGGCTACTAAAATGATATGATGAAATGCTGCAATGAAGACGCTTATCAGTTCTGCAGTCCAAACAGGGAGTCAATGGACTGGTTACTAAGCCATTTTTTTTACTTAATGTAATCTTTGGTCAATTATGAGTAAAACAGTGACTTTTAGGAAAACAGGACAGTAGTTGTGAAATCAGAGTTCCTATCAGCTCTCGTTGGGGAGTAGATCTGGTTACATGCATCCATTCACCTGTTGCTGTACTCCTGTTAAATGGACCCAAAGAAAGAAATGAAAGGGGAGACCGGCCATCTGTGTGAACAATGAAAACAAGTCCAGGTCCACTCTCACAGCATATGTAAGTGGATAAAACCCAATATGTCCCACCAGAGCCAAAAAAAAAAAAGGCAGATCAGGTTGGACTAAATGGCAGTGTTCAGTCGTATGGCAGTGAACTGTTATACAACTTTTATTGCCATTACTACGGCAGCTATTAGGCAAACACAACACCAGCTAATGTTATTACCGGCTAATGTTATTACTTATTATTATTAAGTAATTGTACGTCCAAGCTTCTGCAACTACTATTGTGTCATGGGGTTTTTCTATTTACTATACAGCTAATAACCCCAAAGATGATGCCAGTGTTTATTGTAGCTACTACTATCACTACATCTACTGTACACCACTGCATGACTACTAATAATGCTTCTGTTGCTGCCTCGGCTTTGTGCTACATGTACTACTTGTGCTACAACTACTACTACTGCTACTGCTACTACTGCTACTACTACTACTAATACTAATACTAATACTAATACTAATACTAATACTACTACTAATACTAATACTAATACTAATACTAGAGCTACAAACTTTTTTTTTTTAAAGTTCTTCATTATTGCTTCTGTGGCTTGGGCAACTGACCACACATTTCTCATAAAAATGTGAGACCTGACTGTGTCTTATTTCCCAAAATTCTGATGTGCATGATTAATGGGCGGATTAACCAATGAGAGAAGCATATGGTATTTTGAGTAAAAAACAAAACAAAAACACCTGCATTTGACATAGAAACAATGTAGACTTTTACAGAATTCACACATAGAATGTTGTTGAGTGTTGTTTGTGAATGAATTGTTGTGCCAGTTTCTTGCAAAGAATTGACAAGCTCTTAGACGTCTGAGGAAACAGCTGCTTCCTTGAGTCTGTCCTGAGTCAGGGCAGGGCGAGCGCTGACTCATGAAGAACCAAAACTGTGCTTAGTCTTACGTCACAAAGATTTTCCCCTTACGCACAGGTCTTCATCTGGAAATAGGACAAAAGTCCAGTAAAGACTATTGCACTCAGATCTAAAAGAGACTATCATTGCACATTAGCAAATGGGTTCTGTTGAATGCACAGTATAGGCATAGTAATAAATCTGAAGAGATGGTACAGCACAACAGTGGAGATGTGTCAAATTCTATTGTCATTGTAACAGGACGTTGTGTCTACTCAGTGTCAAAACATGATAGGAACACAACGATTCTTGGGTCTCCTCAAGGTTAGCAGGTCAGGTGTACTGGCTTTTCAGGATGTATTTCGGCTACAGTTGTTGCGTCATGAATGGGTATGTGTATTGAAAGTTTATACTTTCTGTGTCGCTTGGTGGCCGAGTGGATAGCACACGTGCGCTCCATGTGAGCAACCCGCAGCTCTGTGAGTTTGAATCTGGCTCTCAACAGTTTGCTGCAATGTCCTTCCCCAGTCTCATCCCCATTTCACACTACACTGTCCTGTTTAATAAAGCCTTTCTGTGTTTTATTTAAGTTATTCTGTATTCTCGTGCACTTCAACTCAACTCAGTAGATCCTAGGTTTGATTCTCACAACAATGGATGCACAATAGACTGATCTGACCAAAAAGAAGAGCTCCAAGGCTCTACCTGGCAACCACTCACCAAGTTATTCTATAATTATAAATTATTTGCAACAGATTCTCATACAATTACCTGACAATGTTCAGTTACAACTTTTGTGTAAATCTCCAACTGACATTACCCTTTTTAACCAGCATCCTGGTTTTGATTAAGGTACATACAGTACCAGTAAAGTAATTGTATTCAGGTATTATCTTTATTAAATTAATTGTTTTTTTCAACATTTCTCAATTTGGTCATCCTTTGTCCTTCACAGATCTTGTTTTATGGAGTCCATTGCTGCTGGGTGTCCTGGGGCCGATGCCAGGATCAGTGCGTGCCGTGTCAGGGGCACAGCCCGTGTGACTGAAATGCTGGACACCATGTGACCCATCCCGCCTGATCAGTGACATCAGAGTCATCTACATCCATAAAGACTAACTTTGTTACACGGAATGAATACATAGCTCTTGTCTTTTATAGTCACACTGGCAAAGTCTGAAACAAACAATCTTCATCAAGATAAAACATCCCTCAAAAATCCAAATTATCATTGTATGCCATTTCTACCACAAAATGACGAAAAGTGTACAAGCGAAACTGATTGTTGTCAAGGCCTCAGGAATGCAGTGCCTGACTCTAAATCTAAACACATTTGATTTGTATCTGATGCAGAAATACAACATACTTATTGCTATGGTACAAAACTCCAAAATGATCATATATAAATGCAATCCCTTTAATGCAAATGGTCTGACATACTGTAGGTGCTCTCTTTCCCTTTGTAAGTCCTTGCATCAAATCGAAGGCCCACGAGGTCGTTGGCACAATAAAAACTACTGACCTACTTTTAAATTTCCTGAATAAGCTGATTCTCCTCTGTAATTCAAACTATTCGGAATGGAGGAAAAGTGTTACCGCCAAACAACAAAGCTCATGTACAGCAATAGCTTTGTATTGCAACGTTTGGCACAATACAATGTTCTTTTTGAAGCAGGATTTGAAAATATTTTCGGCTAATGTTCACGCTCTACCTGGTGCAGTTATACGTTGGCAGATACAGTAAAAGAGGCTTATGACTATCGGTATGCACTTCTAATAAGGCTTTGCACTCTCATGTCCCGGGACGAAGCAGTGACCCAGCTCAATATAGGTTTGGGTTAGTAAAAATTTAGCATATTTAAATCATTACTGCATTACTAAAACATTGTGGACACAGGTGCAGGCAAAAGGTACTTCAAAACACTTACATAATGATTTAGGTATAGCTGCATGTGTTTTAGCTTTTGCTTCCGTGATTACATTGGCGTGCGCGCGGGTAAGCTGGCCCGGGTGGTTTGAAGTCCGAATATAAAGAGGCCATTGAGATCAACCAGGGCTTTTGGACGGAATGACTGAACAAGCTTCTCTTACATAAACGGGAGAGCAGAGTTGGTTCTAATTATCATAGAGCAGCTAACAATGGGAACTCAAGCTGAATTTGGTGTTGTCCTGAAGAGTAATGAAGGTTATAGGACAGTAGTGACATCATCACAATTTGGTTGTTTTGAACTAATAATGATAATAATAATGGTTTGACCAACATCATTTTCATAGTATTCATAGTTAAAAATACATAATGTATTGTATCACGTTTTCAACTTCTATTGCTTCTCATTAGAGGCAACACTTTCAAAGAACTATATATATTATTTTTAAGATTGTGTTTCCTCACCTGTGAAGAGCTGGCTGTTGTAATAAAGTTTACACCATATTAAATCAATGGGGGCATGAGCTAGTCATGTCCCAAAACAAATGTAATTGGAAAGTGAATAGATTGAATTATTTTTTGTCCCCATTGGGAAATTTGTCCTCTGCATTTGACCCTCCCGTAATACCACTCCTCAGGAGCAGTGGTCGCTGTAGTGCAGCACTCGGGGAGCCATCTCCAGATCTTGAGCTTGGCTTAGTCAGGACTAACTTTGCTGGATGATTTTACATATTGTGCATGTTTTGGGTTGATGGGGGTAACCGGATAGCCTGGAGGAAACCCAACCACAACTTATAGATAGATGTAGATAGATCAATTCATCCAGAACTTCTTGTGTCCTTTTACATTAAATAAATGAAAGAAAAACAAAACTTTGCAATGCTAAAATACTGTTATGGTTACTGTAACAATATAACAAAAATGTAGTTATAGTTACACCAGTTGACATTACAAAATCCTGCACTGTAGACCAATTCTGACCACAATCCTGGCACACTGCTCAATAACTCAATAAAGATTATGATGCTTGTCGTTGTTCTAGTTGGCAGGTGCAAGGTCATCACTCTTAAATGAAAGCTTTTTAGTGGGTCATTACCTCAGCAGGTTATAACAAAGGACAGAGTTCATGAATGTGGTTATTGATCACGTAGTCGCTGTTATGTGGCCTGACCTCTCCTACAAACTAACATTTTTGATGTCCCTTTTTGGCTTATATCACTTTGCTGTGAATATTATTATCAAAGCTTTGGAAATACACATTTTGCACAAATCATTTCTTACACAGGCTCAACATTGAAAACCATTCATTGAAATTGCATTGTGAAATGGACTGCTTGCTGAAATAGTTGCTTTGATGCAGCCCTGTGAAGAGTGACTGTCTATGGATGGGAGCTCTTTTTTGAGCCAAGAAAACAGATTTAGAATGGTATGGTACTGTTCAAATTAAAAACTCTCCAACGTGAACTTGCTTATCTGTTAACAAAGTACAGTAACAACTCAATTATCAATGATTATGTTCATTAACACTGCTTAACTAACCGTGAGTGCATGTGCCCCATTGTGTGTCCCAAGTATTCTTTTGGATTTACGAGGGACAATGTGACGCCTCTATCCTGTCCCGGTTCGGTCAGCCAGCCTGGATGAAGTTACACAGTCGGGCCGCTGAGTGCCAAGCCAATACATCGTTTCTAAGCTGATAAACATGTCCTGTTCTACCCAGCGTCCCTCTTGACACTCCAAGCCCCACAATAGCGAGCTTTAGGTGGATGAAATTCCCACGCCACGCAGGCCGTCCTGGGACACGGAGAGAGGCAGCGCTGGTGTGTTCTTACCTCTTTGACTTTTATATGGCTGATTCAGTGACTTGGAAAAAAAAGAGGATTTTATACACAGGACAAAAGACATTATGGGACAGCCTTGTCAATTCTGAGGATCAGTGACACTTTTTCAGACTTGTAGAAAATTATCCCTTTGTGGAGCCATTGTGTAAACAGTCTGAAGGGAACAAGACTGACAAAGAAGATGTGAAAACACTGCAGAGGAAGTCGGGCTGGACAAGAACAGAGGCCAACTGGTATAATGTGTTACTGAGCCTGCAAAATGCAACAGGATGGTCAGAAGTTTATGTCATTGGAAAGAACAACTTATTTGTACGAGAAGCGTATATTAAATTGAGGGCAACAAACAACATTTGGGGGCTTTTAAGTATGGTTTACTCTGTTATTTTCTGTTTTGGACACAGTTTGGAGTAGCCTGATCAAATAATATGATTTAATCCATGTGCAAATATAATGTAAAGTATTGTTTTCATTATTTAAAACAATGAATTACTAATCAACCCTGGAATATAGCTAATTAATTATGTGCATTTTTTATGTGAATACATTTTTGTGACAAACGGGAAAAATAACCCTGTATAAATGTGCTATTGACATTCACTCAGAAAAGCATTTGTCCATTCAGAGTTATCCTTCATATCAATTATAATCAATATGTATGTCTGTTTCCTACTAATGGGTTATTCTGTGACTGCTGGAGGGCATCCCCAACCTCACTGTGGTTTACTAGGTTTTTAGTTTCCAACCTCAGTCCATTGAAAGAGGAAGGAAGAATTAATTGCATAAATTTGTTTATTTGTTTAGCTGGTACATTTAAGAACGCCACTGCACAGTGTAGTTGCATTGTAGGTATCCCAGTGCTGTCGTTGCAACAACCTAGATAGAAAGGATTCATTTTGTGCTTTCATCTCATTCCTACTATTAGAACATTCCTTCCTTTGCCCAAATAATATGGGTAGACAAATATTCCATTGTCTCACAGTCAGTTCAGATATGACTTCTGCAGACATATTTAGAATAAACACTGAAATTCATTGACTAAGACACATTTGTTTGAATTCATAAGGATCTTGAAGCAATGCAAGATTCAACAAACTCAAAGGTGAAATGTCTAGTTCAACTAGGTCTTATAAAACATACTTGGCGATCCTATAAAGAAAACTGTTAAACAAAGGGTTTTGTAGATTGTAGCTGGTTGTGTGACAGATCCTGGTCTGCACACTGCAGGCCTGTAATCACCTTGTGTTGACGTCAGTGGTCTTGCCCTCACAGCTGCTGGGCTGGGACTCACAGGGTGATTATCAGACAGATATAATGTATGTACTTTCCCTATTGACTTTGTTAAGTGCAGAATGTGTACCACACGTCTAGAGGAGCCACGAAGGTCTATAACTGCCTTAAAGGGCGACAATGGCTCCAGAGCTGATGATTGGCTGTTTGATCCCAGCTCTGACCAATTAATTAAGATGTTATGTCACTGGGCAAGACACTAGTAAAAATGAATGTGTAAATGTTGTGTGTGAGTGAGAGATTAATGTAGTTGATTATGTTAATCATTGACTGAGGTGAGCAGGTGGGACCACGCCTCAACCTCCTACTCCTCCAGCAACCACGCCTCCACTCTTTAACCACACCTCTAATTCTCCAGAAGCCCTATTTATACAGGCCTATCCCAGCATCTCTTGTTGTCTCTGCTCTCTGACCACACCCTCCCACCCCATGTCATCTTCATCATCTTCACGTAACACATCGCCATCTAAGGAGGGGGGGGTTCTGAATCGGCTGGGCTAATTACCCAAGGCAGAGTCCCTCTCATTGGAAGTGGTGGTTAGTGAGGCCATCGACACATATTGATAGCCATGTTTCTGTTAGTGCCAGGGCCGACTGGCTAGGTCGCTCACCATTGATGAAAAATGTGGGACTTTTGTAAAAACTTGTCGAGATAAGAAAAATCTCAAAAATGTTTTTCTAGGGAAATTAATTTTGTTGCTCAAACAACAAAAACTTTTTAGAGATCAAAGAAAGTAACCATGACAGACCCAAGCCTCTGGAGCCTTGATTTGAATTTGGAGAGCGCCATGTTTAACACCTGAGTCCCCTCCTTGGTCTATGCAGCCACTCTAAGCTGCCCAGAGGCCTGTCCTTACAGCAATACTAGAAAATGTCGCCACCAGAAATAATGGGTACGATTGACTAGTGTATGGACTAACTTGTGGGACTCCCAAGGCAGCTGATTGCAGTGAGTCAAACAATAATGGCCCAGACTTTTGTCCTGCCCAATTCTCAAAGGGATCATTAAAAAAGTTCAAGTCCCTGTGAGCTCAGGGTTAGAATCTGGAGTAGCTGGCATTTGACACTTGTATAGGCACTATTTACCATGGTTACAAAGAAACATAATGCTAACTTTGACATGACCCGTCATTGGAGGCAAACCTGTAAAAAGAGAACACACAGAGAAACCAGTTTCACTGTTGCCATAGTCTTAGTAATATCCCTTACGCTGATTAAATAAACAGTGTTTGTTTGAGAGGACACGCACTTGTATTGCTGCTGTAAAAACAGAAGTGACTCACACTACACTTCTCATTGTCCTGACACAAACCCATGCTGTGGCACACATGTTTGTGACGCTCGTCTTCTTTTAGAGCTCCAGACGTACATCTGTCGGAGCAGTGGGCTCCCCCTGACCCCATCACTTCATGACCTCCACAAACCTCCTCTGCTCTGATCCTATTACACCCACTACTCTGTCTGAGCCCGACAGCCGGACAGCCTTATGGGAAAATACGTCATTCCTCCCAGTTGTGCATCATTGTATTCAGATTACTGTTTTTGGATTAACAACAAAATAGATTCAGCCAGATGAAAATGCAGCCCTGTGCATCTTAGGCCGGACTTAGGTCAATTGTGTGACTTGGTGTTCGGCCTTGTTGATGCAGAATGTGGTGTGTGTTGGATGTCCTGGGGAAAATAAAGGATTTGGTGAGATTAAGTCTTTACAACAGACTAATGGCAGCAAGAAAGTGACTGTGACTATAAAATACATGATCAGGCCTTAATCCCTCAGCTTCCAGGGGCAGAGGGCACTGCTGCTTTCAAGTAATCATTTTTGGCTACTACTACTATTCGCATGTCTAGATTTTTGTTTTTTGTGTGTGTGTGCGTGTGATGTGAATGACACAAATAGAACAGTAGTAAATTGGAAGACGTCATTGCGTTGGTGCCCACTAACATGTGTTTGAGAGTCTGAGATGTCGTATTAATGCGGTCCTGCTGCTGGACATTATGCAACACAAGCCTGTAAAGATTTGAAACAGCACTCCACACTGACAAAGAGTAAGCCCTGAACCACATAATGCAGCCATAACCAGCAAACAAAAGTGAAAGACAGACCGCCAGACTGACTGTCAATGGACTCTTTTTGCCTTTTTGCTTGAAATAAAAGAAATAAACATTATACAGAAACCATAATACAGAAAAGGCCCAAGGTTGCACATGTTTTGTGTCAGGGTAAACCGTAGCACCTGGAGGAAACTTATGCTGACACAGGAGGACATACAAATACAAAGAAAGGCCATATACTATATAGGCCCCCATTACATTTGTGTAAAAAAGAATACCACACCATCCATTTCACCTATGGTCATGAGCTTTGGGTAATGACCGAAAGAACAAGATTGTGGATACAAGTACATACAAGGTGGATACAAGGTGAGGAGCTCAGTCACATGGGAGTAGAGCCGCTGCTCCTCCACGTTCAGAGCTTAGGTGGCTCGGGCATCTGTTCCGGAGCCTCCTGGACACCTCATTTCCCTGGGGAGCAGGTATGCTGGAGGGACTATGTCTCTTGGGGCTGGCCTGGGAACTCTTCAAGATTCCCCCGGAAAAGCTGGATGAGGTGTGCATGGAAAGGGAAGTCTGGGCCTCCCTGCTCAGAGTACGGCCTCTGCCACACAGCC
Organism: Chaenogobius annularis; assembly: GCA_015082035.1. Classification (NCBI taxonomy): domain Eukaryota; kingdom Metazoa; phylum Chordata; class Actinopteri; order Gobiiformes; family Gobiidae; genus Chaenogobius; species Chaenogobius annularis. Next base: position 1,650,920 of record BJKM01000068.1, on the reverse strand, counting down.
TCGAGTAAAGCGGACAAAAATGGATGGATGGACCATCAGTTGATTCAATGACTGATCCTTCTCCTACTTGCCTTATACAAATCTTGCATATTTTTGAGTCATCTTTCTAATTAAACTAATGGACACCTGCCAAATGACAAATAAAATGTACATATTTATCAAATGTTGTTGTTTACATTTCAATGGCCTATGGTGGTTACACAAAATGGACTTTGTTTATTGACATAAAAAATGCTTACATGTTCTACTTTAGACTTTTCCAAACTGTGAAAAGATAATTAGAATCTATTGCAAGACGATATCCTGTTCATGCCAGGGCTGGCATTGCTCTTAATCCGTTGAAGGGAATTTTCAGTGCAGTCTAACTTGTCTGGACGGTTTCTGGGGCTCTGGCCACAATGAAAAGAAAAGAGATTAAATGTGCACAAACTAAATGAGCGCAGTCTTTTGAACAAATGAACATTACATAATCATCAAATCGGTAACGTGTCAGCTTTGTTTTATCGTGTCACTCATGATCAATCAAAGCAGCAGCACGGAGGTTCTGCGCATTATGTAAACGCCAGTATAAGGAATAGGTACCCGAGTCTCGAACAAAAGGCCTGTCTGTGCTCCAGGCCAAGTCATGTATACGTAAAATGTGCTCATGGCCGTACTGAGGAGATTACATAATGCTAGTGTAGGCCTCTTTCCCTATGGAGTACAAAAAATCTAACATTTTCAGTTCATTGAATGTTGGTTTGTCAGAGCTAATTAGACAGGTTTATCAGGGGCGTCGGACCACAGCCCTTCAGTATAATGGTGAGATAGATTTTGTATTTGCTATCCTTGCGTCAGCTGTTTTTATAGCAGTTTGTCATGAATTTTCAAGCGTCCGCCCGAGCGTTATTAAAAGAGCAACCGTGACAGTCACCATAACTCATCAGTTCATCCGCACAGTGCATCAGAGATGAACTGATAGAGAGCATTAGAAAAAACACATTCATCACAAGTCACAAGTCTAAATTTAAACTTGATGTACATTTATCTATTTGCCTGTTTTATCCTTTGATCCTTGATGGTTTTCAGATTCCAGAATGAGATGATGTCATACACAGATCAGAGAAACAGGTGATTTTTCCCATTGATCACATAGTAGTTTGCCGTGAAATATTAATTCGTAAATTCACACATTTTTAACCTGATAATCTTGGTTTGTGACTAGACTCAAGAGCTTGTCCAACACAAAGCTCCATTTTAACCATATTTTACCTGAATTCAATATTATTTGCCAATAATGTTGTGATGTCATCTGAAACCCAGCAATTGGATTGTTTTTCAGATAGTTCTTACCTACTGCATTTCTGAATTAAGTAGTCAATTCGGGCAGCGTTGCAAGGAATACTTTGAGTATTGTGCTACTTTGAACATTTTCACTTTAAGTTGCATTATAATTTATTGAAAAAATAACGCAACAAAGGACTACATCTGTTTATCTTTTGCTATACATGCGTAACTGTACCGGAATACATTTACCGCGAAATCAATAAGGCACAATTACTGTTTAGCTTTGGGATCCATATTTGAGTGGGACTGGTCCTTTTAGTCAGGTAAAGGCTTGGCATACAATTCTTGCAAGGCAGTGTTGTAGAGTTATCGATTGTTCAAGTCATTTAAAGATTAATAATAAAAAAAATAAAATGCATACGCTTACTTGCCTGGTATTTAAAAAGTATTTAAAAAAGAAACACAGTAACAGTGATAAAATATAATCTGCGGCCAGGTTATGTAACGCATTATCTAAATTTGAATAAATATAACTTTAGTCAAGATTAGCCGACTGCATTTTCCACTTGCTTTATCACAGTCTCCCATCTGACGTATTGTATGATATTAAACAATGGAAAAACACTTCAGTGACATTGGTGCGTCCCTTTGGTGCTGATCGCCTTGGCACTCTATGGGCGTGCCGTGTGCCCGTCTCTAATGTGTGTGGTTAAAGGGAGGTTCCAGCATCCTGGAAAGGTACTCCTTGTCACTGCCTTTGTCGTCTGAGTGTGGGGCCCAATGGTGGACAGAGCAATATGCTTCTCCTGTTTTACTGGTCAGGACTAGAGGCACAGGGACGGAGCCGGCAATAGATGATCTATTCGTAATTACGAGATACTTTTCTCTCATTATGAGATTAAAAAATATAAAAATTCCCTTCTCACAGGTGGTTGAGAAGGGAATTTTGAATTGATGTATGTGTGTGTGTGCATCTATATATACATATATATATATATATAAATATTTGAATGATAAATAATGAACCCTATTTTGTTTTTTTCTTTAATGCATGCCTTATTTTGATATTTTTGTTTATTATTTGTTCATTGTTGTATGTTGCACCAAATTACCAAAGCGAGTTGCTAGCCTGTGAGTTTTGTTCACTGACATATGGCAATACACTTTTTTCTATGATGATTCTATGTCAAGCCAGGTAACTTCTAAATGCTTCTTAACTAAACACTTTGTTTATATTTTATAACAAGTTATACCATGATTTTCAGCTAACATTCTGTTGACATGCTAGACTTGCTACTTTTAAACTAACCTATGCTGAAGCTGTTTGTCTATATCCATGTGCTTTAGTCCAATGGGATGGTAATAGTGCAGCAAATCAGGTAACGTCGTCATAGTGTCACTTGTTCGCACAAATATTTATATAAATATACACATTGTTTTTTCTAAACAGAGTCCAGATGATACAACTGAATCTTTTTCTACAATAAATATACACACACACACACACACACACACAACACCACATTTACATATATACAAAATTCCCTTCTCGACCACCTGTGGAGGGTGGAGAAGGGAATTTTTTATTATTATATTTTTTTTAATCTCATAATTACGAGATACTATCTCGTAATTACCTCGTAATTATAAATACTACTTTCTCTAAATATTTTCTCATAATTACGAGATAATGAAAAAAAGTTGTGTCAATACAATGAGCTTCCGTATTGTTTAAAGTGAGACCAATAAAGGCATAATGTATTATCAGCTTCATCCATTAGTTTAAGGTGTACACATTTCACTGAAACGCAGTGAACATGATTATAGTTAAGACTTTACTAAACATTTTGCCTATGGTTTCTGGTTGGACATGAGCAGCAACTGTTAACTAGCAACCATATTGAAACAAGAGCCAAAATCCATATCAAATAATATTACCATTATTTTTGGTCTAAACTGTCAAAAAATGTTGTCTGTTGTGTGTAAATGATCTCAATGAACATAACATCGTTCCTGTAATTTTAAACTTTTGTTAAAATGTTTCTTGACAAACTGCCACTTGACGTAAAACTTTGATAAATATTCACCACAGCTTTTGTCCCACCAAACAAAGTCATAATTAGAAAAACATTTGACCCTGACTGATATGCACTTTAACGTTCTAGTGCAGGGCTATGCAACTTTGTTATCCCAAGGGCCAGATTTTTCCTAGGGCTGGACCTCTGGGCCAGAGGTGCACAGCACACCACTACCGTAACACAATTTTGGGTCGCACAAAATATCCCAAAAACTGTTTGAATACATTTTGTTAATATAATACAATAACTACCGACAGATTAGATTTGTGTGACACATAACATACAAAATGTTAAACCAACATTGCTTTGCAAAATTGCCCATCCAGTACTGAACCAGAATTAAACTAGGACGAGACTAATACCAACCAGATCTGAACCAGGATTAACCCTGATTAAAAACGGGTCTAAAGCAGAATTAAAAAAGGACTAAACCAAGATCAAACCTGGTCTAAACTAGCGCTAACTCAGAATTAAACCAATAAATAGATTTTTAGTTTTCTATTTTCAATATTTGTAAGATTGGTCGTGAGCTGGATTAAGTCGCTTGGAGCGCCTCATGTTGAACAGTCCTGTCCTGGTGCATTCTTTTAGCTGTGTGATGATCATTCTAATAAAAGTATTGTGGTTAAAAAAATGAATAAATAAATAAACTTTGGCAACGGAATTAATTAAATGTTGACCTTATTAAAAACATATTAGAATGTATTCTTAATACTATCGGCATACATATGACGTGGCCTCTACTTTGTTCCTCTTTAGTCTTCAACAACACAAAAAAGACTTTAATAAAGTATTTGTATGGCATTGTGGCCAAACATAAATATAGAAAATATGGAGTTGTTTCCATTTGATTGTTTGGAGCTCTTTGGTCTTAGTTGTCATAGCGTTGGAGGATTAGACTTACGTAGCTCTTAGCTCATGGAGGAAGAGGTGTGTTCATTGACTCACAGCGGAGCGGGTTTGGGCGCAAACCTTTTCCTGACTCATGTTCTGGTCTTTAATAGGACTCCAGTGTGTGCTGTCGGAAGACTTAGAGTTGACATGACTCCTGACCTCTGTAGGGTTGCCGTTAAAGCAAACGGGTTTTATAGTGTCATGTCCGCCATGTGAGGAGCAGATGTGAGGAGCACTTCAGGAAAGCCAAGACTGTAAAGAAACTGAAAAACAAACTTGAATTGTATCATAGAGATTGTGGACTTCTACAGAAAAGTGCTTCTTCGTCCTATTCGCACCAAATAGAATAAAGATATCTGTCTATAAGGAAGAATAATTTAAACCAGGTTAAGAAGATTTTCAAACAAACCTAAACTTGGGCTAAACTATGACTAAAGTAGGTTTAAATTAGAACAAACCCACACTATAAAACAAAGACTAGAACAAAAGAAGAAATCCGAGCACCAGAGATTGTGAGCCACTGTTTAAGACATTATAGAGGTTGGGATTGTGTCGCCAATTATCTGTTAGCCTTAGATTTTAAGATGCTAAATACTAAACTTTCATTCATTTAAAAGCATTCTGATACAGACCTGATACAGATATTGAGTTATTCCACTGCACTTTGGTTTACTGCTAACTTTGTTTTGGCGAATGTATCTCTAAGGACGTTTTGCACTGCTGCCAAAAAACATGACAGATCTTAACGGTTGCTTTTTGCTGTTTGATCCTGAGCTGTATAGCTATTAAGCTATAATCAGTATGTCTTGCTTGAAAATGTATCTCGAAGATTTCTCATTACTATTTCAAGACACAATGCTGTATTATCTGCTTGCTTTTGCGGCTTTGGCCATCAGTTTTGTTCCTTCTATCTGCTCCAGCTGCTTGATTTGTGTTGCAGTATGAACAGAACGAATGGGAGGAGGGGGATCATGTCATAAATCCTGATTCTTTACAGTCTGAAGGTATCTAGGCTTCCAAAGATCCCCGCAATAGACATTTGACTCAAGTTAACTTCAGTAAAATATTGGAACTAGGCTATGTGTTTTCCAACTCTGAAATAAACGCCTGATGAAACGAAATGACACATAATCTGGTGGAAAAACTGGAGTTGAAAATTAGGTCAGATGAAAAACACACCATGGGCTAAAAGAGTATTGTTCAGTTCTGAATGGTTTAGCCTTCCTTTCACTCATAAATGTTACTTTCATAATCGTATTCACTCTGTTGTAACAAATATCACAGCTCCATGGAACAGCTTGTGCTCAGTACACTCACAGCTGGAGACAAAGGCATACTCTCTGATAACTGTGTCACTGTGTCATATGTAATGGCACCACCAATCACGGCGCAGGTAGCTTGAGCGGCACCGGGACGTGTAACATCTGTCCAATCAGACGAGGTCACACCAGCGTTGTCGACCATTCAGGGCCCGGCAGGGTGCAGCATGAGTGCAAAAAGTACATGTGTGGAAACGTGCATGAAGAAAACATGCTGGAGCTTGAGAGTGTTTTGGCATTGGCAAGATCATGTTTCAATGGAAGCTTGAGTCACTTCTTTGTCCGTGTTTGTGTGAAATTGCTTGACGTTGTCTGGAGATTAATTTGAGATATTTACAGGTTATTATAGATGTAGTCTGTAGTAATCATCAGGCGTTTTATTTCTTTAAGCTTTTGGCATTCCTAACTTCCTTCAGGAAAGATTATATGCGATTCCTTTCCTCTACATCACATTATACGATGCTTGGGCTATTCTGGTTTCAACTAGTGGGATGCGTTACACAACGTAAGGCAAGTGAGGAGAGCCATTGCAGGCATGCAATGTAACTTGAAATCCACCATTTTGGAGGAGCTGATAATTCACATTCATTATTTGATTATTTGCAATGCCTCTGTGATAGTTTTAACTCCAAGTGATAACAAACCACAGCTTGTTTTGTGTCCATCCAAAACTTTGCACAATAATATTTATAAATAATAATAAAAGAAACATTTTTGCCAATAAAAATCATGTTTTGCAAACCAACTAACACATTTCAACTGCATTTGACCGGGGCATCTATTGTATAGCTGTAATTGTGCTTGAGACCCTGTTTCATGTTTTTTTTCTGCTCCTTACATAACCTGGATGTGTAGCGACCCCCCCTTTCAGGAACCAGCCTGTGCATTCCAGTGGTCGTCATGGCAACAAGGCCAGCATCTCTCGCTCCATCCTTTGTCCAGTCTTTCCCCGTCGCTGTTTGTGTGCTTCCCAAGCAGAGGAAGGTGGCCGAGACACTGCATGCAAATGAAAGAGGAGCTAATTGAGCTTTCCTTCAAGAAAAAGAAGGAATGGTGTTTGCATTGTGGATGAATGCGTCATTAGGAGCGTTTTTACTGAAGGAGAAAGTGGTGAAAAATCAACACACCCTGCGGAGACTTGAGCAAAACAAGCTTATCAAAAAAGGCTGGGACACTTCATTGCAGGAATAGCACTGAAATGCGGCAAGAACATTGAATCATGTTTGACTTGTAATATTATTGTACTATTGTTTGAGAGTTGAAGCAGAAAAACAGTCTCACTTTGGCCTATTTGGGAGGAGTATATGTTACTCCTATATGTTATGTTATCTTACCTGCCTAGACTGCAGTTCTATGTGTGGTTCTGTTCCCAGTAAACATTTGTATAATGATTGTGCAAAGAGGTTTGAAAATGGGGCACAGCAACTCTTGTTTTCATTCAGTTTAAAGTCTGGTTAGAGCATTTTGAAACTTATAGGGAGAACACAGAGAACCCGACAATGAAGTGAATCATCACATAGTTTCGCTGGGCCTCCACACCTTTAATGAGACTTGGAGCATTAATATTATGTTATTTACATTTTCTACTTTTGGTTGTTTGGACCAACCAGGAAGCCTGAGGGCCAACAAAAATTGGTCTGAGGGCCACAGTTGGTCCCCGGGCCGTAGTTTGGACATGCCTGGGTTAGAGCAAACATGTTCAAAGTATCATTCAAATTATACATAGCAATTACAATAGCCCAGTTACTGTTTTGTGACTTTACTGACCTGTTGATAAAACTGAAGTCAAGGAACTCACGTGTTCAAAAACAAACCAGTAAAGGGTGAACAAGTTTAATTTAGGAGGATCTACAAAAACAAAGTTGTGTCTGGCTCAGGTCAACATCCTCTGAAACGAGACTAAACCTGCCCTTTTGCAGTTTCATTGGACACACTGAGGAAAAGTTCTCCAATCAGCAACTCCGACTCACGCTCTGTTGTGAGGCTAGTTGGAAAGTAGGCGAAAGGTCCCAATGCAAACTCAGTGCCCTTCCCCCGGTCTGGAAGAGAACAAATTGCGGACCATTTTGCTCACGTGAAATGAGAAAATTACATTGTGTCCCTGTCACGTTAACTGTTTACAAAAAAGTTCTAATGAAAACACATGGTCAAACAAGTTTTGAAACATGTCTGACTTTAGTACATTTGTGACATTGTGTCCCTGTCACGTTAACTGTTTACAAAAAAGTTCTAACGAAAACACACTGTCGAACAAGTTTTGAAACGTCTGACTTTAGTACATTTGTCTGGCAAGCGCTAGAAACACCTTGGCACGACTCAACCACTTCTCAGAACAAAGCAGCTGTTTTAATCTTTGCCAAAATTAGAAAGTACCGTTAAAGCCTTTTAGCAAGGCAAACACGTTATACTCTAAATGTTTCCATCTGTAAAGGTGTATTAGAATAGGATGTACAATGTTGGAGCATGATTGTAGTTGTTCGTTATGCTGAAGCTAGTGAACCTTTAACAGGTATGCAGTGAATCACACTGTTGATTTGTGCAGAAGTTAAGAGTCAAAGACAGCAGGTTGTGATAAAATAAAAGTTTTTAAATGTCATAGAAAACACCATTCAGTAAAATGAAGCTTTTTACCAAACTGGGTGCATTACAATATCAGTTAAACAAAAGGATAAAACTCCTTGAGGACCTCTACAAATGGCATTATGGACAGATTCAACACATATTGAACGACATACGTCTGGGTACGGACATCTACAAAGAGTACCATACATAAGTTTGACCCAGTGTGTCAAAATCTGAAGACAAAAACAGCCATTTAAAAGTAGACACTTCATTAAAATCAATTAGTAACATTGAAGACTGGATCATTCCAAGGCAGGTCAAGATACAGTAAAACAGTACATGAACTAAGTTTATTTTGTTACACATGCTGTCCAGCCATAGCAGCTCTACTTCAGTGTCCATGTGCTTTTAGTTCATTTTAGTCAAAACAAAAAAAAGGAAAAGAACATAGGCTAAAAACCTGTTACAAAAGGTCGATCCCATCAAAAGACGAAGGGAAAGACATACCCTGCCATTACCAGCTCACAGCTAACAAGGACGTGAATGCCTTGACATGTTTTAAGTTGACCAGCCAACTTTAGCCATTAAAATGCAGGTTAAAAGAATCTCAGTGGGAGAAATACAGTACTATTCTTTTAGAGAGCAGTAGGAGTCAGTCCAATAGTTTAGTAATCCGTGGGCTCATTCCCCTCCTCAGCCAGCAAACAGGTACGGATCAGGGCCTCTGTGACGCCGTACGGGTCGCAGTTGGCAGAGGGACGGCGGTCTTCAAAGTAGCCCTTCTTCTCCTGACCTACAGTGCGGGGGATGCGGATGCTGGCACCGCGGTTGGCTACCCCGGCGGAGAATTCGTGGATGTTGGAGGTTTCGTGGTGGCCCGTGAGGCGGCGAGCGTTGTCAAGCCCGCCTTTAGGGTCGTAGGCGCGGATGTGGTAGCTGTGCCTCTTTCCAAGTCGCTCAATAGACTCCTCAATAGCTCTGCAAAAGAAACGCTTGTTAGAAATCAGAATACAATCAGTACAAGGTCATTGAGCAAGAGTTAGAACTTACTTGAGTCCACCTTCTTCTCTCATTTCCTTTGTGCTGAAGTTTGTATGGCAGCCAGCACCGTTCCAGTTTCCAGGGATGGGCTTGGGGTCAAATGAGGCGATGACTCCAAAGTCTTCACATACGCGGTGCAGAATGAAGCGGGCAGCCCAGAGATGATCGCCCATGTTAATGCCCTCACAAGGTCCCACCTGGAACTCCCACTGTACAGAGAAACACCCCATCAGCTTTATTGAATTCAGATACTTAATCTTCAAATTTGGAGTTGAATTTACCTGAGCAGGCATGACTTCTGCATTAGTGCCACAGATCTGCACTCCGGCATAGAGGCACGCTCTGTAGTGGGCTTCCACAATATCGCGACCGTAGGCTTTGTCTGCTCCCACTCCACAGTAGTATGGACCTATGAAAACACCAGTTAGTCACTCACCCAACACAGCAATTTATGGAATGATTATATGTAATGGTACGGCGCTTACCTTGTGGTCCAGGGAATCCGTTAGATGGCCATCCAAATGGGTGTCCGTCAGTGGCCAAAATGGTGTACTCCTGCTCCATGCCAAACCAAGGGTGTTGGTCTGACACCATATCCATGATCTTTTTACATGTAATCCTCAGGTTTGTTTCTACAGGGTAAACAGGTTACATTTTGAGTTCCGATACAAATCACACCTTGATATGAGCCATACAATTGAAATTTAACCCCTGCATAACCCAAATTAGATTATATTCACACGTGGCCTACTATTGCCATCTGTTACTAGGGAGGGAGTAGAACGCTACCTGCAGGCTTGCGGTTGTACTTGAGCACTTCACACAGGACCAGTTTGTTGGGGTCTTTACGGAAAGGGTCACGGAACATGGCAGCAGGGACCAGATACATGTCACTATTGGAACCTTCTGCTTGATATGTGCTGGAGCCATCGAAGTTCCACTCTGGCAGATCTAAAACATTCATAAATGGATCAAATCTGATGCCGTAGCAAGAATAATGCCTTTTGCTGAGGACAGTCAAGTACCTTCAATGCTTTTGGGTTCAGAGTCTAGTGTCCTGGTTTTGCAGCGCAGCCCCTCTCCAGTGCCGTCGATCCAGATGTACATAGCCTGCACCAGATCCCCCTGAGGCAGTTCCATGTACTGCTGCTTCACAGCTTTGCTCAAATGGGAGCTGGAGGACGTGGCCATCTTCACCGCTACTATAACACACCTGAGAGGAGAGACAAGAGGCAGGTGTGAGTGAGGGACCACGCTACTATCTGAACACATGTTGCGTAACCGGAGTTTGGGGGGCTGGGCTCGACATCCCCATTGTTCGTGTACCAGAGAGTATATGGGTGAAAAAGCACTGAGGATGTATACGGGCAATAATTAACCATTCATTAAAAAAAATAATTAAATTAAATAAAAAGATACGGCAACTTTCTTCTACGCATATACTTGTAGCTGATTTACCAAAACCATATAAACCCAACTAAAAAACAGATAACGTGCAGTCTTATGAACGTGGGTACACGCTGTACACCATCCATTTACTAATGCGCCTGTAGCCATGGCGACTGCAGTTAACGAGTGAAGCAACATTACATCATGGGTTTCCCCATTGTAAACCATAAGGATCCAGAGCTTCAATAAAAAGTCCCCAAAGAGGCACTAGAAGCGTAAAAACACACAAATGTCGGAATAATCATAGATTAAAATGTTCGTGTCAAAAACTACATGAAATGGGAAAAATGACTAAAAACATAGATTATACAACTAACAATAGTTGGCTGAATAAAAAAAGACAACAGTATAATTACCTGGATGGACGAAGAAATAGAAATAAAAACTGGACTGATGGGTCCAATGCCTTGTGTTATGATGTCTCTCTAGTGCCTCTACCATTCTCCAGTAAGACGATGGTCAAGCTGCCACATTTATAAGACAAGGACCTGATGCTGTGCGTGTGTGATTGGTGCGCGCAGGAGCGACTGAAAACAAAAAGCTCCATCTCATTGGACAATGTGACCAAACCCCGCCCATCACAGGGCCATATCCGCATGTGATAGTGTGTGACCCCATTGTTTGCTACTAAGTATTCACATGATTACGTGAAGCGAGGATCTACGGCCACTCAGCGAGGCAAAAGGCGGCCACGAGGGTTTGCATTGTTTAAAGTTCAATTTTGGTGAAGCGTGTGGGACAAAACGTACCAGAATATCATTATAAACACAAGTTCCTCAGAGCCCTCAAAGCGCCATCGTGTGGTTTGTTTCTGAAACCCCAGAGTGCACTGGTTAGAGTGGGAACCATTATGTAATTCACCAACTAACGTTGATACAACCCGGCTTTGGTTGTACACGTGAGAAACATTCGACCAACGTGCTAGTGCTGGAAATCATTATGACAAATGATCATTTAAATAAGATGTGCTGGCATTATTCTTCCGGTGCCACGTGCATCTTTCACTTAGTAAAGCGAAAAGATGCATGCTGCTCATTCATTCATGGCTTTTGTCCACTTTGACTTGTGTCTAACAGTGATCTCTGATAAAGGTAATGAGCTCTCAATCAGGGTGATGCTGTCAGTGCAGTCCTCACTGCATGAAAGTCAGTCAGCTATTTAAAGGACCACTTCCTTCAAGACTGACAACAGCTTTTTTTCCTGTATCAGTCATATCCACAGAAAGTGATTTAATCAGTTTCTATTGTAACCAAGGAAAGAAATGCAGTTGATGACCGGTTGTGATCCCTGCAGAGCCTGCTGATCTCACAGCATTTGGTTGTAGTGACTGTGAGGCAAGTTTATTCAGGGCTGAGAAAAGCATGCATTTTTCAGATATTAACTTAATATTGTTTCATACTGAGTCAATTCTAATGTTGTAAATTGTGCAATCTTGACGTGGTGCCTAAAAAAAATTTTTTTTACATCCAATTATTTTGCTTCTTTTTTACATAAAGACTTTGCAATTGAAAAATGAAACTATGACTAAAGAAGGTCCTACATTAACCAGACAATGAACACTATTGACTCAAATGCAACATTTAATTACTTCCCTTAATGTTGAAAAAATAACAAATATTTTTCTAAACATATTTTGTATGCATCGGTCTTTAATTCTCATCATAAATTCAAAGGCATAAGGCCTACAAACAGCATAAACTATACAAAACATGTGACTGATTTGGGAGAATCTGAACATTTTTGCCAGTATAAACGCTCATTTTTGCATGCTGTTTGTTTTGTTCTCCACTAACTATTGTTTTCTATATCGTTCCAGCTCCGGACAGAACACCGTGTAAAGTATGTAATGGACATGGACACATCTGCTTGTGCCTCAGCTGGGGGTCTACTTGAAAGCTCCAAATACCACCTCCACCATCTGGGACAGGACAGCGACCGGACTGAATTGAATATGAAAAAATAATGTAGGAATGTTCATTCTTGTGCCATTTTATAATACACAACAGTAAGCCAAAAATGTGAAACATATGAGCATGCAGCCCCCGAAAGAGATGACCTGAATTCAAACAGTACAAACAGCTCATGGCTAAACTATACATTGTGGTGAGATTCACCCTTTCATCAAAATTGATGAAACTACTCTAGAATACATTATAGACTTGAATATGTCTACATATTTAGCTTGAACGACTTTTAGTAGTAACCCACTCCACAATTAGACAGTATTATGTGATTCAGCTAATCTTTTGTGCTTCATAGATCTATAGGACAACAGCGCCATCTCATGGCAAAGTCAAACTGTGAGTAAATGTACAAAATTATGCAATACTCTAGAAAACATTTTGAAGGGATCTTCAAATATTATGACTAAGTGGCTCATTTAATGAATAAGTGTTTCAATGTTCAGTGGCTCAAATAGAGTTAAAGTAGTAGCAACTACACAATGTTATAAACATCCTGCCTGACAAGACTGATGGAGTTGTAATGTAATTTAATACAATTATATATATATATATATATATATATATATATATATATATATATATATATATATATACATGTATACAGTATACACATACATACATATATATGTGTAATGTATACAATATATATACTTATATATGTGTATGCATATATATGTGTATGTGTGTATATATGTATGTATATTATGTGCATATATATGCATATATGTATATATAAAATATACACATATATATACATGTGGCGATACCAAGTGATGAAAACATAAGGAAAAAGGAACATGAGAAACTGGAGAAATACCAAGGGCTCAGAGAAAAGCTGGAGAAGGCGTGGAGGGTCAAGGCGAGAGGTGGTGCCCATGGTCATCGGCGCACTCGGGGCAGTGAGCCCAAAACTGGAGGAGTGGCTACAATAGATCCCTGGAAAAACATCAGACATCTCAGTCCAGAGAAAGTACAGTACTAGGAACAGCAAAGATACTGCGCAGAACCTCAAACTCCAAGGCCTCTGGTGACTCGAGCTTAGAATATGGGATGAGACCACCCGCGGAGGGTGAGAAAGGAATTTATATATATGTATGTATGTGTGTGATATATATATATATATATATATATATATATATATATATATATATAATACACACACACACACACACACACACACACACACACACACACACACACAATACATGTATGTATGTATATGTATGTATGTGTATATATATGTACGTATATATATGTATGTATGTATGTATATGTATGTATGATATATATGTGGTGTATATGTATGTATATATATACACACCACACACATATATACATAAACATACATACATTCACACATACATACATTCACACATACATACATTCACACATACATACATTCACACACACATACATTCACACACACATACATTCACACACACATACATTCACACACACATACATTCACACACACACACACATACATTCACACGCATACACATACATACATACATACATCACTGGTATCATCATTACCCATCATGATATGCTCCAAGGGCTGGCCCTTTGATTGGCTACCCTAGTGGTTAGGCCATGTCTGATTGGAAACTGTAAATGAGCACTTTCATGCATTCTGCTGTTCTTTTTCACATTAGGCCACCTGGTAGCCAAAACCATAACAAATAATTTCATTAGAATTTATTATAAGTCTGATTGAGAAAGCAGACCATTATTACTGTAATAATGGGCTGCTTTCTCAATCAGAGTTATAATTTGCTTTATTTGCTTACATTGGAATAAACAACCAAAAGGTGTGAATGGGGCTGTTTTTGCATAAGAATGAGCTGAAAGACCTGATTATTCTTCCTTGTGCATATTTTGAATGTCACAATAAAAACAATACACTATTTAAAAGGTGCAATTTGTGACAATCAGAGCTGGTTTACCACTTCAAATCGTGGCCTATATTACTGTGAGTATTTTTATTGGAACAGTGATTACCAAAAAAAAATTACTCTGACTGGCTAGAAACCCCAAAGTGCACCAATTTACTGGAAATGTGATTTGTTATATTCAATTTCATCCAGTCAAGAATTTGGCCTCTGTGTGCAAAATTTAACTAGACACACTAGATTCTTAAAATATTGATCTTAATTTTTATTTATTTTATTGATATAGTGAATGGCAGCAGATGTCTGATTTAGGCCTAAATAGAGATTTTTGGATTGTTCTTTTGTTGTTGTTAATGCCAGTCAAATATTTGTGTATGATTCTAATCAACTTCACCATGCACATTTACAATTTCATTCCCTGATAAGAAACAAAATTACGTTTTCTTACACAAAATTTAATTTTCTTTTTGTGGCTCTAGGAGAGAACATTTCTGTGTACTTCAGCATTATATTCGCATTATCACCAGTTGATAAAGAGTCAGTTGTTTACACCTCCTCTATCACTATTTAGTTAGACAGTCATATGGTGTGGTATTCATGTTTAGAGACAAAAATAGCCTTCCGGTTATCTTGAACCGGAGCATTGAAGTCAACATTATCTAAGTTTAAAGAACAGATAGAGGCAAAATGGCAATCAATCATAGTGACTGAGGTCCAATCAAATCACTGAAGTGCCTGTGATTGCAGTTTTGTGAATGTCCAGCAGAGAGCAGTATATACTTGTTGTAAAATTAATATTGTGAGCTGCAGCGGTCACGAGCCATCCTTGAACACCCAAATGATCTTTGTCAGATTTTTAGATTTTCAGTAAGACCAAATGTTTATTACGAATGAAATATTACTACCAAATTGTAACTTTTTAAACAAGTAAAGCTGAAGACACTTTTATGTTTCTAGGTTTACCTCCTGAACCAGTGATTGGGGGGAGAGAGAAAATATAGTAATCCAGTTGATTGTAGTCGTAGTCGTATCATTCGGCCCGAGCGCCACAAGATGGTGAGAGGCCTATTAGTGTCGGAAAGCCGTGCGAAAGTGCGCGCGAAAGTGCGCACCAACAGCACACGAAATCAGACGCCCGCTTCCAAACACCCACTAACATCCCTTGCATACTAATTAGTAGGAGGAAAATCGAGTGTGCAAGAAGTGGTCGTTTTGCCTATGGATAAATGTAATGCAAGAATCGAACATTATGAGCGTAGCCCACTCAAAAATAACTGACAGTGACCAGGGACCCACACCATGACGAAGGGATGTGCAAGCGTTTCCCAAAATGTATAGTTTGTGATATTTAACAAATGGGAAACATTTTGCCATTGGAAGATTATTATTTCCTCTTTTTCTTTCTTTTTCTTTCTTCTTTCTTTCTTTTTCTCCTTCTTTCTCTTCTTTCTCTCCTTCTTTCTCCTTCTTCTTTCTTCTTCTTCTTTCTCCTTCTTCTTTCTTTCCTTCTTCTCTTCTCCTTCCTTCTTCTCTTTCTTCCTTCTTCCCTCTTTCTTTCTTCTCAGGACCAACCCCTTACTTGTCACCCAGTGAACAATGACGAACAGTCAGGAAAGTTTGCCCCCATCTAAAAATCGTGCCTCTACATTCTGGCTATTCCCAATTTCCAAAATTCCCAAATGTTAAATTACTAAACTCTTTGACATAAACCTACTTAACCTGAAATGATTTCAGGTCAGAGTGAATTTTTTTTTTTTTTTTTTTATTGCGTGGAATTTGGCACAAAATTATTTTTTGACGTCGCTGATCAGAAAGGTTATTGAGAATATATCATATTTATGGCTTTGTTGTAGTGATGAGATAAACATCCATGTTATTCCAAAGGGAGAATTTTTACACTTTTTCTGACACCTCCAAGCTTAAATTTGGTGAACATCATCTTGAGTAGTGGGGCATCAAGTTATCAACGTTTTTTCTTT
Organism: Chaenogobius annularis; assembly: GCA_015082035.1. Classification (NCBI taxonomy): domain Eukaryota; kingdom Metazoa; phylum Chordata; class Actinopteri; order Gobiiformes; family Gobiidae; genus Chaenogobius; species Chaenogobius annularis. Next base: position 1,634,476 of record BJKM01000068.1, on the reverse strand, counting down.
GAAGTGCCACAGTCTGTGTGACCTTTTATAGCAAACATTTTAGTTTCTCACAAATTCCTGAAATTTTGCACAAAATAAAATGTTGGCCACCAGATCAAAAAAGATCAGTGAAACCCCTGCCATATTTTTTACGGCACAGGCGTAGCAAGGACAGAAATCCCTATGTTATGTCTGTGGGAAAAATTGCCACATCTGTAGCACATCTATTGCCACGTCTGAAATTTGCAAGTGGTTAACACTTGATTTTATGAATTCCTCCAAGAGCGTTTTCCCGAACAAGTTTAAATTTGGTGAAGATGTTATTGAGGTGTGGAGCATCAAAAGTGATCAGTTTTGGCATAATTACTACAGTATCACAATTTTCAGATAATTTTAGACATTTTGCAACCTTTTTCTAAATTTCTGAAATTTTGCATAAAATTCATTCTGGCGTCCTGATCAAAAAAGTCAATAAGATCCATGTTATATTTCTTATGGCACAGTCATAGCGATGACCAAAACCCTTAATATTATCTTTGGGAAAATCGGCCAAATCTCTGAAATTTGCAGGTAGTTAACCCTTCATACTTTTATAGGCGGTGTATATTAAAGTCTGTCATGTACCGAAAAACAGTTTGATATCTGATGCATGAAGTTAGTGCTTGGTTTGAGTTAGTGAGCCTATATTTAGGTTGGTGTTGTGTGACATCCCATTATTGTACAATCCCTAAAGTTGAACATTGAGGCGTCGTGCAGTTGAAAATTCTATGGTAAAATTTGCCTTTTAAAGAATTTTAAAATTTCAGGATGTTTTTTTTTTTTTTTTAAACTAAACCCTTGAAAAACATGTGTACTTACTGTGGATGGGCTTGTCTCCACAGATCTGACTTGTAACTGTTTTTGCTCTACCTGCAACATTCCATCAAAAACATCTTGGTTTAATGGGTTAATATCGCAGCATAAACCTTCAGAAAGTGGTGCCATTATTCAACCCCATATGGTGTCAGTTGAAAGAAATTTAGGCTATAAGATCATTGGCAAGTTTATGGAACCCCTTCTATCAAAAAATTGTGATGTTGAATTTGTGGATCATAAGTTTGGATATTTCTTCCAAAAACAGTGAATCTTTAATAGCGTTACACAGGCCCCAGCCCTTCATCTGAAAGTATGACATCAAAATCTAAAACGTGAACACAACCTTCAGACCATTTTCAACCTATATTTCTGAACAAAAATTGCCCTGTATAAATTATATATAATATATATATATATATATATATGTATATATATGTATATATGTATATATATGTATATATGTATATATGTATATATATATATAATATATATATATTATATTATGTATATATATGTTGTATTAATTATATTATGTATATATATGTGTGTATATATGTATATGTATGTAGTATATATGTTGTATGTATATATTTATATATGTATGTATGTGTATATATGTATGTATATATATGTATGTATCTGTATATACATATATATACATATATATGTATAATTTTATAATATATGATGTATATATATGTATGTATATATGGATATATATGTATGTACATATATGTGTGTGTGTGTGTGTATGTATATGTGTTGTGTATGTATGTATATATGTGTGTGTGTATGTTGTGTATATGTGTGTATGTGTGTATGTATATATATATGTGTGTATGTATATGTGTGTGTGTATTGTGTATATATATATATATATATATATATAATGTGTGTAGTTTTTTTTTGTTTTGTTTTTCACTTATCGTCCACCTATGCATTTTCTCTTTGTGATCATTCAGAAACTCCGCACATTGTACATGTTCACTCTAGTCAACCTCTCAACACTTCGGCCCTAACCCCTGCCTCCCCTCTGCTGTCATATATCACTTGAACCAGTGCGTAAACCACACAACCGCACTTCCTCTTAAAAATTAACAAGGCGCTCAACATACTTGTGGCCATTTGAATGACCAGCGTGCTCTGTGTGAGCTGTAAATCAAGCTCAGATCAGGCCTGTGGGATTCGGACCCTTTAAAAGGCCCTAATATAGAACATCAATAACCAAAACAATAATTGGCACCACAGCAAGAACACTATTGATTTGAAATACAATATCAACTGAACAAGTTACTGTGAGTCAGAGTGCATCAATCTAGTTTTGAAAATTAACTAACTAAAATGGATTTTACTCACTACATGGGGGGAGCACACAGTAAAAGGATCTTTAAAAATGAACAATGTAACTTTTCTAGTGGAGGGTTTAGCATTGAGATGCTATTGCTTTTCCTGCTTGCTTGAGAAATACAGAATGATCGCTCTGTATTTTTTTTATACAGCTAATTGCTCATTTAACATTTAGTATCTCACCACAGATTAACAGTTTTGTGCTTCCCTCATTGATTCTGCAGAAAACTTCAATATTTGAATTTTTCAGTCCACTGTGATCCTTTTTTTCTTAATTTTTTTCTTTGTAAGCAGCCTATTTTGTTTTGATATGGACAGACCATGTGTGTCCCTGATTGGCTAATCCACTTGTCAGTCATGCCCATCAGAGATACAGCCAGTGTCTGGACTCAACCAGTGTTTTTAGGGTCATGTGACCTTAAAAATTGAGTCCAGGTCTGGGACAAAGTCACAGTGCGGAATGCATTCCAAGTCAAGTCAAAGTGTGACAATTAGCGTTTGATGGAGAAAAAGTAGACTTCAGTGTAAAATGGCTTTATACTTTAAAGTTTTCTTGTTTTCATGGATGACAATCACCCAATGTGTAAGTAAAGACAATTCCAAATTTGAGTCAGTATAGTTTGAGTGGAGGTGTCTTTGGTCCACTGACACAAGTCCCCAATCCTAACCCATGACTTAAGCATGAGTCCTGGATGTGGGTAGTCCCTGTGCACGCTTGGCTGCAGGGAGAGTGAAGAGGGAGAGGATGAAGGCAGAGCAGCGTGAGCCATCGCCGGGTTATATTTAATCCAGCCGCGCTCCTCTTTGGGATAATAACTTTTTTTGCTCCATTCCAGGACTTGTCTGTCATCTTGACACGGCAATATCTCCCAACTCCACTGTTTCATAGTCAGTTTCATTTATTTCCAAATACTATTTCACACCCTGCTGGCTTTAACTAGGTATTATACAGCGAGAGGGGAGCGCGCGGGAGATTGAATCGTGACAGAGACAACAGCGGTTCTGCCTGAAAAATAAGTGAATATTGTAAGTGGCAGACTATATGAAATGATTTTTTGGCTCCATTTTCTTGGCATGAATTTGTGTGTTTGTCATTGTGCAGTGCTCAAACTCATGTGGGACGTCTGCGTGTGATGAAATTTGCCACCTTGATTTTGTTTTCCGCCTTTTAAATTCACTTGTAGGTAAAAAATCTGAAATTTCACATGCACCGATAGCAAAGAGCAATATGTTTCTGTTATAAACAATATAAAAATGTAATCTATGTTACAAAAATATACTGCCATATATACATTATTATAATTATTTGATATTGATATTTAACAATTCTCTATATAGTTAAGTTGTATTTGTAGTTTAATTACAAAAAGCAGTTAAAATGTTTAAATTGTGTATATAATTTGCTTATTTTTGTGCTTGATGTCACATTTTATGCGGACTAAGAGGTATACACAGTAATGCCCTCTTTAAAATAATAAAACACTTAGAAGTGAAAGTTTACAACAACACAAAGCCGTTCTTCTCTTTATATTTCATTAAAGCACATGACTAAGTGCAAGAAAACTCCCACTGCCAGTGACGAAAGTGAACATGTTCATCTCAGACTTTCTTTGTCATTTAGAAAGGCTTAGCAACAAAAACACAATATCATGTTATGTGATCACCTCAAACCTTGGACGAGAGGGACATGAAGGGACAGACTAGGGACATTTAAACTTATAGATAATAACTGCAACAACACTATATGATTTTCAGTTTTTATCTGTCGTAACACACAGAGAGAGATTTCAACAGATTCTAGCATATTTACAACCCAGAAAGCCAGTACAAGTCTTATTTACAGCATATTATCATGTTGCACTCCAAAAGGAAGGCATTTTCCACAAACACACTGTGCTTTTACTGAGCTTTTGAGACCAAACCTGGAGATGTGTTTTGTGTTTTGAATGACACCTTCAGGTTTGTGTAAATGTTGGTATATTGCGAGCCCATGCCTAGTAAACTACTTTATTTGTGGTCTGGTCATTAGTGTTAAAATGTGCTATATTGTATTTGTTGTGCAAGGTCCAGCCTGGTTTTGTGAAGTGTGGTTGAGTATGAATGTCCATATCAAATACAATGACAAAAGGAATGTCTCTGGCCATCTGTAGTTCAGAATTTTCTTAAGTATTCAGAATTTTAAAAGCCTAAACAATGAAAGTTGTTGTTTTTGTTTGCATTAAAAAAAAGTTCTGCGCTTTGTCCTTGAAAACAGTATGAGGGACAGTGTGAACTCTCACTTTTTATACAATTCCTGTCGCATTAATAAATAAAGGGGGGTATTCTCTACATACGTGGAATGAGAGACAAGGGGCTAAATGTCTGTGCAGAACCATAAGAGGGACGGGTGGTTGCCATACTGCGCAGGGTTTGCTACATATGAAAACACTAAACTCAAAAGCTGCACCCACCTTCTTTATTGCGTTAGTCTTTCACATGCTCAGTGTACAATGTTGAGCAGGATTACCATTAAAAAACAATTTACATTTCTGTCTTGCATTTCAGAGTTACATTGATGTAAATTGCATTGAGAGAAAACATTTGAGAAAAAGGCAGCTACTATTGTTTTACTTGTGTGATTCACATTAAACCAGGGGTGTCCAAACTTGTTTTACCGAGGGCCGCATCATGAAACTTATACGGAGCAGAGGGCCACAGACAGCCCGACAATGAAGTGAATCATTTGAAATGTCGGATTTGACATAGTTTCAATGGGCCTCCACACCTTTAATAAGACTTGGAACATTAATTTTAGGTTGGAATAAATTTAAAAAAGCTTGAATTTTTTCCAATTTTACAGTAAGAAGTAATTTAAGTAATCTTTTTGTTGTTTGGACCAATTTAGCAGGAAGCCGGAGGGACAAAAACAATTGGTCTTAGGGCCGCATTTGGCTCCCGGGCCGTAGTTTGGACGTGCCTGCATTAAACCAAGAGGTACTCCTATTGGCTCTTGAGTAGTTTTTAGCTATTATACAGTGAATTGGAATATAAATGGCTCCAACGTGCCAAACTGTTCTAGTTTCACTTTCTAAATAGAAAAAAAGTTTCTGTATTCTTGTGGAGGCTTGAAGTGTGAAGTAAGTCATATTTGACTAATGTGCCTTTAAATAGCTCGGTGCATTTGTTTTATAGTTAACAAATCCAAAGAGTTGTTTTTGCTCTTCCTCCTTGTACCGTTGTAATTGCAGAGCTCACGCCCACAGTGGGCCGCCTGCAGAGTGAGCCGGTGCCGGTGGGTGGTCCTGGCCGCTGACATATCAGAGCTGTTTATTAAGAGGATGACAACTCTATCAAGCCCCATAAGCGGGCCCTCGTGCACAGGAGTTCTTTTGTTACTTTCGGGGAGGGTGTCATCAATCTTGCTGCCATGCTACTCTCTTGAGCTGTTGATGGCAAACACGATTCTTCCCCTGTTTTTTTCTGCCTGGCCTCTCCCGCCTCGACGCCCAAGAAGAGGGGAGATACGAGGACTCCTCCACCCCCAAGAGTGCCTTCTGTCTGACAGGCGACGGAGCAGGCCGTTTGGACACCAGTGTGGGATATATGGGAGCATGAAATGAAAAGACGCTGACAGGACCTGCTCGCTCTGTAATGAAGGTCCTCTGGAGCTGTGAACGGACACACAGAGCACACAGGCCTTTGTCTCCACACTCTCCCACTGAATCCATCTCCATCCATCTGCGAGAAAAGACAAGCAGACATTCATATTCTGCGGCATGATGAAAACTGTAATACTGGAGTCATTCCTGTTAGAGTCCAACATATAAAAAGAGAATTTCCATATTTAACTCCCATGAACATGAACCTTTGACTTCACAGATTGAATGTATGAAGTTTAAAATGCAGCCCTTTGTGTTATTGGGCAAGACACTTGACTGCGTTGCTTACAGTGCCTGTGCACACTAGTGAGTGAATTCTTGTTCATTAATATCTGGTGAAATGATTGTGATTGAATGAATTATATGTCGATTAGTCATGAATTGCCTGAAGCTTGAAGGGCCAGGTTGACTGAGGCCTCTTGACCTCAAATGATAGGAAGAAATGTACTCTAACTACCACACAGCAACTGACGATTCTTGTAACTATATACAATATTAGATTAATTCTTTTTTGGGGGGAATATTCAAAATCTGAAATAAACCCCTTGCTTTCCAATACTTTTTCCTTCATTTGTTGAATGGTGACAAATCACACAGACTTGATGCCTAATGGAAGAACTGCTACAATAAATTCTTGACCAACCTGAATTACATTTTATACTTACATAATTGTTCTCTTCTAGTTATTCTTTGACAGTGTAGTAAACAGTGGAGCACCTGACCACAGTAGACTAGAACATGACTGTGATGTCCTCTCTCAGGCAGCTGAAGTGCTGACACATGGTCAGCTTTAGCCTGTTTTTCTGCAGCCCTCTGAGCTTTAGTGGCTGAGCCAGAGCCTGCTCCTCTGTGTCGGAGCCGCTCAGGCCTGTGTGCAGCTCACACAGATGGACTATGATGTATGTACTCCACTTCAGCATTGGCTGAGGTCACACACTCCATAAATGTCTGAGACAAGTCTGATATTTTAATCTCTTTTTAGTGAGGGGATGTTGGGCCTTTTGCCCAATCAATACACTGGGCAATAGCCTTGCCAAGATATCTCCTGGTAGCGTTTCATTGTTCTGTCTGTGAGCCCAAATGTCAAGCCCAATAGCAATGCTCAAAGTGATGTTGAAATATGGCGCTTCAGAGCCGTCGTTTTTATGAGTTTCTGAAATGAATGAAGTGCTGGGGTGAGTATGGCCAGACTTTCAGGAAAGAGTGCTGCTACCTTAAAATAATGTCATCTTAATTTATTATTTAGGAGATTCTATCAAAGTAAAGTGTTACTTAAGCTTGTCATTGTTTTAATTGTAAAACTGCAAGTTCAAAGATATCCCTTTAAATAATAACCTTAATTTTGTCAGCCCCAACCACCACGGCACACAGTGGACATGGAACCTGGCGATGAATGAACTTCTAAATCAAATCTTTGAAATATTCTTTCATTTTAACAGAGTCAAGTATTTGGGAGGGGTTTTTGATTTGAGAGGTCCACAGTCAATCTTCTGTCAGGAAAACATGTGGTTTTGCGCAGAGACTTTGGAGGAAGACATTTGAATATAATTTGTGTTAGATTTAAAGTTTGTATAGTTTATGTCCATGATATCATTATTAAAAGCCATTTTACTTTGTTTTTGGAAAGACCAAAAAAAATCGAATCGAGATTGATCAATACATTGATGATATCGCCCAGCCCTACACATATATGGTCTACGCTGCAGCATGGGGCTGAAAGTGTCTCTCTGGATGGGCATCTGGCATAAAAAAGTTGAAGCTACCTTTTGTGAGGATATTCTTTCACGTCTACATTATTGTATAGTTTGACTGGAAAACTGTAATTTGAATAAAATTATCTCAATGTATTTCAAAGCCAAACTTTATCGTTTTCAATCATTTTTTACACTTATTAGAGAAAAAATTAGCAGTGATAATGTAAAATAACTTTGTGATGAAGTGTGGGGCTGCATAATGGGAGAGCGCTCTTGAAATCGCTCCTTTCAAATCAACTCTGGCCTGTTTAATTCACAGTCAACAATAGCCCCAGATCCCAAGCCTTTGTAAGCACGCGCCGCCAAAAATATCAAGACTTCTCCCCGCATTAACATTGCTAATTTGTTTGCCGATGGTTTCCACGGTGCCGAATAATTGGCTGTGAGATATTGTTTGTTCAGGTGTTCTGCATAATTGAATCCTGTATTGAAAGTAGTGTGCATGAATGTTGGAGAGAATACTGAAAAGCGGCACGTACTTTGTAATACATTTTTCCTTTGAAACGGGCCGATTGGCGTAGATTAGTTTTCATCCCAATAGCGACTGGTGATGATTGCCGCACATTAATTATCCCGGTGCACACGTTTGGAATTTCAAACTCCAATTCAGCCGTTTTCAATTAATGCCCTCTTGTTAAATGCTGGGCGCTTTGAGAGATGATACGCGTTTTCTCTTGTTGCCCAAGAATCCATTGCTTTTTGCACATGATGACCTTTTGAAACTCGCACGTTGATTTCATGCATCCATTATTTCTATGAAAGTGTGCCTTTGTGGACGCGGGGCTGTGAGCTGTGTGCTGATAAGGGCTTGCAAGCATGGGCGGATGGGGGACGGGATACTTGCACATGTGGTAGTCGTTTCGGGCCCAGCTGGACACATGTGTTGACAGAGCGCTCTGATGTATTTGATGGTAGTTAGCCGAGCAAGGAGGGAGCTCTGAGCCAGTTTGATTCAGTTTCTCCGCCATGACCTAATGCCTTGGCTCAATCAGTCACCTTGTCCTCCCCTTGACCCTTCACCCTGCAATCCCCTGCGCTGCCCCAGGGGACGCTGGGAAAACAAGGGAACACCGAGGCTGCAGACTTAAGTTCTGTCCTGCGCCAAATGTGTTTTCTATGAACCTGGGGTGGAGTAGGGCAATCCAGTCAAAATCACAGTTTGAGTTGGTTTCATGATCAAATGTTAAAAACATCCGTTATCTAAATTATATTAATAGCTACAAAATATTGTTCTACCTGTAGTTGTTCTGAAATGCATATTTCAGTTTTATTTCAAATCTTATTTTGGTTGCTGATGCTCACTATTCTTTATATGCTCTGCTTTTAATTGTATTTTGTTTAATGTATAGTTATGCTACCCTCAAAGAGTTAAAAACAAACATCCAAACGTGCGCGCATACGTACACTAACACAAACACTTTTTCATGCTGTGGAGGGAGTTGTACTACAGAAGCCTGTGGATCATCATGACCCGAAGATAGCATGAGACAAAACCTTGAGAAATGGCTTTTTTTTTGCGCGCAGTCAGTCATTTTAATCTATGGTGGCTCACCCAAAGTTAGGTGGTCTAATAAGTGATTCCTTTGTGTTGTCCACCTTATTCCGCCCCTCCCACATTTCTGTAATTCACATCTCTGGTTAAGAAAGAACTCCATTTATTTAAATGGAGAACTAGAGAAAAACCTAATGAAGCAGGTTGATTTGTGCAAAATCTTTAAAGTTCATGTGCCAGTCCATAAAGCATAATTCCTCTGGGTGGCTGGAAAACGGCTTTGGGGTCTTACAATTGGATACAATTATTACAATAAAACTGGTGAAGATGAATATGTTTTTAAAAATGTCATAGTTTAGAGAATAAAGCGCATGTTGGAACCATGTCACGGTTTATTTTCTCTGTAAAACCAGGTTGACACACTCCCTGACCTGATCAATGTTTTACCATACAGGCACATCATCTCTGTCTGATAAAGAAGAAACAACAAAAGACACCATGAATATTCATAAAATCAGAATTCCTTTTATTCATCCCCGACGGGAACATCATTTTCATTTCATGCCAGTCACTAAAATAGCTATTGATGATCTACTTTTGATTAAATCCAGGTTTAATCAATCAGGTTCACGCCAACTTGGCCTGACTCTTTGAACCAGGAAGCTCACTACAGCCAACAGCCTGAGCTCACATTCGTCCCACCACTCATTCTCTCTCCTTCTGTGTGTGTTTCCTCGGTCCGATAACCAATGACAGAGATGTTTTAGGACTGTGTGACAGAGTGCTATTTGCCATAACTGACATCTTCATCCTATCACTTTCCCTTGTTTTCTTTTTTCTTCTTCTCCTTTTAAGTTGTTGTGCTACTTACCAACCAAGTGTGGGCTGGCATCTGCGGCGTTTCCAGGCGGATACACTGCAGTGGACTGGGAATTCCTTGGACTCCGACAAGGCCACAGCAGCTTGAGCAGGTGGAGAGAAGAGAGAGAGTGAGAGAGTATGCACACACAAGCGCCAGAGAGATAGAGAGAGGGATGCAGAGACGGAGAAAGAGAGGGAAACTGACTGACTGAGTGAAGTGTTTAGCAGACATGCTGTCAGATTGCGGGGTCAAAGGGGAGCAGTGTATCGATGGGTTGTATTCGCTGGTGGGAGGCAGACAGGAAGCAGGCTGGAGCTGTGAGGAGTTTGAGATGCAGAGAGGCAGCAGAAATAGGCACGCACACGCAGCTCACAGGATGAATGTGAATGAGACACAAACAACGTGATATGTGGTCACATCCCATGCAGCAGGAATACGTGGTGTGGTGAGCTGTAGAGTTTTTGATCACCAGCTGAAGGGTAGTGGGTCAGGGGTCTGAGTATATTGTTGGTATCCACACGAGATGAGACGTTTCACCCACATTTCCACTCAGATTTGGGTAGTTATATTTTGAGTTAAGTTTTGCGCAAATAATACTTTCAGAGTGGTCTTATGACACCACGTTTACTCTTATTTGAGTAAAAGGTTTGGATTTCCTCTACTGTGAGTAAGTCCAATTGACAAACGCTTTATGTAGACCACATTGAACATTTGTGCTTCTTATACTGCTTCTTCAGATGTGATTAATTTTGTTGTCTATTCTTGTTTTGACGGTTCTTTTCAATGATAAATCAGATTTTAAAGAGGCTACATTTTCGTCCAAACTGTTACTCAGTACTTTTTTACTACTTGAATAATTATTTTGATCACTACATTTTACTTCTATTTGAGTAAGAATGTTTTAAAGTAAACTTACTACACTCCCTACCTCCAGCCACAGTATGTATGCTGAGTGCATCAGGACGGGCTTCCGATGTGAGCATCTACGTAATATTAAAAGTCAAAAAAGAAAAAGGGATTTGTGAGACCCAAATAAACTGGATCTTTTTCTGTTTTAGTTTAAAAAAATCTTGCATCTCATTTCAACATTCTTTATTACACAGAATATTAAGTCCTCAAATACACAGCAAAACCAAAAATACAGGTAGATATCACTTCAGGACAATCAAACAAGAGTTACATTTTTTAAAAGTGAGGATGAGGAAAGAAAATAATTAATGCTTAAATCATGTACATGAATACACCAGATATTTAGCAGGAATAAATAAATTACTTTTCAACTTGATTTTTGAACAGTGGGTTATATCATAAGTAATTAAACCTTTTATTTTATTTTTTATTTTTTTTAATATATTTTATGAATATGGTTTCTAGCTTCCTATTTCACTGCTTTGCCAGAAGTGAGTCTCGAATCATTTATCATTGATAAACAAAAACAACTGTTGGTGAAAGATTGATGTCTGTGAATTAGCAAGTGTATTTGAATTGAAACGTAACTGTCGCTTATTAGAATCATTTATGATTATATGATTTTATTCCAATATTTTACATACTCAGTTTTTTCACCAATAAAATGGCAGTACTTAAACAAATGTTTAAATAAGTACCCATGCTCTAAAGTAAAGCCACAAGTATAATTACATTATTATTATTATTTAAGTCAGTAGGTAAAAGTTTGGTTCAGATTAATCCAAATGAATGGGTCTAGTGGACACTTGAAGAGTACCTGATTCTGAAGTACTAACCCTCTGATGCCCTAAACTTTGTTTTAATAAAAGTGAATGCCCTTGATGTATTTTTCCAACAGAATATCTATAACTCTAATCTCAAAGTTACATACACATGAATTCACCCCTTGACTTACTTTCATTCATTCATTGGGCTATTTAATTAGCAATAATATCTGACATGCTCTGTTCATATTTCATTTTAGCAGCATACTATGTCTTTGTGACTACCAGAATAATATTGCACTTGCCAAAGCGTTACATAACACAACCTCCAAAGTACATTGTGTCCAAGTAGAATGATTGCGTATGTGAGAATGATCCTGTCTCAAGTGGCTGACATGTCCGTGGTATTCTCCTTCAGAGTCCCAAAGCTTTAAGTATACACCGCTGACACAAAGTAAATGCCCGTTGTGTTTCTAGGCCCAGTTTGCTCAGGCTTTTCAGTTGCCAGTGGCCCGTGATGCCTGACCCCTCCCTCTGTTTGTCACCGCTGGCGCCGCTTTCGTGTTTTCCCCCGTCGCCGTGGCAACCGCCGCTGCGTGCCTTTGTGCTGATGTTTGTCCGCAGCTAAGGTGTCGCCCGTGTGTGTTTAATAGACCTCCCAGTTCACCTCAGCGTCCGGCTCGAGCTGTATGTAGTCCCTCTGACGGAGCTGCGCGTCTGGGCCCATGCTGCCACTCGATTGTCCATGTTGTCAATGGTAGCGTAGCTGAGGCAGGCCCGGTTTGGAGGAGATATGCCTGATAATGGTTGCTTTGTTCTTGGTCAAACAGAGAGGCACAAAAGCTCTGGAAATGGGCAGCAGTGGCCCATTCTCCTCAGGCCGCGGCGTTGCCAGTCTTCGGCACCTTGTGAATTACCACCCCCACAACCTTTCACATATAAAAGCACTCTTTGTCGTGGCGGGGAGCCTGACATTTGCCTTTTGTTCGGTACTAACTTTTTTTATGCCATGTTTATGCTTGGGTCATATATGTCATTATTGCCAGTATTGGGCCTGTCTTTGGGAAAGGCCATTCACTTTATTCCGTCGAGCTTAAAGGGGACATCCAGAGTAAAATTGACTTTCATGTGCTTTTGACCATGTTATATCGGTGTGCCCTTACCATTCGCTTACCCAGCATTGTATTCCGATTGATTCGTACATGTTTGAATAATCCTATTTTGTCTTGCATTCAAGGTTTGATTGCTTAAAAAATGTCTGTTTTCACCTACCCCCAATATCCGCCCACATATTTGTACTTGTTTGCAATTATTCATGAAATTCAGACTTCAGGTCATACACACAAGCTACAAAATTGCCACATAGCCTTTTTTCAACAATAAAAACATATAATTGAAACTCTACTGCTTGTGACGGTGAAATGCCATTATGAAGAGGCAGGGATGGCAGTCTGCACATTTTTATTATGAATCTCTTTTAGATCAATATTGTGGTTAACAATTTTAAAATGTATTTAAAAAATATTATATATTCTTCCACGATTGATTGACAGCAGATGTATGCATCATTGTCCTTATCAGTGTTTGGGACTAATCACTTTCTATCATGACACTTTTAACATTTGCAGTAAGAAGAAATACGGCCTCACAGAGAGTGCTGTGTTTTGTAATTGTGCGCATATAATAGTAAATTTAACAATCAATAAATGCCAAATGCCATCCCGTAATCTCCAGGGCAAATGTGCCACATATTCTCATCTAGCTGGCTGGTGTTTTAACCTCTTTAGCATAGCCCCTGGAGGAAACGCAGGATATGATTAGGAATTCGTTTGTGGGCTTCTATTTTTATGCTGATGACACACTTTCTTCTCCCGGGCGCTGCATGTTGTGCTGGCTCTTGACTTTCTCACTGTCTTTTCTGAACTAGATCAGCTGTTTACCACGGCGTAGGAACGTGACGTGGGGAGCGCCGACTGAAGTTGCTGCCACGACACCACTTCTACCAACCATGAAAGAAACATAAGAAGAAAACAGGCAAAGCAAACTTTCCACAAATCTGAAAATTTTGATTTCTAAATGTTGCAGGACTTGAAGAGGTCTATAGGTTCATGTTCAAAGAGTGGTATGAAACAACTCATTGGTCTCATATATAAAGATCGCCCTCTGGCTCAAGCCTGAAAGCCCTCACCTGCAGAGTTTTGGGATCGAACCGCACATTTTGTTGTCTTTTTATAGATCACAAACTTGATGTGTAAAGTCACATATATTTGTATGTACTTTAGAAATGAGACTGGTGAGCTGGGGAGCCCACCTGTAAGGAGCACTGTTCGGGATTCAAATCCGGGACATTTGTAAAAGCACTAATCTTTCATTGTTCTCCGAAGGTCTTAAAGCAGAATACAGACCAGAGGGACACAAAAAAAAGATCAATTATACCCTACCTGTTGCATCCCTTTATTTAAGCGTAAAGTGTAGCTTGTTTGATTTGTGGAAACTTGCCAGAACCAGACTACCCCATCCCAATGGAAACAAAGTCCTTCCTGCACTGCATCCCAGTCCTGACTTGGTCTTTGTCTTATCCACTGTAAAACCTATGATCTTTTTGAAGCTGCTCAGTTCCTGCTGGACTCTGGACCAGTCTTTTGAGCTCAATACAAAAAGGGACGTAATAAAAGCGTGCCATACAATTTAGTGGAAAAGCAGTGTTTTTGTTGGTGCCATCATGTTTGGAGCAGATTACATGTGCGCTCCCATGGGTGTCTCCTCTTGTGCTGCAGGTATTGTGAGGAGGCAGGTGGGCTGGTGGCCCTGGGCTCTTGGAGAGGAGAGGACAGTAGCTGCATTTGTTTCTGTGAAAGGGATTACAGGTCCTGACGGCTGTGATTAATCACCCAGAGGCAGACATCTGAATACGGCCAGGGAAAGGTTCAACTTTTTAATTCATCCCACACACAATCTATTGGAAGCAGCTGTTGGCGCCGCTCTCCCTCATCTCTGGGCTCTTTCTTCTCAGTGACCATTGGCTCCTCTGTCTTTCTCTGCCGCGCTCCATTTATGGCTCACATAATTATCTGGGGACGCGCAGTTGTTGTAATTGTGGGGTGGCTCTGGACGCCTCTCTGCCTTCTATTTTTATTGGAGATGGCTCCTTTTCTTCTGTGGTGCAGAATGGTTAATTGACTTTGTTAATGCATTGGGGAATTAGTGATTCCTCAACAACAAATGACCTTTATGGAGAGCACCTCATTTTGTTTATTGTAAGGTTGTCGTATCAGTACAAATTATGCCAGGGCAATTGATTCCATAACTGGTCATTTTTTGCCCTAGTGCAGCCTCTCTTTCTCTTTTTTTTAAACATGAACTTTAGGACAGCATAAGGACAGCTGAGTGTGCTGACCAGGGCCGTGTTAAGGTATGAGTAGCTCAGCACTTTTTTTGGATACATTCTAAGTACTTTTACTAAGAATGTGTAGGCTTTTGAAATACTGAATACTGAAGTGTTTCAACTAGTACTGACCAGAGCTGACCTGAACATCATGATGGTGAGCACTGGGCAGAGAGACAGTTCTTTAGTGTGCTTTCAGTGTAGACTGTGTGTTGTTTCTTTGTTATTGTTATAACTTTGTGAATTGAAATATTCAATACTTGGCTGGCTTTGCAGTCCTATTGTCTTTGCCAAGCACTGTTTGTCAGTGTTTCCACTTTTCCTTTGCTTCCTTTTTCGATTTACTGTATATTTTCCTTTCTCTCCTCTGCATTCAAATCTCTATTTGCTTTTGACAATGAACCTCCAATGGAACCTTTTACTATTTCCAACAGCTATTAGCTTTTCAACAACAAAAATAACTATTCATTTACATGTCTAATGCTTCCTTGGAGCACTATTCTGTGGGTGACGTGAGTCCATGTCAGCCAGTCCTAGTACTTTTACATTGGAGTGTGTGTGATCCAGTGTGACCTTTCAGTTTGCCAGGCGCGCTTGTGCCTAGACTGAAATATCCCCCTCAAAGCTGATTTTTTTTTCCACCATCAAAATGCTTCAAATTCATAAACATCGGGGTGGCGGTGCGGCTGACAGACAGCTGAAATCCTGCTCTTGGAATAAATTTGCCATGGTGGCCGTGCACACATCCACTCGCACACGGGCAGGCCTTCTCATTAAGACTCAGCAGGTTATATGATGGTATTGCTGGAATCCCTGGAGCAAAATGAACAGGGACAGCTACACTGCTTAATGCAAGGTAGCCTAGCAACAGATAGTGGGATGGCGCTGGAAACATACCCTCATATTTATGTTTACATGAGAGAATGATTTGTCTGTCAGCCTGATGGATCCTAATGTTCTCCTCTCCCCGGGGCTTTTCTTGTGCCGCACGCAAGCCTGACACTTACCCTGAAGGACAGGCACCACCTTCCCCAACACGCATGAATACTTAATACTGTTAGACTGCATTTATGCAAAGAATGGAAATGGCATTGGGAGCGAGGAGGAGAGGAGACAGACAGCGAGAGAGAGAGGGGCGGGAGGTAAAATGCATCAAATACATGACACTGTATGTCTCGTGAACATGAAGTGGCGTGATAGAAGGCAAAGGGGGAAAGACAAGATATAGGGGTAATTCGCTTGTAGTTTTGGAGAAGGTACTTGTTCTGGTGTCAACAACTGTCACAGAGTACCTCCACTATAGACTTGATTAAAGGCTTGATTTATTTCTGTCATGTCAAGTTTGCGTGGATGAGAAATGGCTAAACTACTATATTCTTATACCACCAGACAGCTGGATATTTCCAATTCATAAAACGGCACTAAATGCTAATTGGTACTTGGCGTGACATTTTCAGTATTATTGCTTTAAATTATTTTCTAAATTATGTTTTTCTTCCTGAATTCAACTCAACAGTGCACAAAAGTGTCTTCTATTAAGTTCATATAGTTTTAGAATTTAAACAAAAAATACTCAAATGTTCTGCAGTCGGTTAATAAAGGTATCGGCATAAAGATAAGTACATCATTCACCAAAACTTTAAATAAAAAATAAAGAAATGCATTGAAATAAATGTAATGTTATAATCCAAAGTGTATGCTGTGTTGTGATGTGCACAATCACACATTTAAAAAGATCAAAAGAAAAAACCAGAAGGATCTCATTTGCCATTTATAGGTCAAGGACAAACTCTGGGGTTGTGGGTTTAAGCTACAGGTCAAAAGAAATGGTGATCTTATTCTCACTTTTGTAAAATCATACTTTTCTGGAAAAAAAACAAACTTGTCTTGCAGTGTGATCGCTTTCATTTCTAACAAACGTACAATTGTAATAAAATATCATTTAGGATCATAATTATTAAAATAACACTATAGACATTTTAGGAATTAGGAAATATATTCTATTTTTTTAACATGGCAAAATTGTCATGAATTGCCATGATTATGTCACATTGCAGCACAATTTACAAATTAAAAGATGATTTGTTCTTAAAATAATGTTTATATTATGCTACACAGGCGCGTAACATCTAACTTTACTGTGCTGAATTATTAGTCAGATTATTAACTTTATGGGGTCTTTGTGATGGTTGTTTAGTTTCTGTCCTCTGTTCCTGCTCTATCAAGGTGGATGACAAATGAAATCTCACTTGCAAGTATGAGCATCGTTGACCCGGTGGTATAAAGTCTGGGGTCTTGCAAGACAGTAGCAGAGTGAATTCACACAATGATGTTTTTTAGATAACTAGCTAACTGTCATGGAGGTAACAAAGTCTGAGTAAAAGATCAAACAGGGATCAGTTGGGCTTTTGCTTCGCTTAAATATGAGGGAAGCGCCAGAAAAATGTGTCGAAATGTGTCGTCGTTTCACTTTGTAAAATTCAGTTGACGGCTCTCATATTCGGCCCATTCACTTTAAAACTCCTTGAAATTGACAATACTGCATGCAAACCTATTGTGTGAAGATCTAAAAGAGTCACTCTCAGTAAGTAGAGCACATGTATGACTTGATCTAGTCTGCCTTTACTGTATGTCCAGCTCCTCGAGGGACAGACTACACCAACTCAATTAGTCCCACACAGCCCGAGTATCAGCACCATAGATTAGATTTCAGTCCGGCCTTGTTTACCCAGCGAGCAACCGGCGGAATAATATCTATACAATTTGTGCTTTCAGAAAAAATGATGATGGTATCGGGGTGAAGAGCCGTCTGCTGCTGTGTTGTGGTTCTGCGTAACAACCGACTGCCGCAGATACAAGGAAGCCCATTGTCAGGAGATAGGGGCCGATATGCGCCCATCTTGCCAACTTGTTTCCATAGTTACATCAATGTTGTTGAAGTGAGAAGATCAGGTATTCCAGAGAGTGATCCTTTACATGCTTTACTCCTCTCCTATTGATTTTCATCCCACATTGGGGAAAAAAAGCAGAAGGAACAAACCACTGCAAACCGTCTCTGAGATATTGTGGAGGTAATAAGAGGGCGCAATGTGTCGGAAACGTGCCAGACAGGATAGAAAAGAGTATCCACTTGAACACTATTGAGAGATTCCCCCCTGTCATGTCCAGTTTGTGTGCTGTAGCAGAGGCTGGTGTGGATTCAACAGTTTCGTCATGGCAGCTTTGTTGGCCTGGCTGAGATCTATTCACGGCGCTAATGGCTCCAAGAAGAGACTTAATCACCGCTGCACGTTAGCCACATGCTCGGCTCTTGCAGCATTAGCGCTGTGTTCCAGGGGTTAGCAAAACACTGCTGTAACACATGATGACTCTTTATGAGGCTGGGGCCTGCACTGCACTTGGAGAGAGAGAGAGGGGGCCCGCAGACGATGCTAAAAAGACGGTAATGACAGCCATTCACCGCAATCCAATTATGCAAAAGGGAGTCTAAACAATTCCATCATCCCCTAAATTAGATTGTCCTAACGAGATAAAGGCACCAATTAATCCTGAATTAATTTCTACAGCTCATTTTCCCCAGAAAACACTCTAATATGCAAATGCCAATGAGAGGCAGAGGCAGCCTTCTGCACCTTGCATCGGCGTCTCTCGGTCTGCCTGACTGCACCAGTGTTTATTAGCAAATGAAAACATGTAACACATATGAGAGCTCAGGTGTGAAGGCCAGGAGGAAGTGAGGGACAGGAGAAGCTTATTTGTCTAGATTTTATGTACAGTTAAACGAGGGCAATCACAGAGTCATAGGAGATCATAAATGTTAGTGATGCTGTTATAGACTCAAAATGACGAGTTTTATTTGGTCAGTCGTAACAGCTGATGAGTCAATGGCATTTTCAGCAATATAACGGGTTCATTAAACATGTACAAAATGTGCGCATACTATTCTTGTCATGCGGTGTATGCAGCACCTGGTAAATAAAAACAACCCACACTGATGACACTTGACATTTGAGGTCGACAAGTATTGCTTTTATTCCATGTGCAGACGTCGATACAGATTTTAAGTGTAATATGTTGGACCAAATATGACATAGAATGACAATTAACTCACACTATTAAGTCACTGTAAGTTCAACTTGTCAACATTAAAGGTAATTTATTATGATTTTATGACAAAAAACTCCCTTGCAATTCAGTCAGAATTCTACTTATAGTACCACTGTAAACGCGTGACATGTCTGTCGTATTTATTGTTTAATTGATGATGGATACAACAAACAGATTAACATAATGTAATGCAGGTATGACAGTATTTATAGCCAAGTCTAATTCATAACGGATTCCCTAAGGGGGCTTTTAACAAACCAACTATCTGTATAGGGCATGCTTTTGTCAGTGTTTTGATTGTCTAATGGTTGTTTTTAATTCAACCTCCAGATTATTTTGCGTAGTGCCTCTTGATGCTGGTACATTCAAAACGGTCAGAAACTACAAAGGCCAATTTTATTCTTTAAGATAAGGATTTGGAAGCACAATGAGTCTTTGTCAAATGTCCCACAGTGAACTCGTTTGATCTCGCCCAAGAAAATTGAAAAATCTACATTCAACAATATCGCTCCTCACAACTATTGTGCTGGAAATGTTTTGAATCTGCAGACCTCTGAAGCATTGCATAAACATAGACTGAGACGGAGGGTTCAAAAACAAAACCATTAGAATTTTGGTTCATCATAATCATCATTATCATTCGCACAGTCCTAATTGTTTCACTGCCAGCTGTCTTGAGTTGCTATAATTGAGTGCTCTGACACATTTTTCACTACGCGCCTACGATGCCGCCTCCCATCTACACAAAGCCTGCTTCATAAAACTACCCAAAATGACTCAAATTTTCCTCAACAAAATAAAACATTTTCTTTTCGTCCATATTTTACCGCGTCTCACGTCTTTATGAATCTGGTTGTGGGCCTTGATGCGCCGGCGTGTATTGATCGCCGTGGTGAGCTACTGCCACCTGTGCAACACCGTCCCCCCCCCCCCCCCCCCTCCTCCTCCTCCTCCCCTTCCCGCGATGACAGAAACAAGCAGGATGTCAGTTGCCAGGCAATATTCACAACCACTGGCCCACATCAGCTAATTACCAGCAGAAATCACGTATTGACAGACAGGGGGCCCTTGCATATTGATCGGCCGCTACTGCCACGTTCTAAATCACCAAACGCTAATGAATCATTTCCCATTTGTGAGAGAAGAGGAGAAGGGGGCGAGGGGCGCAAAAGGCATTAGTCGCATGCTTTGACGTTATATACCTGAGCGCAAATCACTGAACTGACTAGACCTGGTGGGCAATATATCAAAATTTAGATCATATCGTGAAAGTTGTTCTGAAGAGATGCAACATTTGAAAACTGAGTATATCACTAACACAAAAAGAGCTGATTAACAATTAAAAAAAAAAGTTTTGTATACTTTCATATAAGAGTATAAGGGGATTTTTCTGCACTATTATTATTATTATTGTTATTATTACTATTATTTCACTTTTGTCTTTAATATGTTTAAATGCATGTTTTAACACATTTCTGCTGGATTGACATTATATTGACATTTGACGTTTGACATTGTAATCGGGATACTCAAAACCAAAAAAATCGAAATACTATTTTTTTGTCAATATCGCCCACCACAAACTGGACCCCAAAGTGTCTCCATCTAATATAGAGTTTTTATATCGTGTTTGGTCTAGTTTCCAGAGGGAAAAAGTTAAATTCTAGAAAAACAAGAATCATAAATCAAACATTTGCTCCGGTTCATATTTTGAAATTGTTCTGAGCATTGGACTATTTACTGGCTGGATTTTCTAATGTGACCAGCAGCAGTGAACCTGAGAACCGGCTCAACATTTTGAGCTTGTATCTTTGAGCAGAAAATTAACCGGACATGTGGAAATCTCCATCACAGTCACATATACAGTTGTAATCGTCTTTTTGCTTTTTGACAGTGCCACGAAGTGCATGAATTAAATATATACATAGTATACATATAAAAAAAGAGCTTTAAAAACATCAAATAATCCTGAACATTACACCTATCTCCCAGGACTTGATAGTGTCTGTCTGGTGCTTCCCTCCTTCTCCTCTTGTGTGCTGAGCAGTTATTTTTCAGCAGCAGCAGCAGTATCCGTGGCGCGGCAGTAAATACCCCTCTCCTCAGACTGCGGACCCAGAGTGACCCTTGCAACCTCGGCTCGTCTCCCCAGCCTCTGTCCAAGGTCTCCTCATTGTACGGCCCCGCCGCTCGCGCCGCCGCACACCCTGTAATTCACCGGCCTGCTAGATCGCCTGCCAGGAGCTATTGATTTTTGTTTCCCCAATCTCCAGGAGAGAGGGGAAGAAAAGATTAAAAACACTTTGTCAGTTTGGTGGGGAATAAGAATTCTGCGCAGGGGGATACCTAAGAGGGCGCGGGGTCAAGGCTGAGCCACTGTACGTCTTTATGGCTTTAACTGTTTATACACATGCTTCTGTCTGACACTGACTGGCTTTGTTTTTAACTTCCTTTCCAAACAGGTTGCCATTCCTCCCCGTTTTTACAGTAGTGCCAGTAGACCTACATTTGAAATTATATGTATTGAGAGCAGAAATAAAAATATGTGCATGTCATGTATTTACCAATATTAGGCCGACATTAATGGTTTGGTTTATGATTGCTAATGCTGGTATTATATGATAATTTACATGATTTTAAGACTAAGATGACTAATGCACTATTGTAACTGAAGCTGCAATCAAATCAAAATCGAAATTTGAACGGTCGCAGTTTACAAATAGCAAAGACTGTAATTCTCTACAAACAACAGAATATTGTGTGTCTAAAACCTGCTAAACCCATAGTTTAGACCTCTACAAACATGTTCTGAAATGCATGGGATTCTTGTATTAGTTTAGCAGGGCGTATTTCAGTCTTTTCTCTTCTGTCAATGTTAAAATTTGTATTTTGATCCGAACCCTGCAAGTAAAACGCAAATCTAAATCAAATCTTATCGCAACACTTGTAAGATTTTGTTTTATTTTTTGGCCCAAATTATTCAGCTCTAATTTTCTAATTAGTCCAAACCAACCAAGTTAGAAATAGATAATGAATGCTAATTGACACACAACACAAAAGACTGTATCTACAAGTAATCTTTTCACAAATTGATATTAAAAACGGTTTCCAAATATATTATTATTATTATTATTATTATTATTATTACAAAAATAGGATCTGATTGTATCGTTGATCCAATAACTTTTAGTCAAATAAAATGACCAAAACTGCATCTCCATAAAAGGAAAGTCTCCCCCCCACAGTTTTACCTACCTGCTTGTAAACACACCGACGATATCCAGAATGCCACATGTTCTTATATTAAAAGCAGAAACTCAAACCACTTGTATTGTGTTCCTCCTGCTGCTGAATGTAAAATGCATTTCTTCATTATCTTTCAGTTTTTGCGGCACACTCTATCCGTCACCATCACTCAGCGCGGCTCAAGGCTGAACCTGCTCGTGCTTATTGGTAATTCCCTGTCAGTCCGCTTTCAGGGTTATTAGTATGACAACATTAGGAATCACTCACCTCCGCAGCACTCAAGCACAGCACGGGCCTGTATTGACACTGCCATCATGCTAGCAAACAAAGGCTATGATGACGCCACATTAACAGATAATGACATTAACCATCTCACGCAGCAGAATGGAGATCTTTTTTCCATTAAATTCATGTTTTTTGTTTTTATTGCCAGTGAAATATTCTGTATAATCTAATTCCTGTCCCATGCTGTGTGATGGCTTATCTGTCTGAGAGGAATTGTGTGGAAAACCTAGGAGGTGTCGTGAAAGGTTTTTTGCAACACCACTGAAACGGAGCGAATGAAATGAACTGTTGGATTATTGTCTTGGTTTATTCGCTTATTTAAAGGTGCGAAATGTAACATTTTTGGTGCTGAGTTCGCCACCTGCTTGTCTCCTTGGAGATGTAATTGTTTTGTCCGAAATACCCCACAATATAGCACAAGGGGCTGACACCACTGGGCCAGTTCAGGTACAGTTCAGAATGGGTTATAGGGATATTGAATAAATAGTTTAATGCCATACTGTGTAACATTTCAGGCAAAGCAATAACATGTCCCGGTTCAGTCTCACCACCAGAAAGGTTACATAGTGCACCTTTAACATTTTACACACATTTACTCATCTTATGGATCCAAAAAGGCAATTTTGTCACAGCAGTCAAACGTCACTAAATGTATGTATATGCTTTCTTGAGTTGTCGGGTCAATTCCTTCTACTGATTCTTCATTCATTCTTGGGCAACAGGTAACTCACTTTGCCTGTGTGAGAGTGGGATCGGTGGTGGTTGGACAAGCTGAGTTGTGACTACAGTTGGTCTTTGGTAGTAATTTTGTTTCACTTGAATGAAATGAAGTCCATTGAGGGATTTATGAAAAGTATCGTTCCTCCAATTACAAAACTTATTTGAACATTGATTCAACGTCAAAGCACATTCACTGCAAAAAAAAAAGTTGATTTCTATTTGAGCAAACCACATGCAGGTGGTTATCTAGATAAGAGTGACAACTATTCTTCGTTTACTTCTAAAACAGGGATTTAAAGTCTCTGTATCTCACTTGCCACAACTCGTCTTTCTTCTCCATCATAAACATCTACACCTATCATAATGTGTTGCAGACAGCTACAGGATGCTGGGTTTGTTCATTGTTTTGACTCTTGCTCCTCTCTCCTGATGAGTAAAATGATAGATTACAGACCCGTGTGCTGTGTGCTCCCCACTCAGCCCCTCAGCTCAGTCATTTGGGAAAACCTACATTCATGTGGCACAGTCAAACACAGGGCTGCTAATGTGATGCCAATGCATTAGGCCATCAGATTGCGTTCTGCATGGGCGCCTCTTATCATTTCAGCCCAACTTTGAGCTAAATGTGCCGAATGTTTTTCCCCTGACATTAGGCTTTGGTAATGGTGCCTTTCAGGGCCACTCTATTTTCTGAAATGAAATATTCATTCATTGGTGAGGACAGTCTTAGAGGAAGTCAGTCTGAAATGTGAATTCATGGTTCCAGCAGACATTTCTTCAATATTTGATGGGTCATCAGAGCTCTGTGTCTGATTTTCTGCTTCTCATATGAACACTCACTGTCTCTCTTTCACACTTTCCCTTCCTTGGTTGAATCATTTCAGGCACAGATCGGCACAAAGGAACATCTTGGCTTTGTGTTAGTCGCATTAAACAAACTCTAAACTTATATTAGGGAAAATGTCGCTTACAAAATAGCTTAATTGCTTCTTTAACATTTTATTTACCAGAGAAACTGATTAGGGATGGTCCGATATGGATTTTAATCAGCCAATAAACACACCGAGCCCGTAAACCAAAGATGCAAAAGGGTTCATTCTTCAGCTACTCAGATCATGATATAAACAATTCAACACAAAATTTACCACGAGACCACTGCACTGCGTTTTCAATAAAAAATAATATACCTTCAACTTAACAGATGTATTTTATATTTTACTAATACATTTAATTTTGCGTTTGGTTGCAGCCACATTATCTGTTAAACTAAAGTAAATTGTGCAACCAAACTTTGCAACCATTCTCTTCATTAATCATTCACGTCAAATAATAAAGATGATATGTAGAGAAAGGTATAATAGTAGTAATGAATGTAGATGTATTAGTTTTTTGGCAAATTGAATCTCTATGTATTGCTTGGTACATCTCCAGAAGTCAAGCCATTTTTTTCCCTTTTAGCCACACTAGCTATGCCAGAATACACAATTTCCCCCTGCAGATATTTGTTAAATATTTCATGTCTAATATTTCTCTCTTCAACTCAGTGCTCTCTCTCTTTTTTCCTCCCTTGGTTAAATCTTCTTAACTAATTCCAAATTATGCAAGCACACACACAAACACACACAAACACACACACACACAACCAACCTCTTGGCTGAGTGACTTATTTTGGTTGCATTTCAGGACAAAACACCAAAGCTTGTGCCCCCTTTATTTCCTCAACAGGTTAACATCTCCAAAGCCTGTAGGTTCAAAAACGCTACTAAATCTGCTTGATTGCGTGCCAAGACCAAGATAAAAGACTTTGAGGTGGTGGGTACGGTAATCCAAAGAAAGCGGGTGGTCTGCTTCTAGGCATACTGCTTTATATTCTCATGCATATTCACGTGCTAAGCCTCAGAGTATATGCAGATTAGTGCTGTCTGAACGCTGGACGGTCCTATCACATCCCACTATGTCTTTTTTTTTTTTTTTTTTGCTCATCCAGAATGCTTTTTTTTTCGCTCTCCAAATGCTCCCCGCTGTGCATGAGTGCGAGGACAATGACTGTAATGTCGGCAAAAACTTGAGGATTTTTGCTTGTTTGCAGGTTCGGGGGCAGGCGGTTTTCGAGGTGTGCGCGCATGAATAAGTGTCCCAGCTTGTGTGTGTGTGCGTAGGTGCCGCTTTGCCAGACACATGGCTTTGTCTTTTCCTGGCACAGTGCTCGCTCTACCAGATGTTCTTTTTATCATCCTCCACTCTGCGACCGTGTTCTTTGAGGTTGAGAGAATCTGTGTGTGTTTTGGTAAAAGAACAAGCTCTTCTTAAAGGCGCTAAAGCCAGGGGGGTAATGTCTTTGAATGCACCTCCTCCATAAACAGGACTACTTCACATAGCACTAGTATGTTGTCTGAACTAAATAAATCTGTTTGTGAGGTTCATTTTTGTATTGTTAATTTGCTAATTTGCCAGGCTGCTTTACATTTGTTACCTTGACACCTTACAGCATTAGCATATTTTTGCATAGTTTGTTTCCGCGGGGACTAGCTTGAATGAAACAGGCTGGCTTCCTCTGACACCACGTCACATTTATCCAATACATTTTATATTTTGTACTTAACTCCTTTTCTGAACATTGAAGCTAATGGCGATATTATGCCAAATCATGTTTTTACAATGTAATTAGGATATAATGGTGATCAATCATTATATTCAGTGCTTTTCTGCAACTCTTTGTTCAAACACAAACACATGCCATTTACTTTTCCCAACTCACTCTTCCCATTGGTCAATTTCTCTTGCTCATGAGTGAACGATAGGGAAATTTGACCAATCGAAATGAAGCGTGAAGTCTCAGTCACTTCAAAAGGCATTTTTTAAGTGCACCTGAATCATGAAAAGATGAACGTTGACACCTGATGGCCACAAGGTAATCGTGTTATGAAACCCACCCACCTCGACAGCTATATTTATAACATTTGAATTGACAGCTTATCCACGATTATTGACATGTAGCTAAACAAAAGTGTAATCCTTAATTTTCTTTCATTATTGTTCCAAACGCAAACTTTCTGAATGCACATGTAAAATGATTGTGATACAGTATAACTTGCCACATAAAAAGCACTAACCATAATTTTTTGGGCGTACAGATTGAATTGAAATAGTCACAATAATTAGGTTTTAGTTCTCATGATTGCATTGTGACTTGAATAATCACGATTTTCAATTAACTGAGTAATCTTGCATGTGAGAACTAGTTTAATAGTGAAGGAAAGTTAGAACAAAAAGATTTTTCTTTGACTCGCATTCAAAAAAACATTACAATAACATAACTTGATCTCATGATGGTCCTACTTTAATGCCATTTTCTATAAAGCCCACTCTGCCCTTTGACCTCTTTGGCAGTGTGTGGGGCGAGCCTGGCAAAGTGTAGTGCGTGATGTCTTCCGGATTTGCGCCGCATGCTCGCTGTTGATTTTCCCAGACTCATTAGCATTCATAAAATGCTTTACTCCTTGTCACTGTCTGTTTCCACCCCCCCTCAAAAAAAAAAGGAGAAAAAATCCCATGTGACTTGTGTGGGTGGTGGGGGTGCGGCGGGAAAATCCAACTGTCAAAGACGACAAGACGAATGAATCCGCGTGGCGAGTGTGTGTGGCTGCGGTGACAGATGGAGGCGAGCTGTCGGACTGTCCATCTCAAGGCAAATAAACACATCTGAATTTTAGCCACACTACAATTACACATGTGGCCTATTTGCGGATACTATTTATTAATCACGCCATGAAACAGCAGGCCAACCCAAACATGCCATTAAACGCAATTAATATCCAACCTCTTCACCTTCCACATACCTGGCCCGCAGAAGGGAGCGCGCGGTGCATTCCTCCCACGGTCAGCCGCCACGACCCTGACCTCCAACCAACACAAAATCACACTCCCCCAGACTTTGGGTTCACTTCACCTCTCTGCAACAACACCTGCGCGATCAGATGTTGTGAATAAATCATTAAAATAGTGTATGTCGACTCTAAATGAGTGGAGTAAAAAACAATAAACCAAAAATATATATTTGGGTAATGGAGTATTACACATTCCACCGCCTGTGTTTTTGCGACAGAGACGGTGGACAGGCAAATGTCAGAACCAGGTTTATACTTATTATTGTATTTCTGCAACGGCTTAATTTGGAGTCAATTAGTGAATAATAAATCACATTTTTTACATATTTTTTAATATTTCCAGTAATAATGCAAACAGGAGCAATCATTTTCTAAAACTTTGATTAAAAAAATACAAATTTTAACACAAAAATAATGATCTAAAACAGAAAATCAAAGAAATATTGCAGATTCCAATTTTGTAAATGTTTGACAGTTTAAAAACTATCGCCCAAGGACCAATTTTGTTGGTCCTCAAACCTTGCATTGAATTTGCCGAAATGATTAGTAGTTTTCACTGCAAATTTAAGTCACCGACCGGTATTCTACTACTATAACTTAAATAACATCTCATTTCATAGTGATAAAGTGAGTTCCAAACTTATTAAGTGTACAGTCGCTCTGTCAAATCTATCCATCTGAATGACTCACTGTATTGACCAGTGGTATGCGGCCCTCTGCTGCAAATGTGTTTCAATATTTAAATAAAAAAGTTTGATCACCCCATGGTTTAGAGCTTAAAGTACATATATTCTGCATACTTTGTATTTTAAACATGCTCTTGAGTATCTCTGCTTTGCTAATGTCCGTACGGTCTATAAGTACCCATTACTTCTTATCTATGAGAAAATCCCTTGTCATGAATTGTGTTAGCTCTCCATCTTCTGGCAGCAGAGGGAATTACCATGGGGAAACAAACAAAACCTAATGTAATAACACATTTGGAATGAACATTATTTGACAGGAGAAATGCTCAGAACGAATCTGGCAATTGTTTATGGACTTAAAAACAGCACAGCAGACCTGTAGCTCTCTACCTCTGATGTCACAAATGTGGGAAATATGAGGCTCAGAGGAAGAGGACTTACTAAACAACTACAACTCCAGCTGTGTTTTTGATGACGGAACATTGTTTGATTTTTAGAACATGGTTAAAAGCTCAAAAAAGGAAATTTAGCAGAATGTGTCCTTTTAAACATTTAAGTAATATTTCCAGAAAAGGCTGCTTAGCTCCGTGCTCCCCCCCAAACATCCCCTTGTGTGTGCATGTGTGGTTTTAGGATGCGTCACTCGTATCACTTGACATTTGGCTCCCCTTTTATCCGCTTCCAAGGATAGTAAGTCAAATGCTGTGTGACAGGTCGGCCTCTCATATCAGTCATCCTTCACCCTGACCCAGCCGCAGCTGCACAAAGACGCCGCATGCTGAAAATGATCATTAGCTACGAGCTACGGCCGCGTCCTGCTGTGCTAAAGGCAGGAAGCTGTTTATTCAAACTAACAAGGCAACAGTGCATAAAATCTCCATCCTAACCAGTCCATTTCCTACACACACAAACATACTGCGATCAGGCTTTATGGGAGCGCAAACATAACAAATGCAAATGAGAATGGCAACACATGAAAATCTGAGCGCACAGTTTAGGATGTATGTACTACTATTCAATGCGCAGGCTGCAAATATTCTTCACAGTAAATTAGTAGAATGTGTACACCATAAAAGTCCATATATTTATTTGCTTAATACACAACTTTATTTGCACCCATGGCCTAGTGAAGATGTCATCAGAAGTTGACCAGTTTCTATTTTCACTGTAGTGTCCGTTTGAGTTTGAGAGAGGGACAAATTGATGCTTACAACATTCACTTGATTCACAAGCTGAAAAAGACTGAAAAAGTCTTGATAGTTGGTACACTGGCATTCATTTGACGTTTTTACTTGAGTTTAGTATTTTATGTTCCCACCCCATTTTATACTATTCTTGTTTATATTCACAGGTGTTATTGCAGCAGCTGAGATGAGAAACAGCTTGAACAATGGCCAGGTAATTGCATTACTCACATTATATGAACAGTTTCTGGATTTGCTAAAACAGTAGAATCGTTTCTTCATGTAACTCTAGAGCTGTGGCAATGTGGCGATAAAATGAAATGAAATCTTGATCTGATCCCTATAATTAAATGATTCAGTGCTGTGTAATGCAGCTCTATGACACTTCACCACCAATTCCTTTTATTGGTCAGCCTCAGTCTTGCTCTGAGTGAGTGGTTGGTGTATTAATCAATCAGTGAAGTGTGGACTCTCAGAAGCAGCAGATGCTTTAGTGTCTTCTCAAAGACAATATAAGAAATTGTGAATTTATTTGGCATATTGCCCATCTCTATCCTCTGCCTTCTTTTTAACCAAAAAATGAGCTATAGAGTTTATGTCAAATGATAAAAAGCAGATTCTATTTGATACTAAAACTAATACTGAAACCATTTGAACAAGTATCGATACCGAAGAAAATTAGACCTTTCTTGAATAGTTTTAGTATAGTGCTAAAACTACTATTCTACATAGAACAACAATTTAAGATCTACTAGTTTGTATTGAAGCTTGTGGTATTGAAATTGGTTTTAACTCTAGTGTCTTGTAGGAATGTAACAATAACCAGAATATTGTAATATCGTCTCTCAATAATGTCATGAGCTGAACAACAGAATTATCTGCCTCTTTACTTAAATGCATTGAAGGAACTACATAGACCATGTTCCTTTGCCCCATGTCAGTGCTGTTAACATTAATAAATAATGTAATTAAGCCCTTTTATTTCTTAATTTTGCAGAATATGACAGTAAGGATTTGCACCAAAGCCTTGTCAAGGCAAAAATGTGCTTCTCCACAATTTTGGAATAAATAAATACTGTGAAATGAATGTTGTGGTAATGGCGTACTCTGAGAATTTAATATTGTTACATCCAAAATCAAGTTTGAAATGTTTGTATTGTAACACTAACACTAACACCTGCCAAACGTGAGCTCTGAAGTGTCTGCTGCACTCACAGGTATTTAATTTACAGTCAGTTCAAAGCTCCGCGGTCAACAGAGGAAGCCAGGAGCCAGACCCGCCGAAACCGCTGACTGTGCGCCTGTCGCCTAATCTATCTGAGGCTGCGATTAAACTTTAATTCATGCCCATCTCCTAATGCTCGCTGCTGTGTGTTCCCTCCACAGCGGGCCGGTGAGCTGGTTCCACGGGCTTCTCCTCTCCCCGTGTCTGCGCCTCACTTTATTCATGCCTGAGGGACGCCAGGAGCTGCAAACAACTGAATTTTTCATCAAGGTTACTTCCTGGAGAGATGTTGCCGGTGCTTTCTTCCCTTTCCACTGTTGTTGCTGGAGCTCATACATAACTTAGCCTGCTCTGACCCGCAGCATGCCGAGGTTGGTGGGGGGGAGCGGGGCGGAGGGCAGACTTTCCCGACCCTCTCCGACACGGGCTGGGGAGTTTGTTAGAGACTTACCAAGTGTAGAGTCGCTGTTCATTCACATGTAATGGATTTAAGGATTTATTCATAACAGGATTATCATTATCATGTAAGTATTCAGAA
This sequence comes from Chaenogobius annularis, assembly GCA_015082035.1. Classification (NCBI taxonomy): domain Eukaryota; kingdom Metazoa; phylum Chordata; class Actinopteri; order Gobiiformes; family Gobiidae; genus Chaenogobius; species Chaenogobius annularis. The sequence continues at coordinate 1,603,613 of BJKM01000068.1, read as the reverse complement.
CCAAACCGAGAACAACAAAATAAAGGTTTGAAGACATGTTTTTGTTTAGCCAAAATTCACTTATATATGTAGTCTATAGTTGATCTTAACATTAGAATAAATTGCACTTTCTTACCAGCTAGAATAAAGATTTTTTTATCTATTCACTATCTGTGGCCAGCCTCTATGTGCAACACTACAACTGATAATGTACTATATAGCCTTTTCGAAAACGAACAACTAATTAAAGCCCCACTAACGTCTATAAGGCTAAAATTTCAGTAAGGGTGTTTTAATTGCTCAAAAATACTTTGAAAAACATACATACATACATGAAGTATATAAAAAATGAATGAGGAAAAAGAAGGAAACTGTGTTATTACTGTCAAAGAAAATGAAAAGGAAAAAAGAATCATTCTTATTGGGATCTGCTTCGTCTTTAACCTGACTCGACTAACTGGACCTGGCGTCGCTATGAAGATATTGTTACTTTGCATGACCACCACCTGAAATATTATGCTGAGGGGCTTTTAGTAATCTTTTGGGGGATCTAAAATCTCTTACACAACACACACATGCATAATCTAACTTGAAAACTTCAAGTATTTGCTTTTTAACTAGGTCTGGGTGAGATTGACAAAAATTTGTATCTCAATAATTTTTTTGACTACCCCGTCCATGTCTTTTAACGTATTAGTTGAGGTTTAATTATCGGACAATTATGAAAAGCCTGTAAAAATGAATCACAAAAGTGCAGAAATATCACCTTATACCGTTATTTGATTTCTTTTTGTTTTTATTTTCACTGTAAACGTTATATTCAAATTTTGCCTAACTTCAAAACAACTCAAGATATTATCTAAATTTCAATATATTGCCCACTTCTATTCATAACTGCCCCTGATATTTCCAAAGGGACTCGTCTAATCATTTAGCATCAATATCAAGACGTCGTTTTGGCGCAACAAATGAAATATTATGGTGCAGTATCATGTCTGTATCCTCTACAGTATACGTATGTCTTCGCCATGCGCATTTGAAGTGCTGACGCAGTCTGTATCACGGCGTGTTGCTGAGGCTGCATCAGGTTTCTAATCAGAACAGCGTTTAATGTATGGCATATAGTGGGTTGTAAGGGGAGCAGCCGACTCACTGGAGGACCTGGGTAAACAAACCAACTCCACAAATCCAACTAGCGCACGCATCACTATCTATGGGGAATACAGATCTACTCAGCATTAACATTTCGAGTGCTGGAAAAACAAGTCGGCAGAAAAACATCTAGTATTTATACAGATATTTTTCCATCTCCGTTCATTTGCAAGTCTAATCAAATCCCAGTTATTCTTTCTTGCCGGGTTATTAATGCGGCAACAACACATTTGGAATATGCCATGTCAGATGATTTTTTTTTGCTCCTCGCTCTTTCATTAGGAAGCTCAAAAATACTGCATTTCTCTGTACAGCGATCAGAGTCACAAACAAGGAATTATTTATTCCTTCCAGAGTTTCCCAAAAGTATCCCAGTACAGAAACTTCATTGCCCAAAGTGGAATACATTTGAATTTAGAGCAAAAACAATGAGCTCTTTAGATCTTATGTTTAATCAGCAGCCTTGATTTTAAAATTAGACCAGAGCTATGTGATGTGAATGAGACTATAGAGAAAGGTGTTTGTTGTCTGTTTCTCAACTGAACAGAAATCTAAAATTATTTCACAAAACTTTTATCTCCGACTATTAGGGAAGTCGTGATTATTAATCGAATCAATAATCAGGATTGGGTTGAAATGTCTTTCAAATTAACTACAAAAGTGTACAATATCACCTTGAAACTTAAGTTGAAACATCACTTTTTTTCATTTTAATATTTACTCAGCTCTTTTTGTCATATTTGTTTTGCTATTAACGACATATTCTATTAAAATTTTGCATATCTTCAAAACAACATTCACAATATTCTCAAAATTTCGATTTCTCTAGTCCAAAAGTGCGTTTTATCCGGCTGTCACACTAACTTTATTTTTTCCAATCAGAATGTTATATTTCATACAGCTGATCACAAGCTTGAGTAATGGTAACGTGGGAATGAAAGTTTCACTGTTGTGCGGTCACGTTCAGTAAATCGTGAATAATCCGTTAAAATTGTGGCATTTTTTCCTCACAATTATTGATGTTGTGGCATCGTTTCCTGAATAGTTCTATATACATAAGAGTTCTCTGTATGATTAGTTGTATCAGTAGGCTTGCTGTAGCACAGGAGAGGTTCATCAGAGGTCAAAGGTTCATCTCTGACCCTGCTGTGAAAACTTACAACCTAAAACCTCAGGCTGTTCCTCTTGTTAGGTAAAAGTAACTCTTAAATCAGACAAGTTAGAGCCTGTATCCATTTCAAAGCTGTGAGTGGTACCAAAATAATAAATACAGTGTATAACCTATTTGATTATATTTTAAGTCTACATTGTTACCCTACATTGCAATAAACCTTGATACATAATTTGATTACCCATGTTAATTTTCTGACCTCCACAGGCGCCTGCATGTTAAGCGCTCTGCTGTCTCTTCAAAGGTGCACGCGACACAGATAATGCTGGCCCTGGTGTTATGACCCTCTTCAACAGGGAAATAAAATCAGGGAGAATGGCCGGCGGACTGCTTAGACTTCCATTTCGGGGGCTGCTGTGCTGTGCAGAGTGGCCATCCGACATTATCAGCAGCGCGATATACCCTCAACCTCTCCCTGCCCCTTGTGACAATTACTGGCCTACCTCCCTATTCAAGCCGTAATGAGAAAACTGACTGATCGATTGTGTCCAGCCAGTAAAACGGGAAGGCAAAGGGGGAGCGAGCCCGACTGCAGTGTGTCCAGTAATGCAGTAAGATTCACACTGTCAACAAAATATACACATTTGCTAAGAGACATGTTTGTCATACTGATTTGAATAAAGTAGTAACGCTAATAATAAAAAATATAAAGTTGGGGCACATAATGCATTTTTTTCTTTTTGCGTTATGACTGCCACTTATATTTCACAGGCATCAGTATTAGGATATTAGGAAATTCAAATATTGGGGCGCACTCGCACTTTCACCACACATTCACCACATCAAAATTGGGACTAAACCAGGATTAAACCCCAAACTGAACCTGGACTACATCAGGACTGAACAAGAACTAGAACACGACCAAACCCAGTTCACAGCAGGACTAAATAATGGCAAGTGTAAACTGCAACGCACCCTTAGTGTTTTGTGTTCAGCAGTGTAGTTCAAAACGCAACAATATTGAATGTATCCTTACCATATTTTGTTGTTTTTAGCAGTTTGCATCCTAACTTTGACAGTTTCTACAGTTTTAGTTTTGTCATTTTCATTATATCTAGGCTTATCTATAAGTTCACCTTCCACAGTCAAACACTTTTATTGTTTTATGCCTGATGCCCTTCCTGTTGAAACGAGCTGTTAAGCGACTGGACCTGGTAGTTAAGTTAATGTTAAGGTATACTTCATGGTCACCGTAGGGACATTTGTCAGGTAATGTAAGTGAAGTGTCTTGCCCGGAGACACAACAGTAGTAATGCACTTTTGACAACTTGCATGACCACTAGTTCTGCGCCCAATGACACTTCCTCTGTTATCTGTCACACAATACATGCGTTTAACATCAGTCATGGCCCTGAGTTCTTCGGCGCCGGTTTGTATGGCTTCGCTGTTAGCTGCTTCCTGATTGAGAGCATAGTCCCCAAATGACTGCAGATCAATATGTGTCCTTCATCTGCTGCTGATAAGAAAACTGTCTTTCATCTGCTGCTAATAAAACAGTGGTGAGACCAGTTTATTCCCAACGTGCATGTATTGACGGAGTATAGACTTTTATAATGAGACACAAGGGGTGCGTTCTGAAATATTGGCCGCGTGGCATTGCTTTTCGACCACCACTGTCCTTAGGCTATCAAAGCATAACCATCAACGTAAAGGGTTTTAATAAGCCATTCTGCAATTAGACTATCCTACTTGACTTCACCGAGATTGCATAACGATGAAATAAGGTGGGAACAAAAATTATATATCGATATCTTTGGGAGTATCTCGATATCTTGAGATGCTATGTAAATCTGCCAGGAAACATGCTTATAAACCTAATGGTCCTAAACTTTTGCTTTATAAACACTGCTTTCACATTGGTGCACTTGAGGGATCACTTGTGGACAGTTCTGTGTTACTGGAACAACATGGCCTCCCGCAAAGTGCAGCATGTGCTAATAAATTCATCGCTGATTTATTATTGCGTTGACTGATTGCGCGGATGTAAATATTGCCAGGGAAATATATAGCGCGTGTGACAGGGCGTCCCTCCCGAGCTGCGCGCCGCTGTCCTGTTGGGTCAGCGCTCCTCTGCCACTCACCATTATTTATTAGGCTACATATTCACTCTCTATCCATCACTGTATGGCCACCCGGTCCGGTCACATCTCTTTATGTTTATTACAGTGTCCCACCTTCTTGGAGCAGGATGATTGACGTTTACGGAGAGGCATGAGGTGGGACTTGCGCGCTGCTTCTTCTCCAATCGCGGCTCAAGGGGCGGAGGCTTTCCATCCATACTCCGATTATGAGTCAGTTACCAGACATAAGCGGAACAATAACACTGGTGGCACTTTGGACGTGAAAACCATCCACACAGGCAAGTTCTGCACGTCGCTTTCCGGGGGGGGGATCCGGAGGGGGGGGGGGGCGTGCGTAATTAGGGGCTACTGGAACAGCGCCTTGTACTTTTAATCACATTAGGCGCGCGTAATGTTCAATGCTGTTTTTTTTCTCTCTCCTCTCTCTTCTCTACAGTAGCGGTGCAGGAGTGCCAAAGCCAAAAGCAGCGATTCAGATCAGATTTCACCTAAACCAGCTGGAAGAGAGACCAAGAGCGCTTCCCTCCTCCCGAATCTAGAAAAGCTTACCAAGGAAAAAGGAGGAGTGTCGCGCTACTGCTGCTGCTGCGAGGCGCGGAGGGATCCACAGGAATTTCCACTGGATATTTTCTCTTTTCGGTGTTGAAGAAAAATATTTAAAACAAATTGGAGGTGAGGGAGCCGGAGCCGTGGTCGAGGATGGACGAGCAGCCGCGGTTGATGCACTCCCATCGGGGTTGGCATGGCCGGGGCGCAGCACATGCAGGACGGTACGGCGGGGACGGACGCAGAGGGCAGGAAGCAGGACATCGGAGACATATTACAGCAGATCATGACCATCACAGACCAAAGCTTGGACGAAGCGCAAGCGAGGTGAGCCGCGCACAAACGATCTTGCCACTGGAGAGATGTGAATGCGTGTGGGAAGCGTCAGCGGGGTCCAAATAAAAAGCAATAACAACGACTGGAGAAAGCAGCTCACAAACTTGTCACGATTCAAGTTTTGCATCTATTTTCTGTGGCACCATTTTTACAAGATGAGTGGCCACTTGTGTACGTGTTACAAAGGAGCTTACAGTGTAATCCTGATATAATAATACGTTCCAGATAACAATATGCACTTATATCCATTCACACAACGCACCTTGAGAGTGCTGTGGTGTGAAACAGCCCACAAAAAGTCCCTTCAACACCTTTAAGACAATGTTGATGCTCAGTTATAGTGGATGAATAAAGTCAACATAAAGCCTAGTTTACAGTTCCTGCTATGTTATTACCATTGTATATCACATTTATTCTGGATGTGCCAAATTTGCCATCCTCAGCTTTAAGTGCAATCTCATTACATGTCTTGAATAATGTCTGGAGCTGTCAAAGTGTCTGCCAGTTGTGTTTGTTCCCCTGACTTCAGCTAGTGTTTTTCACGCGGGGAAAGAGGACCCAGGAGGGAGACGTGTTGATTTTATTTGGGTCGACTATAACGTTTTATGAAATCTAGAAGCTTGTTTGTGATGAATGGAAAACAGCTGGTTATGGGTTTGCGAGGGAAAATGGCACGAAACGGCTCTAGGATCACCTCTGCCGCTGGTTGGACTGGAGTAGGGATTTAGTTTTTAGAATAACAAAACAAAAAAATAATGCTTGCGAAATTGATTGCATGAAGGAAGTTGTGTGTTAGTTATGTGGCCACTTGTTTGATTTGTGGTACCATTTGTTTTTCTTTTCAGGAAGCATGCACTGAACTGCCACAGAATGAAACCAGCTCTTTTCAACGTCTTGTGTGAAATCAAAGAGAAAACCGGTGAGTCTTAGAGAGTTTATATTTTTGTCTTTATATGTGATGAAAGTTGTTCCGTATCGCAACATTGTACAGAATCCTTGGAACGCCATGTTCCAAACCGAAATTTTACCCCCAAAAAATCCTGATATGTTTAAGCAGTTTTCTTTTATAGCTGATTAAACTTTTGAACTGCATTGCAAATTTATTATTATAGTCAAATTTGAGGTCATTTACCCTGCCCACCCCCAGCTACCTGTGTTAAGTCTGGTCCCTGGATGATGTTTTGTGATTGGCCGAGTGTGTTTTGCTGTCGACATTTGGGTCTCTCTCTCTCTCGTCTCGTATTCTTCTCTCGTCTCTCTCTCTCTTCTTCTCTGTCAGGGCTTGGCTCCTCTCACCCTTCATGTGTGTTTTGTTTTCTTTGGCCTGGGTTTTCTGTGGATTGGCGTTTGTAAAGCAAGGCTTGTTTTGGCATGCACAGGCAGGTGGAGAGAGAGAGAAAGAAAGAAAGCGAGAGAGAGAGAGAGAGAGAGAGAGAGCGAGAGAGAGTGAGGGATTTTCTGTTTATGTTCACAACCGGGGTCAAAGCCTGTGAACTGAATGGTGTGAATTATTATCGGTTAACGGAAGATTAAAGAAATGAGGCGTCTGAAAGGATGAAAGGCGGGAACGTCCTCTTGGGAATACAGATGTTTTCTAAGTTAAAAAATAAATAAATAAAAAAAACGAACAATATTTGTGAACACACTTTGAAGCAGCCTTTAAGAATTATTGGAGCCACTTTTGGCAAGACATAAACACTTGTGCAGGCACATGTTTCTCTTGTGCATGTAACTCTATCCCATATGACTAAGAACTTGGCAACGCTTGGATTTTCTTTTTCAATTTCTTAGAGTGGAGAGGACGAAAGTCGAGGCCCTGTTCCTAAATTGCATAGCTTTGGGAAAAAAAAGTCAAGGAGAGTTATGCCTGGTCTTTTTGTAAACCGTCTGGCGTCTGGGTGGAGTTCATACAAAGATTCGTTTCCAAAAGACTAAATGACTTGGACCTTTTCCTGGCTCCTTCGCACACACACACACACAACACACACACCCACGACCACTCTCCACTCCGGCTCCTTCGCACACACACACACACACACACACACACACACCCTCCCACTCACTCGCCTCCTCTTCCCACCGTTTCTTGGCAGCCAGCTTCAATTTTTCCGAGTTTGGAAATGACAAAATATACACAGTGTCTTGCCTTAAGTGCATCCTGATGATTTATTTTTGCGATTGAAAAAATAAAATAAAATAAAAAAAACATGTTGCAAACCACAGATCGGCTTCCTCTAAGTGATTGTTTTCATGAGGCCATATTACCATATAAAAGTTGAGAATTACTCTGGCACTTTTGCGAGAGGGACTTAATGGCCGCGTCTTCTCCCTCGGTCTGAGATGAGCTGCCTCGGCCCGTATAGTGCGGACCGGAGCTGAGAAATCCTTTCAGTGCAGTGACAGAGAAAATGACTGGAAGCCTTCACCATGGCATTTACAGCCGAATTTGCTGAGTGCAGTGTATATGGGAGCGCCGTACAGCCTGCAATTTGTCAGGTCGTTTTTATATTCTTTATAAAGAGTCAGCTTCTCTTTTGCTTCTCCGACATTGTTGCAGTCAGTGTTTTTTGCCAGAGGAGTCTAGAGAGTGCTGCTTCTTCTGCTCGCTGCGTTCCTTGACCTCGTGTTTCTACATTTCAGTGCACTATATATAAATGTTGCATGCAGTGATTTGAGTTGTCAGAGTGGTGATAGGTGTGAAGGGGGAGAGTGAAGTGCCGAGCGGAGAGCAGCAGACAAACAAGGCGAAAGTGCATCTTCATTTAGGCTAAGCGTCAAAGGTACGTTATGCAAGAAAGTTGCACAATAACTTAATTTAGGAACAAAGAATCCATAGCAATCGAGGGCGGGAGATATTGACAGCAATGTATACCTACATTTTTCGATTCCCGATAACGATAGGCAGACAATTCTATGTCCATCCCACAGAAATGTGTTAAAACATGCCTTTAAACCAATTAGTTGAGGTTTAATTATCAGCCAAATATGGAATGTCTGTAAAAAATTACCACAAAAGTGCAGAACTATCACCTTATACCCATATTTGAAAGTTTAATTTGTAATTTTATTCAGCTTTCATTGTTGCATTTTTCATTGCAAATGATATGTTCGATAATCAAATTTTGCATATCTTCAAAACAACAATCATGATAATATCTGAATTTCGATATACTGTCCACTATTACATGCAATTCAAACCCGAGTTCTGGCGATGAGAAGACATTAAAAAAAAACATTTACTCACCAATATATTATATTGGATGGCACACATCAACTACTGGCAATACTTGCAAAACATGCAATTTGATGAAAAAGAGCTTAATTGACTTTGATTGCAGCAACACATTTCAAACTTCCCTAAGATGGCAAAATGTTTAAAAACTACAATAGCAATGTTATTTTTAAAAAAAGTTCAATTTTTTTTTCTAAACCTCCCAAATTTCATTCAATATTCAATATTTACTGCAAAATAAATAGGCATTGAAAGCATTAGTAGACATAATTGAATACAAATTTGTTATTGATCAAAGCCTGGTATTGGCGGCTCATTATTGAAATCCTTTATAATGTGACCTAAAACTTAGCGTAAGGAACAATCTTTTTGCTAAATACTTGTAGGTAATATTCCTAAAATGCACAGATTTCAAAATGGCCATGGCCCTTTAACTGCTGTCCCCGCTCCCCACCCTGTTGACTGTGTATCTATGTCAGGGTCGCCCTCGTGTCAGTGCGTCCAAGTGTTTAGCAAGCTTAAACAGGCTCAGTGTTGCACACTGCCCCATGGAAAACCGCCGGCTTGTGTTACCACTCAGACACCGCTTGGGCTGCGGCGAGTGTTGTATTTCACTAAAAACACTTGCACCCATCCCGTGGCCCCACTTCAAACTCCACTCATTGTTTCAGCGGTTCCTGAGTAGTCTTCCTGCGCTTGCTTAACATCCCGAAGAACAAAAAAAACTTTGTTGGCTGCACATCCAGGTTCATGACAGCTTTTTAAGGTCACTGTGTTAGTCAGATGTTTTACAATCCAGGGAAAATAAGCCAGACATGAGGTTAAATCTGGTTCTTATACTCATCAGAACTAAATAAAATCAAAACCAAGTCGAAACCAGATCTAAACTTTGAATCTAAACCAAACAAGATAAAGCCAGGGCCAGCTAGGGCCAACAAGACTAAACCAGACCAAAATCAGAGCTAAACCAGGACCAAGGACTAAATTACAACTAAGAATTATTTTCAGGTCAAAATCAGGGCTTAATTGCGTCCGAACAAGAAATGAAGCACTTCTAAACAAATTGTAACCAGGGGCAACACCAGGAATGAGGACTGAATCAGATCCAAACCATGTAGTATAAACAGAGCTAAATCGCTTAGCCAGGCCTAAACTAAACAATTGCACATTTCCCTTTCTTTTGTGATGCCCCTGCATTTGCATATTTTACGTTACAATCTTTTACAATCCTTCCCATTTACCGCTCACCGAAGTAAGAGAAGCCAGACACCAACTCCGTTTTACTGGTGTCAGATTTCAAACTCTCTCCCTGCCTCTGTGAGCATGTGTCTGTTGCACCACTACCGGGCCTGGCTGGGACTACTCCGGTTCAGGCCACTCTGGAGTCAGCAGCCTCATATTACCCCCATCGCGGGACGGGGTCAGATGGAGAGCTCGCTGCATGACTAATACGATCAGACGGATAATGCATTACGCCGCTTGAACTTCTCGGAGCGTGAGGGAGAGACCTGCTGAATCAGTGACCGGCCCCTCGCACTCACGCTGCTAATTAGCCACATAAACACATTGCCCAAAATCAGTGGACTCAGAGCTGCGTTAACGGCGCCACTTCAGGAGGGGGCTCTGGTGCAGTGCCCTGTGAAATGTGTTAGAAATGACACCCCCTGGCTGTTGAAATGGACTGGGTTGTTTATGTTGTGTTGCGCAGAATATTAGTCAGTTCATATTATCATGCATCTTTTGATAAAGGGTTTGATGTCGGGTACTTCAATCAATCTTTTTGCACTGCATTACAGTTGACCTTAACTCTTAATCTCGCTGTCACTCTTTCCATGCCCATCGTAGCGTTAACATATACAGTTAATGTACAAAGCCAGTACAATATTCTTAAGATTTAACTTAAAATAGTTGCCTGCCACGTGGCTCATCTTTATCATGTGTTTTGGGATTTTCCTTTTTTTTGTTGTTGTTGTTGCTGCCCGTATGCTTTATTAGACAGGAGAGGACAGGGTGAAATGGGAGTAGGGATTCGAACTCACGACACTGCACTTGGAGCCTGCCATACGTGTGCTGTGCCTCCCGTTTTTTGGGGGATTTTCCAACTGTTCAGAAGTATTGGACTGATTGGTATTCACTGCAGATTGTTTTTGGCATTGGCATCCCACTTTTCATCAGAACTATGCAATGGACACAATAAATGTATACCTTTGGAACATACTTATGGCTGCAATGAAGACGACCATCACAAAGAAACTGATGACACAAATTCAACCAATAATCAAGGACTGGACAGAAAGAATAATTTACTTTCGAAAAAGTGAGAAAATAAAATAATATAAAATTGAAACATTTGGCCGATTTTGGACTAAATGGGACGTTTATGTTGTACAATGTGTGTCTTGGTTTCATTGGATGTAATCTTTTGCTCAGTTTTATGCTCTTTGTTTTGTGTTTTTTTTGTTTTGTTTTATATATTTAAAAACTGGCCTATTGTAGTTGCTTAATGTTGTTTTTTTGGACAGTATTATGTGATAGTTGAATTGCAGACCTGGGCACAGTTCTTCCTACAGTATTTTAAAGACTTTTTACTGTGCGTTCAGATCTGTGAATGGGATCAAAAAGGTCAAAAATCTCCAGTGCCCCCCAAGTCAAGTTGTGTGCTATTTGGCGACTCTTAACAACAGACAAAGCCCCGATGGCGGTTTGCTGTTAGTCGTGGCGTTGCTGGCTGGACATCACATTGGTCCATCACTATAGCTCCCAGTGCTGCTGTTTTTCAGTATTTAATTGACACGGCTGTCCATGATGAGTTCAGGGGTTAGTGTTGCCTCTCTTTGTTACCCTCCTCTCATCTCCGCTGACAGATGGAGGCATTAGTCTCCAATGTGGCGCTGTCCTGAAACTAATGGCTATGTCCTTGGCTTTCCCCCCACTCTGCGCGCCCGAGCTGGGGTAGTAGTAGTATATCCCCCCGCCCCAACATGTTTTAGTTCCACGGAAATGGGCTGAACGGGGCTCTTGTCTGTGCCTCATAAATTACTTGGCGAAAAGTAATTGGGGAAAATGTTGCTTTGATTTGCACATAGAAAATCAGCACAGATACTTTGGTTTTTTTTACCGATCATATTCAAATACACCGTTGAAAGCACCGCACTTTAAAAAAATAGCTCCGGTCTATATACTTATTGTCAATATACATTGTTTGAAATTTGGTTTAGTGCCTTTCCAAGAAGAAAAATACATTTAAAAATTGCTTTAACGTTGTACAAATTTGTATACACTATAGATTTACACTACAGTTTTCATGATCTAGCAATTGAGTTGAGTGGTAACAAACTGATATCCAATGGTGATCTACTAGTATCTTTGCTCTGGAACTACTATTTTCTTTTGTTTCCCTAACTAAACGCTTACAAACGCACGTAAAACACTTTTGGATTTGTATCGGTATGAAAAAACCTTCCAGTTTCTTCAGCAAGCGTTTTTCTATTTTGTTAAGCTGTTCCCTGTCCTCCGCTATAAACTGGCTGCCAATTAGAACGGCTAATATATTATGCAAATGTTGACTGGCTTAATTGAGACGTGTAATCATGTTTTAAGGGGCTAATACAGGCCTGTATATCTGAGGTGGGAGTTGTAATTAGCCGTGATAACAGATCTGGCTGCAGAATGGTCATATTCGGAGAGCGCCGCATATGGTGCCCGGTGTTTTACGAGAAGTTTTGCTTATGTTATGGGGACGTACGGTTGTTTACACACTTGTACTGGGGATGAATGGGTCCTTGAGGGCAAATCAAAACAGTGAACTTGAAGGTAATAGTCATACATTTTCAGATTGGAATGCATCTTTTCTCTGCAACATATGTCTTGGATGGTTTAGTGATGTTAGTTAAAACGTCCATTTGGGCTGAATAATGTGGGAAAACGACCTTATTGCATTTTTTTTTCCTTAGAACAATCGTGATTTGATTTGATGCAAAGTGTTCATTGGCATTTAATCTAGGTAGAATAAAAAGTAATAAACATGTCATCACTTTGCGAGAGATGAATTACCGTTTAAAAGTGATTCATTCGTCTCTATCAGTCACAAATGTACACGTAAGGGCCGTTAACATTGTAAGAAACACAGACAAACATTCAAAAAAAATCCTGTAAAACTTTTTTTTTCCTACCCTCGCCAAAATGCTGGACTGACGCTTTATAACGCTACTGTTTTTACGTTACTAAAAGGGAAGGAACTTTTATTATCTGAGCGTGAAATCATGTCGCTAAGGCTGCTACATTATGGCTAAACAATGTCACATGACTGGCAGCATGCTGGTTCCCACGCTGGGAGCACTGGTGTGTGAATACTTTGTACCAGACGGAATGTACGTACATGAGAACACACCACCCAGATAAATAAAGACAACATACGTACATACATTTGGTGCTGTTCAAATACGGGTTGGCATTCCTACATACAGATTTTGTACACAATTTCTGGACATTTTCCCGGATATTTTTTGTTGGTTTAACTGAAAACCCATCGTGATGTATTGGAAAATATCCATCTTAATAATATATATAAATGCAGAAGTCAAAAAAAAAAAAAAAAATGCAATGAAGTATACCTGATTCTTAATACCAGTGTTGATGCTACAAGTATAATTAAAAAGTCCTCTCTTTTAGGTCAAGGTCAAGGTTGTATACAAAAGACTGTCATTTTATACACAAAATAATTGTACTTTCTTCTTTATTAAACCCTGTGGCCTTATTCTAGTTCTAATAAAGCAATCAATACTTGCTCAAATTAGTATCTACTTTCAATACTAGTTTTGTTATCGATTAGAATCTCATTTTCGATGCTTTTAACAACCATATAAAGCACTCTTAGACGCACATTGTTTGTTCATTCACTCATATTGTGGTGATAAGTTACGACAGCTGCCCTGTGGCTGACTGACGGAGATGTGGCTGCCAAACTGCACCAACAGCTTCTTTGAATAACTCGCACCACGCCAGACAGGCAGGATGGCTGAAGTGTCTTGCCCGAGGACACAATAACGCCCACTTCACGACCGTATCTGCATTTTCAGGTTTAAATGCTCTGATCTGTATCCAAGCTCACAATAATAAACACATAAAAAATAATGTGCCTGTGTCTGGGGTTCTGTCACAAAGATAAGATAAGACAACCTTTATTGGTTCTATAATGGAAATTACGGTGTTGCAGCGCACAATTCAAGAACCGAAGGTGAATCAATACATGCTATTAAAAAATCAAGATAAATAAAAACTAACACAACACTCTGCAGGTAGAGCAAAAACATGAGGCTGCAAAACTGTAATGACAGAATAAAAAGCAGGTTAAGTGACTTCAGTGTATTATAATATTATGTACAATGCAGTGTCTGGCTAGAATAAGTAGGTGTGACTTCAGTAAATTGTACCAGAGATGAAAAGCTTTTGTCACATGCATATTGTGTACTAATGTTGATCTTGATTCTGTCTGAATGCATTTTTCTTTAAAAGTATCAGGGGAGACCAAACGGGGGGGAAATTGCCTTGTGCCTCTGAGGACTATTACGCCTGTCACTTCTAAATATTCCCCTAAATCTGTACCTGATGCTTATTTTAGCTGTTTCCCTTTTCAGACATTAACCTCCCCACCTTTTATGGAAGCTTGTTTAGAAGCGTTATGAATACTTCTCCAATTGCCAATGCTTCCTGTACTGTTCTCAATTTATGCAGCCGACTTTTCTCTTTACAAGCTCTTAGAGATCATATTCTGATCCATTACTCTAAGAATGCCTCCCCACTTATCGAATATAAAATTGCTTTAGAGAGGAAATTTGCTTTCAATGGTGGAGTGGTGGAGCTTTTTTCTTTTTAACCAGTGTTTGTCTCTGAAGCATCTTTCAGTGTCTGCAAAATGGACCTATTCATTTAATCAGTTTGGGATTTGATTGGACTTTCTTCTGTTGTGTGGAATTTCTTCTGTCCCTGTCGGACTGACTGCTGTACATAGCTTCATACGGTTTCGATCTAAAAAAACACCTTTGTGGCTCTCAGTACGACACACAATTCCCACAAGATGAGACAAGACACGAGATTGAGCCCATGAGAACAAGACAAGATGAGAATTCACCATTTTTATCCATTTGATTTAATACTTTTGTTGTCATTGTAGCATTGCTTTTTGGAAATACAGCTTCTCAAAAGATGTAACTTAACAATATAAAAGATTTTTTGTTTGTTTGTTTTGTCCAAGACAATCTTGTTTATCTCACGAGATGTTGCAGCACAAGATCTTGTCCCATCCCTAATTACAGATTCACTGACACTGCACAACAATTTGTTATATTTTAGATGTTATATACTGTCGGTTACAGTGATTTGTTTTTATAGTTTACGGATCGTTTGGTTCTCAGAGTGAAAATGCATGAAAGTAAACCAAAGTACTGCTGTGGTCAGACTAGAGGTGGGATATATATATATATCAAAAAACTGATAGTATCGCAATAGCTGTTTTGTACTTATGCAAAATTAGAATATCGAGCGTATCATTCATAGTAAAAAGTTCTGAGAACCTGCTAGATGAGTCGATTTTTGTGACATTTTCATATCGTCATGCAATCCTCCTCAGTTTAATGCAGCTCTGTGCTCAAACACAGATACTTTTCCCCAACTTTCCCCAACTCTTGCTTTTGGTCATTCTCCATCATGGCTTGGGTGATTTGTTAAAGGTGGATTTAACAAATCCCAGAGTAGTTTGAACTCTTAAAAGTCACAGATAGCTTTAGTTACCTCGCAAAAAGGCACTGGAAGCTATTGAATACACATGAATCGTGATAACATTCATTTTGATTGCGTTTAACTCATAGTTTTAATTATATTTAAAGTGCAATGTGCATTTATCCAAGGTTATGTGCACATTGTCTATCCGTTCAGTTCTAAGTTTGTGCCAGACGCATTACATCGTTTTTGCTAAATGCTAATTGGCTAATTCACTCAGCAATAGATTTATTTATTGATTGCAGCGGTAACACAGCTAATCTTTACACAATTACAATATTCCAATCTAAAGGAGAATTTTACTGCACAATAGTTTCCTAGCTACAGACTGGAAAGAGCAAAACATGTAACTTTGCTTGCCTACATTACGATTCTTAGAAAACGTTTTGAATCTCCCCTTCTGCAAACAACGACACAAAGCATTTTACATAGCACACATTCTGTTCCCTTTTCTACTCTGACATATTAAACTTGCCGTTGATTTCTTTGAGTAGACGTGGCGGCGTTGGCAGTTGATAACCTTTAATTCGAGGTGTGGGATCTCATTCCTCTGGCACCCTGCCTGCTAGGATGTAAGTGGTGTTCTGGCAGCCTGCTGGGGTTATACAAAAGGAACAAACCCCCCTCTCCCCCCTACATTACTACTCCTACCTCTCTCCTTCACTTACCCCCGTTTCCCTCGCCCCTCCACTGCTCTCGACTTCGATGAACAGTCAGACATACACCGGCGCGCTCTCTTCCCTGGCTGACTTAGTAAAATTGACATAAATTAATACATGCTGCTTAAACAGGACCAAGATTAATGGTTGCCTTTCGCTGCAGCTTAGATCCACTGTCAGTCCCCGCTCGCTGCCCAGATGGAATCAACACCAATCAATGCAGCTGCCCGGCTCTCCGCGGATACGCTGCTAAGGATGCTGAACAGGGCGTATTATAACGTACAGATGTCAGGATTTGGCTTGGTTGACACTAATGTAACAGTTGGAGTTGTTTTGTGAGAAGCAAAGTGAATACGGTGCGTCTTAATCTGTTTAAAAATGGTAAGGGTAAGGACAGGTTTACTTGGGTTTAAAAGTGAACTGGTCTTGAAGAATGCAGAATTACTACATGGGTTCTGCAAACATAAACAAACTAGAACATCACTATGTACTGTTAGTTCCTTAGTCAAAAATATGGTAGTGTCAGAAACGTAAACAAAACCAAACCCGACAATAAAAAGCCAATCAACATAGTAAAAAAAAACATAGTATTGACTAATTAAATCTGTACTACTTTATAATAACGACGCCTTAAAGGGGCTGTACCTGGTTTTTGTTCATGTAATAAATTAAAATCGGTTTTGCCCATGTACATACTGTATATATTGCAAAAGCGGCTAAAAATACACTTCAAAACATCATGACCCTATAGTTTGTTGAGAATGATTCAGGATTGGTAAGTACTTAATTAAGAGGTTAGGGTTTGAAAGTAGGGGTTAGTAGGGGTATTAATTAAAAGTTACTAATCCTGAATCAGGCTTATCATTCCGGCTGAATTTCCTCCCGACTAAAATGTCTCCCAATTTAAACTGAAGCTGTTTCTGACCCTTTGGAGCACAAACAACTTTGCTGGACTCTTTGTAAAGCAGATGCTCTGTAGTTTTAGTTTCTGTTGATTCTGATTCTGTCCGATTTACTCGAGTTATAAGTGGAAACAAGCTATGCACCGGAAAATCAGGTTTCCAATCCTGCTTGGATTTTCTTTGGTAAATATTTGAAGGAGTAAAGCTGCTGTTGAAGATCTGGACTGACAGACAGTAGACTGAGTATTTTTTGGGCTTTGAACTGGGTTTGGAGTACGTAAGCAACCAAAATGGCTGATTTGAGTGAAAAAAAGTGGGTTAAAGCTTTATTTTTATATTTTGCGTTATTTTTTTATCAGATGATGGACAAAATGGATTGAATGCAGAAAACAGGGTTATGAACCATTTGTTCATTATGAGTTAAGCTTTTGTTCATGCTTTATTAAGGGTGGTTATTATTATCAATAGAATGAGAATCTTTTAAATGGTTTGTTACTTTATGATTTGGTTGTTACGCTGTCCTTTATACAAAGTCTTAATACAATACAACAATGCAATCTTCAGCCTCCATGTATCTAAAAGCAGAGTGGTGCACAGAGTAGACCTTACATTGCCAGTGTAATGTGCTCCAATATAAAAAAGATGATAATGGTCATAGCTGTAGCTCCCTGGGTATAAAGTTGCGGTCTAATCCTGTATTACTTTCCATACGGCAGGCTGTTCAATCAGGTGCCACCGGTGCGATGGGGAAGCGCACTGAGGCTGATGGCTCCGCACTGATTGGATGTTTCAATTACTGATAGTAATGCCATGGTGTAGTGAGTCATGCCGTGCAGATAGCACCATTTATTTTAATCAGGACAGAGGAGCGATGGGTGTGGACGCGTCTCCTCCGCTTCAGACTTGCACATTTAAGATTCAGGAGCTGTCTCTCTCTTCTCCCTCTGTTCTTTATTTCACACACATACACATACTCATAGACACACACAGGTGGATTGAGAGCGGAGGAGAGGTTGCCGTGGGTAACGCGTAGCGACAAGGTACTCTGGCGCTGAGCTATTCTAATTTATGTTAATAAACCTTGCCGTTGCCGTGAGAGACAAAGGAGGCCACAGATGAGCCTTGGTAACCTCGGCACCTTCGCGGAGGGGAAAAGACAAAGAACAATGCTCGCTGAAAGAGAGAGGAGCGTGATATTGAACTGTAGAGAAAAGACACGAGAAACAGTGGCGGGCGTGAGATGATAAATTTAGCCACACAAAGACTTGTTTTTGTGGCTGCAAAATCAAACAGCCTCTTGCCGCCAGTCTCGTCTCCGCTTTGTGCTGTCGTTATAGGAGGAGGAATTGTCTTGAGATTGTTGTTGCTAATTTAGAGAGGCCTATGGAGACACGAGGCACACACAAAGTGCTGGGGAAACTCTGGATCGGGTCCCGGGGCAGATGTGTCACTGTGGGTAGCGTTTAGCTCAACGGGGAGCGAGAATACGTGTCAGCAGAGGTCAGTGTTTAGACTGTGATTCTGGCAAGGGAAGGACTCTTTCAACAACCTTTGAATTATTTGCTGTTTGAGCCAGGTAACATAACATAACATTACTTTAAGGAGACGTATTAGGCTTTTTTCAGGTACTTAATATTGAATTGACTATTGAATATTGACTTCTTGTTCAAAAGTGCCGAACTGATAAGCTCTGCCTCTTCACAGTGACATTTCAACGTAGCAAAAAGCAGATTTTCATTTACGTGTTTTTATTTTTAATAGTTGCTATTTTCAACGTAGACAGTTAAGAACACTTCAAGTGTCACTTGGAGTCTTAATTTTTCAAATAATCGCAAGTAAGTCCAGGGATGTGGGCGGGGGTAGGTGAAATAGGTCATTTTCTGAGCACTCGAGCCTCAGTTGCAGGACAATACAGGCTCACTCAAACATGCAGGAATCAATCAAAATACAACTTTGAGTAAACTAATGACGAGAAAACACCTTTGTAACAAGGTTAAAAGCTCATTAAAGTTGATTTGGCACAATATGTCCCCTTTAAGCTTTTCAACGTAGTCATATATTGAAAACAGGTAAATGTAAAAATTGCATTGCCATACAAGGAAATATTTACATACACATGTCAGTAGTATTAAAATCTTACATAAATGTCTAATGCTTGAGGATGACATTAAAAGTCCAGTGAAAACCGGCTCAATGTTGTTATCACTGGTTCCAGTCTGTGCTCTACTTTAACAAGGCTCAAAAATCAAAACTGATGGTGTGTGGAAATCTGCTATTAGTTGTTCCACACTCGTTGTCCATGATCCATAACAACACTCTTTTACTGCAGCAAAGTTATAATTCATTTTGCCCACTAAAATCAGTGCCTAAACAAACGACTGCTGTCAGTATTGATTAACCCACTAATTATTTTGTCACTTAGTCAAAAAGTCTATAATGTGTCAGAAAATAGTGTTATTGTTATTGTCAGCCTGGGGAGACATACAGATTCTGAGGAAATCTTGACCTACAGAGTCAATGGCTCTATGTCCACAGCTATTTTGTCCGCGCTTGTGTTGCAGTCCAAAACCACACAGACATCTCTATAGTGGATTTGTAACAAGTTGCCACAATCAAGCAGGGTTTCTCAGCTCCAGCAATGAGGATTGATAACACAGCCAGGCTCAGGCTCTGCTGCTGCTGCTGTTCTTCCGTACAATGTAGATTCTTGGTATCCAAACTCAAAGAGAGAAAGCTGTGGGTTTCCTCTGCGCCGTCTGCCTGCCAGCTTGCCTTTGGCGATGTTAGTTCTGGACAGTTAACTCCTACTGAAATTATGTTAATTGCTGTCATTTTCTCTTTTTTTTCACTTCTCGAGCATAATCAGCAAATTATATACTTGTGTTCATTTATTACCAGGCTACTTTTAACGGCAATTTTACCCTTCAGAGATTGCAAGTCAGAAGTTACTTTTTAGATATTAGCATATATTGAAATGCATAATGTTTATTGCCTATTTACCATTTTTAATTTATGAATTGGTGGAAAAGTGGTTAGTCTCAAGCTTATCCTCTAGTTCAGGATAAATGCTATATCCTTGAAGCATCAATGCCTATTCTATGCTTTTAAGTACATTTCCCCCTATATTTTTCTATACATTTTTTACCTTCTGCATTAATCTACCAATAAAATGGAGGTGGTCGATATTGTCAACAAGACACATATTTTATACATGCCAAATACCAAAATGCGCTTTTGTGTTGAGTTTTTCAGTCCATTCATTTGACATTTACAAATCAGTTAAAGCACATTTCTGTTCATGTGCAAAAGTAGGTTTTGTTATTGTTGACTTATGTGGAAAATCCAATAACATACTAAAAGATAATTTTTGAACAATATGGCCTGGCCCTTGCTAAAATTCAAAACATGCGTCTCCATATTTATCATTTGAAATTAAGCTTATATAGTAGCTCTTGTGTGACTACAGGTGGGAATCCTCACTTGCCTCGTGACCTGATTAAAATTCCGCCATTAGCAATTCAAATTCACAACACTTCTTGATGCATTCCAGCAGCTAATACAGAGAGACAATGATAGTGAAAGCCCTCATCTCCATAAGAACACGCCCCGTTAGCGGCGCTGGCACGGTAATTTACGACATTTCACTTGTAATCACGGGAGCTGTGCAGAGGTATGGGCTAAGAAAGTTAACATGTAAAGATGAAATTGGAATAAAAGTGATTAAATGTAGTAAACCTTGGCTACGGTTGGGAAAGGGGCAGGGCTTAGAGACGAGGAACTCGAGAGATGGCGCGGAGGGTGAGGGGTGGGGTTACGAGCAATCAGCTAATTACGGCCAATCTAATCAGAGAAGGGTGGACAGCTTTCACCTTTATCCAACTCCACCCATTTCACCTTCCCTAAGGACAAAGTATAACTGAATAAAAACAAGTGCAAAGTAAATGTATGTAATACAAATATTCCATTTATTTATTCATTGTTTATTGTAGAAATCACATATTTTTGAGTCCAGTCAAATGCTAAAGTAGTACATAGAATGTTTGGGTTGGGAATGGGATGAAGACCTTACAAACTAAATGTTTGTATTCCATAGAACTTCTTGAAACCTTTTCAAAGTAATAACACAAATGGTATTTGTATTCCTTTCACCTAAAGACATAACTTACTTTTGAAAATCAATGTGGACAAAAGCATGATAAAATAATCCACCTCAAGATATGATATGCATGACAACTACACACTGGTGAAATGGTGTCATAATTTCCTCAGTTTATGTTCTGCTGTTGTTCACATGTTGGCTTTGATTGACAAGTGTTTCCATATCATCATACTTCCATTTGTTTGCCCCTCAACATCAACAGACTGAAATGTGTTTGCTCGTTAGAAGGGTCAGACTAGAATGACCTGCTTCAAGTTTACCCCTGAATGAATACGAGTAATCCAAGACGTTAGTGATTGACAGTTTGAAATAGAAACACTGTACTGTACGAATGCAATGGATCACTTGAAGTTGTTGCTTTTTGGCCCATGTATAACTTCTCTAGGTTTTTCCCAGTATTTATTATTATGGAAGTACTATAAATAGTGATATCTTGCTATTTCTTTTATGCTCACACAGGAATACATATGATTTGACCTGCCGACCCCATGACTTCAGTATGTATCTGTTGCTGCTCGGGGCACCTTCTTCTCCTCATCTCTATTATATTTTATTTGGCTGCCGGCACCACCTTGTAGCCCACTTTATTAGACATGTCCTTCAGCACCATGTTTAGCAGTCTCCTCCCCTAAACACATAAAATGCCTTTATGCTCCTATTACTTGGCTTTATGAGGAGCGTCTTGCTTCTCCCCCCTCTCCCCCACGCCTCTGTCGATAAGATCATATTGATAGATAGATATTGGGGAATGTTGTAGTGTGATAAAGGCGTCGGGTTAAGAGCTTCTTGGATAGTTTAACCTTGATAAAACAGTTGTTTCAGTGAGGCTGATTTGGCCCCATCCGTCTTCATCCGTCAGGGCCCCGCTGAAGTATGCAAATGAAGGCAGCAGAGGGAAGCGCCGTGTGCGGTGAAATGGGCCGTTGCGAATGTGCGGTGTACCGCGCCAACGGGGTGATACTACTTACTGTCCAAATTTAGTGTGTCTCTTCTGAAATACAGCCCCCCCCTCTCCCTTTTTCTCTGCGTTTGGAGAGTATATACAGCCCCAGAGGAAGAGTGGCCTCTCCTAAAGTCATTACTGCCATGGCAGCAGCAAAGCACTTAAGCTTGGGTTTTCTCCTATCCTATGTCGGATTTATTATTATAAATATAATGTTGCTGAAGTGGAGTTTAGTGACTACAGGATTGTTACCAGTGGCCGGTTTCTATGTTTGTTTCTAGTGGGCTCTTGTGCAGGTTCAGAGACACGTGGTACAGTATAGTTGTTTATTATGCTAATGAGAGAGTCTGGAGGTGTGAGGTAATAATCTTTATGATAATAAGTGTTTATATCCTAGCACTGCTCGGCTCACAGTTAGTGGCTGTGGCGATTAGTTTTAGACCTCCTCAGCAGCAGTAGGATGTTTTCGTGCCTTTGATCCTCTCATTTATCTGCTGTGTCGGCATATTGATTGATTCCCTCGCTCACTCATTATTTTCCTCTGTTCTTCACAACTCATTTTCAGAAGGAATCGTGGCGCTGGGGCCAGAAACAGATAGCAACATGTCTGGTCCGTGCTGTCTGACTCTCCGCCACACACATAAAGCTGTCAATCAGAAGCTTTCCTGCCTGCCCTTTGTTATGGAACGCCAGCTCTGTGGGCGGGACTTGTGTCTGATAGATGGCTTTGAGAGCCTATCGGACTGCTCAGAGCATCCATCTCTGTCTGGAGCCTGTTAAACAAGCTTGGGAAAGCAGCCATGTAGTCCTAACCACCACTGGCCTCCACTAAAAAAGCCCATTAACATTAATGAAGGATAGCTTTAAAAGTTCTCCAGTAATAGGCTGAAATTGGATTTATGAGTGAGATAGTTAGCCAGAGAGTACGTCATGAAAAATGTCAGAGCTAGATAAATGGAAATGAGCATCTAAAGGGCTCAGGACAGTGTTTGAGTGAGGATTTGAGCTTAGCCGGAGAATATATATTCCTCAGCAGCAGTCTCTGAGCGCTGGAGGAAAGTGGTTTGATGTTTGAAGTGACTGCTAAGATAAAACTGCTCATCTCACACACACAGCCTCCGCCTGGAAAAAAAAAAAAAATAGAACTTCTTAATACTTTTTAAAAGGCCTTTCATCCCAGGTGGCCTGGCCATTTCAATATCTGCAACTAGCACTTTACTTGTCTGGGGGTCCCTATAGATGGCTGATGCGAAGCTGCCATTAGCCAGCCAATTCCTCAGCCACAGATTACTGTGCCACTACGTGGTTATCACAATGTTGAAAAAGGTCTGATTGCACTCCATCCAACCTACAAAGTGTGGCACAAATGGGTTTTCGAAGGTCTGCGGTGGGTTGTTGGTGTGTCATTATAGTGCATTAGGACTGTCAAAGACAAAATGGCAGTTTTTGAAACCGCTTTCATTTCATGCGAATGATTAAAAGGATGCAGAAATACACTCCCACCAAAGCGAGGAAGCAAGTCCCTCTGTGATTGTTCAAACATCACAAATATGAGTCCAGACTGCACTGCGTCACTCCATTCATGTTCCATTCAAACTGTAGTACACAGACTTTTATGGGCCCATTCGTATTATTACCTCGTGCCTCTCCTTGTGTCTCGTCTCCAGAAGCTGGCTAGCTGCTTGCACTAACCTCTGATGTCATTAGCGCTGGACGGAGGATGAGGCGAGAGCTGGGCCTGCTATTCTTAATGAATTCCGCTGTGTCTGTGCACTCCCCCACCTAGTTAACCCTACCCCCTCCAATGCTCAAGGTGTCAAATTAGAACAGCTGGAAGAGGCGAGTACAAGGAGACGGCCAAGGTACACTCACCTCCGCCACTGTGCCCCGCCGCCCTCTCCTTCAAATCACCTAATCCAACATGGAGTCGTGAGGAGGGCCTTGTAACTGCTATGCAAAATGCTTGGATGCACTTCACATTTTCACTTTAATGACTGGAGAGTGCTTCTGAAGTTAATAAAATGTAACTTGCGAAGAAAAATCCAGCCTCGGGTGCTTTCACTTATTTGTGTGCTGTCTGCGGAGGCCAGAGAAGTATTCATATCATTTACTTAGTCAAATTAACATAAAGTATTAAATGAAAGTGTCTCTAATGGAGGTAGAACTGCCTGCTTTGGTGTTCTTATTTTACATTATCACATTTGTATTAACATTCTTTTTAATGGGCTGTACGCACTTCAGTGCTGTTAACTTCAGTAAATCATTTTTTCCCTGTGCACTGCCTTCTGGCTCATTTTGAAAATAATGATTAGAATGTCATCCGATTTCAATGTGCAGAAAGTTAACTGAGTGTATGATTTTACTTTGCTAACTCTTTTAACATGACCGTTTGAATAGATCTGTTTTGCACAAATTCACCAGAGAAGACAGAGATGCATCATGTCAGTGGGGACTCATAATAAACAAGCTCTGAGGTGTAACGGCTTCACAAACAGAAGATTGTTCAAAAACCCTCAAAGGTGTGTATTAGACCAGTTTTACTTTTCAATTAAAATTTTATAAACTGGCTCACATGCCATTGCTTGTGTTTCTCCTCTCCCCTGGACTTGTCTGGCCCTGGTGCCGAGTTAGAAAAGCCCTGTCAGACAAACAGGTCCAGAGCAGGAGCCTGATGATGTCTAAGTGTTTTGTGTGCTCCTGATCCAGCAGAGCTGTTGTTAACGCCTCAGAGTCCTGACTCGACACAGTGATCCCTCGTGGCTCTGCTTACTCACTCTGAGCCGCCGTTTAGTTTTCCCTGGCAGACCCAGGCCACAGCTCATTACACTATGAGAATGTGCCTGCCTTAATTAATGATATGTAAATATCCTTCAATTGGTCACATTTGCATATTAAGAGAGATTTGTGGAATCTGTGGAGTAATATATTTTAATTAGGGATTAATTAAAAATAATGGGAATTTCATTCCGTCTGGCAGTTTGGTGTGATGCATGCCATGCAGCGGGCCTGCCTTTTGAACAGGAGGCTGTCTCCAACATGTGAAGGAAGCAGCTCTTCCTGGTGCTATCTGCGCTGCATACAAACACGCTCCGGCACCACATTCCTTCAGATGCCAGCTGCCTCCCAGGGGGTCTGCAGAGCCAGCGCCAGAGCTTTGAAAAGAGGCCGAGCGAGCAGCTCAAACGCCCACAATATGTTTTTGGGGATGGTCCCAGTTTGGCTCAGTTTCATCTGCTCTCATCTCGCATGCTTCTTTGCGTGTAGTTGGGGAACGGCTCCGAGACACGGAACACCAGTTATGTTGGCAATTATGTTAATGGGATGCCATTAGGCCATGATTGTGTATGAGCGAACGGGGAGAGAGGGCACGTTTCTCAAGTCTGCTTTGATCTACTTTGAGGAGACTCAGTGCCAAAACATTTCCCTCTTTTCAGCCATTCATGTAATTCATTAAAGCAAAAACAGTTTGACCAAGATGTCAGCGGAGGGTTCGTTTTGGGTAATGATGTACTCTGGTGTGACAGCTGTAAAACACATCTGAACTGAGACAAAGAAAGCATCTGTCATCAGCTCGTCTAATAGCACTGATAGCACAGCTTCTATCAGAGCATCTTAGGTGGAAATCATTCCCATTAGCCGACTTCAAAGCAGTCTCTGCAGCTTCTCCAATGCAAACATACAAAACTCACATGGATAAAATATGTAGGCCAATTGACATGGTCATTATAGCGCATGTCATTCATATACTCTGCTGTGAAATGTAACACGCACATACACACTTTCATACGTACATGCTCAGTTCTGTCGAGCAGCGGTCATAGCTGCACTCGCCCATTTAATTGGACTGCTGTCCTTGTCCCTGTACACGAGCACGAGGGGATTGATTTATTGACCCAAGTTTTGACCAAATCTGCTGTATTCTTGGCTACACTCCACTGATATAGGTGAACCTTTTTCAGTTGACCTTTGATGACACAGCCAACCAACCATTAGACAAGTTGCCTTTTTGCACGCTGGTGTTAACTGTGGCTTCAATTTTATGCTGCAAAATACAACCACTACTACTATTCCAGTACTGCAACACTTTATTACTGTACAATTCTTATACAAACAAATGCCAGTTTACTTTTTGCAACGCCTAATGCACATGAGAACAGTATCGTTTAGCATTTAGACTCTACATTCTAGGTTTTCCAGCGCAGTTCTGAGAGATGGAGAGAGAGACAACTATAGCACTGCATTGGCATTTGTGATGTGTCGTCAGTGTGCTGATGTTATTGATCCAGGACCTTCCGAATTCATTAGGAGATCCAGCTCAATGGTGCTGCATCTTTATTTATGTTGCTGCTCCTCTCTACTCTCCCCTCCTCTCATCCTCTCTGTCCATGCTTCTCCCCTTCAGCCAGCCTGCCCGCTCCGGCTCTCTCATCCACCATGCATTATTCTTTTATTATTCTTTTACAGCTGCCTTATCGGACGCATTTTGGCGCGGATAAAACCTGTCATCTTTGGGTCTTGTCTGCAGAGATGATGGCTTAGAAAAGGGGGAGGAGGTTGTGGAAAGAATGCCTGCCGTTCCCCTATATTCGGCCCCCTCCTGTCTGAAAAAACGGACCTTTCTCTCTTCTACCTTCCTCACTCTGCCTGTCTGCTTTTGTAATGAGAGTCTGTGTCTAATTGAAGGAGCTGCAGCGTGCTGGCCGGGGGCGAGTGGGGTTAGATTGTGATACTGGCTACGTGACCGTTATGCTGATGGAGGTGGCAGATCAATAATTTAGGCTCTGACCTTAATGGCGGTGTTAAAATGCTCGGGAGTCTGCAGGCCTTAAAGGTGCAGCGGTGGGATAAAGGTGGGCGGGTGGAGGCAGAGGTGGGGGATGGTGATAAGAGCCCAGGGAGACAGACAGGGAACCGCTGTGCAGAAGACAGTCCCCCTAACCCTGCTACATTGTCACAACATTCATCCTCTTACACTGTATATGAATGGCATGAGCTTTGCTTCTTCTTGTTTGGCTGCTGCTGTTTTTGTGTAATCCATTTTCATAAGAAATCCTCCACCCATGTCTTGTGAAGGCATCAGGAGCAGCGCAGACAGCACAAGTGAACAAAGAGAGTGGTAACGAGTGTCTTTAATCTGGTTGTGGCCCTGTCTCACTCGCTGCTAGCTTAAGGCCATGCACATTGAGAATTCGGACTGGCATCGATTTGATTCTGAGGGACATTAACGTCACATGGCCTCATGCGTCTCGTCTGTGAATCTGAAGATCCCACTCATTCCCTGCTGGCAGGATGCGACCATCTCGCCTCTCCCTCTCACACACACCACCCTTAGGGGATGATATATTAGATATAACCAATTCAATTTTATGCAGCCAGGACAGACGCCCTGGGGACATAAACACGCACATTTTTAATACACTCCACGCCAGGAAGCCCAATGCGCTGGAGCCTGCGGCTGCCCCGGGTCTCCGCTCACACTCAATTATTAATGTAACGGCCGGACTGGCTTAATTAAATAATAAAGACAGGCTCACTGCAAAGGAATGGGCAAGGATGTGTCCGAAAGGAAGACAGCCTCGACAAATGTCTCATTGTGACATATACAAGGATGTACTAGTGCAGTGTGCAATAATATTGTGTCATAAAATGTACCTTATCAAATTGTATCCTGGCTCTTATAAGGAGCCATTTATTGACTAAAATGTATATTTTACCATGAACATTGTTGCCATATTAAAAAGATAAAATGGCTACATTAGTATGGCTCTTATCAGTGGCTGAATAAATGAGATAAACAAAAGGTTTGAATATTTAGTAATGTAAGAGGCATCTTTTTATACACTTTGGCATTGCTTGTTGTGCTGTTTTAGTTTGAATGCACATACATACACACACAAAGCACTCTGCGCCTCTTTAAAGGGACAGCCCAGTGCCTTATATTTGACATGTGTAATTGAAAACGGCTCTGTATTTCTGAACACACCATTTGAATCAGGATCTGGGACGGATGTCTTGAAGCATAACCTGTGCCCATAAATCAATTGTCTTAAAAGCGGGGTCAAACAGGGGCTCATGACACCTCAACTACATAAAAAGAATGATTTCCTCGGATTATGGATTCGTGCCACCTCAAGGGCGAGCCCGAGGAGGCACCCGCTCTGCGACGTGATGAAACGTGGCGTTATCTTTTACTTTGTTTCATTAGATCCACTGGAGATTACACACTCCATCCTCAAAGAGCAGATTTTCAGCTTTCTGAGATGAGAGATCTTATGGCCCTGGGCAAAAAAAAAAAAAATCCATCTTCCCATTCCCTTTTGCTTGTTTCTTGGTTCATATCTGTTTTAACACGCAATTAATTATTCAACTTCACGGTGCATTTTGAGTGGCTTGTTTTGTTGATAGACTAAAGCATGTTCTTAATGGTGAGTAAAGCTTCTACCATTAGATTGAAAAATTGGTCCATTGTGTGTGTTGACTTGGTGGGGTAGTGCGATGAAGGATTGCGACAAACTGGAGTGTTTAAATCAGGCGAATTGAAATTAATGCCCTCTCAAAGCCGGGCCTGCTGACGCTACATTAAAGCTAATAGAACCAGCGTGGGTCCGGCAAATGTTTGTTTATGTGCACAATAAAATGATTTAATTTAGCTTGCGACCGGTTTAAAACAGAGAAACAGATTACTGTGATTTTCCATCGTCTTGAATTGCATTTTAGCATATATTTTTCAGCTCTTTTGTGACACAGTGCGCCACTTCCAAAGGTCATTGCCTCAAGTCTGCCTTGTCACATGACTTATTCACAGCGCTGTTATTTATTCATGCCACTTTTTGATTTTAATAATTCAATACTTGCTTCTTTTTCCCATAAAGTGCTTTGCGTGTACAGTTGAAAAATATAGACACCTCCTTCAAACACAAATGATCTCCAATGTACTTATGCCAATAAGGCCAACCCAAAATTCCTCTTTTTCTCCTTTTGAAATTTACTGCCAGTGGCTTGAAGTGGTATTTATTTTCCTCACTGTGTGCTCTGCTATCCCGGAGTTGGCAGAAGTGATTTTGTAGAATAGAAACATTATAGACTGTTAGTGTCACAGTGTTAAATGTGATGTATAGGGCTGGGGCTTTCAGAAGAGGAAAAGGGAAAGGAGGAGGAGTAGAGGAGAGCATTGGCAGCTATGACTGCAACAAGGTGCTCATGGGAGAAAGAGGGGGAGTAAGGGCGAGAGAAAGAGAGAGAGAGGGGAGCTATCCACAGTGTGAGGGATGGAGGGGCACAAAGCTTTTCTCAGGTTCTCAGACGAAACAGTTTAGAGATTCGGGTGTGTTTTTTGGAGTGTATAATTTTGTTACTCCAACCCAAATCTTGTGTTCGTCACTCTGCTATGGTGTGCAAAATGTGGTGTGGCAAAAAAAAAAGCTCCTATATATTTTTTAAAAAAACTTTTTAAACTTTATTTATTGCTATATATTAAAAATACACAAACAACAACAAAAATCTATTTGAAACAACATATTTATTATGTATAAATCACTGATATAATCCTATAAATCTGCTGTAAAACAAAAGAAGAAAATAAATAGTTTTTAAGTTATTAAATGTTTATGAGACATGATATCATTTTATAAAGGTTCATGCACAAAGAGCTAGGACTGTGCGATATGGCGCTAAAAATCAACTCGCGATCTCATTCCTGTAGCGATCTGCTGTTTTATTGATGTTGCCATTTAGTAATTCTCTATTTCTCCATTTAAAGCAGCTCTGGGCACAAAGACAAACAACACCGCAACTTTTCCCCCCACACACTCCTCCTATTGGTCAGTCTCTGTAAGGTTTTGAGTGCGTGACAGCTGGATTCAACCAATCACAGTGAAGTGTGAACTTTCAGAAGCAAATTACTTAAAGCTATAGAAAAATACAATGTACATAAATAGTAAATAATAGAAATTGTGATCTGAATTTTTTATTTTTTTTTGTAATTCAGTTATTTTGGATTGTGCTAACAATCCAAAATTACCGTCTCCTCACAATTTCTTCACAAGTTGATTTGTCCAACAAAAAGCATTAAATATCAGCAATAATATGAATGGTTTAGCTATGCATCAAACATTATCTACACCACCATCTGAGTAGTCAAATCTGTAATAATGCAAATGCGTTTACTTATTTATTCTCAAGCAGTTTAGCGCAAAAACGATTTCCCTCTTTGTCGATCTGTTCCTTTGCTCTGGCAGTTCTGCTCCAAAGAGGCCATACATCGTGTTTGATGATTATTTCTGGTCTTCCTCTGCTACAGATAGCCACTGACACCCCGAGTTACTGCAGATATTTCCTTACCAAATGCTTTTCCAGCTGTGAAATCGAATCAAGTCGCCAGCAGAGACCTGACTACAACCGCAAACATCCTTAACCTTGGCTTCCCTGGGATCGGATTCAATTCAAAGCACAAAAAAAAATAAAAGCAATTTGTAAATAATTAGAAAGATCACAGCTCCAGGCGGCAGTGTTATGCTACATGCTAACTCTTGGTTTTCTTGTGCAGCAGTAATCAAAGGAGTAAGTGACTTCAGAAGCGGATGGTTTGAAGAGCTGCAGACAAAACGGCCCTCAGATCTCAAAGGGAAAATGTCTACGGTGAAACATAGACGCGTGGCTTTTTATTTTCAGAGGTTACGGTTTGCTTTGGTTTGTGAGCGATTACAGTAGTTCAGGGAGATGTAAAGAACAACTGGAAAGACGTGATACTTTATATAAATTTGATAATAATAATAAAATTGAATCAAAATTGTTGATCTTTTTTCTCGTCAGCTTTTTTTTGTAATTCTATTGCATGAGATGATTGACAGGCAGCCTTGTTTACATGGAGCATTCATGGAGCTTGCGGCTAAATTTAACTTTATTGTTTATTCCCGAATATTTGACAATGGTCTTCTCAGTTGGGATTGTGGTGAGGGTCTGTCCTTAGCAAAAAGAAAAATCATATGCACATTCTATTACATTGTGCTTTGTAGGCTTACTATTTAGCGCTATTTGGTGATGGTGATGCTGTCTAATGCTTAAAATAGCCATCATTTCAAAACGGGTGAAGTTCTTGGCTAACTCTCCTAGTGCTGTTGCTTTTCTGTAAAGACTGTCATTGACTTTGTCCCCAAACAAACAGTAGGTTGTGATTTTCAGCTCATAATTTCAGATGGAGGTTCTTGTCACTAATCACATCTTTGGGGTTAAATATTGGCACTAAAAATATTTCACTTTTGTATATTTGTGCTGAAAGAGAAGACATAGAACGTTGAGTCAGTTTTTATTTCATGTAGATAGGCCCGGTAATTACAGAGATATGAAGCATAAACCAGAACAACAACTCTGCAATCTGACAGTTAAAGCCCCAGTATGTAACTTTTTAGCAACAGAATAGGCCAAAATAAAAGCATGTTGTTGGGGTTTTTTTGTTTGTTTTTTCTTGTTTGTTTTTGTTGCTCTTAAAAAATAGGCAAACATGTATCTTTACTATGAGCGGGCTTGCATCTCCACAAACCTGACTTATACTTGCCAGGAGGGGCTTCTCTCCACAGTATGAAACAAAACGTATAAATCTCCATGGAAAATGTTCAGACGTATGGTTGTTACTCTCTATTTCTATGGAAACATGCAGGAGACATGCCACATCTAGAAAGTTACATACTGTTGCTTTAAACGGCAAATTCTACCAAGAATTCTGACCTTAGTTCACACTCTACTACGGACGTTCTAGATTGTTGTAATCTCACGCGAAAGCAACCTATTAATCTCCTTCTCAAATCCTGTTCAGAAATGCGCTGATGATGTCACATTCCTCTTTGCACCGTTTTAGTCGTAGTCGTGGCCCGAAGACCATGACTTTAACCCTCAAAATCTTAATTTGTTTACATGAAGGTTCTGAACTTTAATTGCCGTAAAAGAACACCGAGCAATGCTTTCACTGACCTGTGTTTGGAATCGCCATGTGCATGAGTGGAGAGTCCTCAGAAGGCGGTTAGCAGCACTTTGAGGCTGCGGTCGATTTTTGCCCCGGTGAGTGTCCAGCGCGGCGTGACAGAAAAGATTGGACGTCATTAGGGCCCGCTCTCTCTCCTCTCTTCTCTCCTGCGCTCGTCTGCTGCCTCTGCCGTGTTCCTGAAATGGCTTCTCCAGCTGCCAAACGCTCGCTGTTTTTTGTGTACCGAGTGGAGAACAGACCAAGATGTTGCATATTCATCTTGCTCTGTCACTTATATACCTGCAGTGTATTAGATTTGCAGATATATTTTTTGCTTGGGAAGTCTCTAACAAGGAGAATACTACCTGTTTGTGTCAAGTGTTAGGTTCCTAGAAAAAAAGAAAGAAAAACCTTGCGAGAAATATGATCACTTGTGTAAAATAGAGCAATTACCCCCCATTGACAACCTTCAAAGCGCCCGTTTATTGGCAGATTCAGTCAAATAAAACTTTATTGCATGCGCGGAAAGGGGACGCCGTTTTTGCATAGCTTTTCTAA
The DNA here is from genome assembly GCA_015082035.1 of Chaenogobius annularis. NCBI lineage: Eukaryota > Metazoa > Chordata > Actinopteri > Gobiiformes > Gobiidae > Chaenogobius > Chaenogobius annularis. The sequence goes on along the minus strand of BJKM01000068.1, from coordinate 1,571,160 downwards.
GCCTGGCGTTTATGTGAGCCAATGTTATTACACCTCTGTGACATTTAAACTTTATTGAACAAGGCTTTAAAATCTGTAGGTAGTATATAAAAGATTGAGGAATTTATTTCTTTTCCGTGTGGAGCGACGTTGGAATTCACAATTGGGCCGAGTGGCATAGTTTTGTTGTGTTCAAAGAAGTTTTTTTCTTATTTTTTTTTAAAGCACTGCTAAAACCAAATTATTTCTTTTTAATGTAAATTAAAAGTACAGCACATCCGTATTCACTTTAATTCTGTCCTATAGGCTTTATTGGATTATGTTTATGATGGCACAGCGAAAAGGGGGAGTGTTCTTTCGGCAAACCAAACCTCGAACGGTCAATCTACTTTCTCTACCTTCTGATTACTTTTATGATTTTATGGTTCTGATGTCATTTAAATAATCTTAAAGGCCCAGAAATCAGATCATAATTAGATTTCTATGTAAACGTCATAAAACAGTCTAAAAGCTACATTTCCGTAACTATTTTAATTGAGGTTGAAATATTCTTAACTAGATATCCGAGACTCGACTTCTTTCCCAAGATGTTTTTTACAATAACATATTTTTCATTTTGTGGCACTGTTCATGCAACTGTATTTACCTCAAAGTACTCATTATGATCCATGTTGTTCAGAGCTGTAAGGTCGATTAATCGGTCGGTGGAATCTTAGTTGACCAACCTGACTTTATTAGTTGGCTAATCATTGGGATAAAAAACTATTCATATGGACCACAGCAGAAAGGGGAAGGCGTGGAGTGAGTTAGGGAGTAAATTGAGAGTTTAACCTGCTCATTTACAGACAAATATTGTGTATTTTTCATTGTGTGAACACTTGGGATCTTTTGGTGGTGTCAGTACAGTGCAGGGTCAGGTACAAGGTATATGTTCACGTCACACACCAACACCGTTTAGTCGTTTAATCCAGTAGTTCTCAATCTGGGGGTCGTGAAATGATTTCAGGGGTTCTCCGGATGATATCAGAGAAACATTTTAAATTGATGTTATAGTCTTAAATTAGGCTTGACACCCTTAAAATGCAGTGGTAAATGTTGATTGTTATTTACTGACAGACCAAAGTCATTTATCTAGGTCTATATCTTCTATTTATAAACTCAAAACATCAGACATGGGGCTAATTTGGGGGTAGTTTACTTTTTACATTGGGGGTTTGCAAATGCCAAGGCTTGTTATTTTGGGGTTTGCGACTGGTTTAATCGAAGTTTTTAGTCAACTACATCCCTAATGGTTTTACAGTGTATACTTCCAAACGTGCACAGGGCCAGAAGTGGGAGCAGTGAGCACGGCGGGTCGTGCCCTCCCTCCCTCACCCCTCCTTCCCCTCTGTGTAATTAAAAAGGGGTGTCTGTCAGGGGCGCCTGCTGCATTGTGTGGCCCCATATGTTTGGGCACTGATACAGGGAGGATTATTCTGTTTGGAAGCCTGATAACAGCCTGTTTATAACCTTGGCACAGACCAGGACCTAATCTGGCAGCCTCACATCTATACCCCCCTTTTTTCTCCCCCCACACCTCCCCTCCCACCCCCCCTATTCCAAAACATATTGGCTTTTTCAGTCCCAACCCGGGGAACAGGCATGACCCAAAAAGACTCCTATATGTGACACCAATATATCTCATGTTCGCTTGTCGATCACGTTGATTTTGAAGGCAGAATATGAAATGAAAAGTGACAGAATAATCCTTGTCAATGATAACAGTTAAAATTATCCAGGTTTACTTTTGCTTTTTGACATTCTGGATGTTCTCATTTTGTAGATATCCAGTCAGCTTACTTATTTTTACATCACCTCCTCTGCACAGATTTTCTTCCATGACTATTTCGTCATATAATTTTTTTCTTTGTGTTCCAGGGTCTTTTGTGCTGCATATTGTTTCTTGAAAATTAGACATTTCCTTTTGACTATAGCAGCAATGGGACTCTAATTGTGCACTTGTGTGATGTCGTGCGTGTCACCATTTAAAAATCCTGAAAGCTGAGGCTGCGTTCCCCATTCCAACATAATTATTCTCCAATGGCGCAGTGTGACCCTATTATTGATTTATGAGCATTTGGCCCAATGCAAAAGTAGAAGTGGCAAAGTAAGGTTCATTATATATTTTGTGTGATGCTACCTAGCAACAGCCAGTAGTACACCATCAAAAATATGTCTTTAAAAATGATCATTAAGTGTGTTATCTTCTATTTGGAAGTGATGTGACTTTGTTTTAAGAATATGGTTCTCATAGAATGGGTTAACAGGTATTATGCTGCTTTAGGGTTTTTGTCAGTGATGTAAAAGTAGTTTCAATTTTATCCTTAATTGTGATATTTCTGTATCAATATATAGCACTTCAAACATTTGTACTACAGTGCGCAAATGTTCTTTTAAATCAAATTTTGTACCAAAACCAGTAAGGACTACTTCGCTAGGTGATAATAGTCATTTTGACTGAGCAATATTACTTTTATAGCTAGAAATGGCAAACGCACAAATTACTGTTATTTCGTTTTTTTGTGTCTGAAGTAGTAAAAGTGTAATAATACATTGAATCAGGTTTAGTTTACTTCTTAAAGGCTATTTTTTTTATTGAAGTCAATGCATTTAGAGTTAGGCTTTCTATTAAATAGAAAATTTGGTTCTTGTAAATCATGTGTCCTAGTTTTGACAGGATTTTATATGATCACATTCCTTTTCAAAACAACAGGGACTTTTATTAAACACAAAGTTGGGAATATGGTATTAATACACAATTTTAGTACACAATATAATTACCACCTTGCCACCACCTCCAAACAGAACCATTCCTTTGTTAAAGACTTACAGATGAGCCCAAATTCTGTCTGGGTAAATCTCTGTTGTACAGCCTGGACCCCTTAACTCGGCACTGCGGGGAGGAGAGGCACCGCTCAGAGTGGCAGGCAAAGAGAACTGTCAACCTGTCACATTTCTCCCTCCTCTTCCCCCTGATAAATTAAAGTTACACGGTGTGCGTGCTGCAGCGGCGGAAGGCTGCTGCAGAAAGCCTGGCTTCCTCAGGTCTCCGGAGAGAGCTGGCAACTAGGTCAGACTGATAATGTAATCCGCTGACTGGCTCCTGCGCCCACTACCAGCCACCCAAAACATGACAAGGAACCCAAGGAGAAACTGGGACTTTTATGTGTTGATATAGCGTGAAACGTTCGGACATGTTTGATCTCGTTTTGCAGTAAACTGATGTCCGCGGAAAAAAATATCCAAAGTGGGAGCAAAAATCATCAAGTCTAAATTTGAGTTGGCAAATGGTATTGACATGACTTCCCGTTTTCTCCTGTGTTATCTCTGCGCCGCATACCTCTTTGCATTGCACATCCTCCGACAACAGAACCATGCGAGGGTGGAAGAGAGAGTGACAAGAATAAGTTCCTGCATCAGCAAGGTGCATTTTCATTCCCATGCAGTATTCCAGAGAGAGAGAGAGAGAGAGAGAAAGAGGGGGGATAAAGAGGGGGAAGAGAGAGTGTGGCCCAGCGGTGACAACTCCGGGCTCCCTGCAGGTGTGGAAATGAAACATACTCTATATAAATAGCGGGCTGGCAGCTGGGGAGTGGAGCGCACTGTGTGGTGTGGTGGTGGTGGTGCGGTGGTGGGTTTGGAGGTCCAGCTGGGGATGCAGGTGTGGAAGAGGCTGACCGTCGGAAAAAGGATCACCCAGGGGGCCACGCCGTGCAGGGGCCGCGCTCTACTTAGGAAAGTGCCCTGTGTGAACTTACTGCATATACTGCACGTTAAAAGTTCTGCAGTGTGTACAGACTTAATTAACATGCAGTCTTGTAATCGATCACTATGACTGCCATGGACTCTGTTTGCAATGTGTAACTCTATTAAAGCTGAATATCTCAAGGAATCTCGAAGATCAAAAAAGGAAGAATAACACTATTTCACTCAAGGCTTCACTCAATTTTGATTTCTCCTTCATTTTGATTGCCATGTTCAAGGCTCATCAAATAATATCTAGAAACATTCTGAACTTTTATGCAGGGGTTAATAATACTTTTCAGATTATTTATCAGAAACAAAAAGTAGCATATGTCCACAATGTAGGATATTTCTTTGTTAATAGTTGTGTTTGCCTGGATAAGTCAGTGTGTTTTATAAATAAATACATTGGGGATGAATAAAAGTAATTCTAATGCTGATACATAAAATGCCATTGCTGACTTTTTCCCAAACTTGATGATGGTGTGGTTGTCAATTATTTAAAAATATCACCTTTGTCAGAAGACTGTCCCATTACATTATTGTACGTAAATTGTTGTCTTTGATTACAACCTTATAGTCTTTCCATGTACCTTTCCATATTTGTCCGTCTGATACATTTCTCATTCTCTAACCTGAGAAATAATTTCACATAAATTCTGTGTGTTTTGTTTAGAAACCCAGATTCCTGCCCACTTCATCACGCACGCTTGTAATTTTTGCATTCCGATCTGAACCGCGCTTTGTTGAACTGATATAAAGGTGGTCTCCGGGTTGAATCCCCCTGGAACGTTTTGATGCGGTTTCCATGGTTACGCATATCTGTTGAGTTGAGCTTCCTGCTTGTACTTCTACTGCCTCGGCTGTCCTCCTCCCCTCTGCCCAAACACCACTGGCTCAAAACCAAAAACAGCCCATCCTTGATTTATGAAGCGCTAGACAATTGGACTACAAGAAAATTAAATCGCAGTAAAACGCAAAGCTCTATTTTATGCATCTTTTGCTATTTCCCCAGCTGTCGGCGGGGGAAAAGAGCTGATGTTAGTGGAACAGAAATGTCAACCACCTGCAGAGGATCATGGGATATGGTGTCTCAGGATTAATATTACCGAGTGGAACGTTTCTGTTGCGGTGAGGGAGGATGTGCTCAGAGTGTGTCGTCCTGTGTGACTCCACTGTGCAGTCCTGTCCTTTAATGCTCCTTCAGCCCCCTTTTAGGCCACACTGACCCAGATTCAACTCACTGAGGTGTTCAAAGTGGACACATCAGCACAGCACCGCGGCACTGAGGAGATTACATGTGCAAAAGGGATGACAATGGACATTACTTTATTAAGGCACATGTTAATCAAAATATATTTCACCTACAGTATATGTCATGATTTGTCTGCGCTTTGTTGAATAATCATGGTTTCGACTAGAGGTGCTCAACTATATCAACTTTTAGATGATATTGTGGATGTTGTTTTGACGATATGCAAAATTTGCTGTTAAAAAATGATGCAAAAAGATTTAAAAGTTAAAAAAAGTTATGTTGTAAACTTTCCAATTAGAGTGTAAGGTGATTTTTTTGTGGTTAATTTGACAGACATTTCACATTAGTTACCCCTCAACTAATATTTAAAGAGATGTTTTAACACGCATTGACACAATATTGTCTGAATATTGGGATATACATTTTTGTCAACATCGTCCACCCGTAGTTTAGACATGGCATTTTTGATTTACAGCTTTACTGACCCTCAGAACTTGAAGTCGAGTATAGAAGTATTTATTGTCCTTTTTACTTTTGTGACAACAAAAGAAGTAGCTTGAATAGTAATAGTGTAGTTATTGTATTTGGAATATTAATATTACACTAAATTATCTGTTTGAATGGCATCATACTTACATTTCAAGTAGGTGTGGGGGATTGTGACAAAAATCAATATTTTGATTCATCCCAATTACAATAGTCAGACGATATTATGTTCTATTTGAAAGTGTAATCTTTTTATTTTTTTATTTTTAATCAACACCGATTTTTTGATTTTCACATTTTGCGTGTCTTCAAAACAACAGTCACAAAATTATTAAAATGTTGATATATTCCCCACCTCTTTCTTTCATTCTTAGCATTCGTTTTGTTGTATCATACTTACATTTCAAATACTTCCACCTCCTCTTTGTGGCTCTGCTCATTTTTCTATTCATAATGCATTCAGAAAAGTGTATGAGAAGTTTTACCTGTGCTTCCACATGCTTTTACTATTTATAATTCCGATGCCACAGGGCTTTGCATACCATATCACTCGTGTATGTTTTAAGTCCTTTTACAAATGCCATTCCTGTCTTTATTTCTCAAAATCAAACCGGAGCTTTTAGGGCAGAAAACGCTGCTTCTGTCATTCCCACTGGATGAGCTAAGACGTTTTTCATGTAAACGCAGCACAGCAATGTTTGCATTTAAACCTATTAATTCCTCCTCTCTGCTGTTGGCTGTTAAATGCTCTGTGCTGCTGGAGGCGTATAGTGACACATTGACGCTCTCCCTGCCTCCTCAGCCCTGTCCCGGTCCCACACACTGTTCTCCGGGTTTGATTGACAGCAGGAGCGCCGGCTGACCCACTATTGTGCTTCAGTGGGACCGTCCCGGAGGTCCCGGAGGCCTGTGATTAATGACTGAGGCGTTATCTGCGCGCTCGTGTGGTGGGCCTGCCATTGCACCGACCACTTAGACGCGCCTGGACCACTAGCTACGCACCGGCTGCACTGGCTTTTTCTCTTCTCACTTCTCTTTTTCTTCAGTCTCCCTACAATGCCTGCCATTGTTACAGTGCTTTGTCCTACGCTAACCTCGTCACTATGCACGCAGTAGTCAGGAATAATAACACACCATTATGTGTTAATAGGCAGGAAAGCAGTTAGCGGTTTTACAGTTTTCCATTAAAGGTCATTTTAAAGGGAAATATTATGTCAAATCAACTTTTATGAGCTTTTACCCATATTCTAAAAGTTTTGTTTCATCACTTGTATTTTGATTGATTCATCCATGTTTGAGTTATCCTGTTTTGTCCTGCATTTGAAGCTTCACCTACCGTGTATTTCCACCCACTGTTCTACTTGCGATAATTCAAGAAAATCAGACTCTAAGTCAGACATGTTGGGTTAAAATAATGTCACATAGCCATTTTTCTTTTTTCAATAAAATGAAACTCCACTGGCTGCTACAGTGAAATGCCACTATGAACTGCACTGCAGTTTTGAACAGGAAGTCAATTGTCCCACCTATATTTAAAATGAACTAAATGTAAAATTTTTACAATTTTACACAACAGATGGAAATTAGCCGTGGCTACAATCCGGCGTGTTTACCCACCAAAGAAACAAATAATAATAATAATAATAATAATAATAATAATAATGTCATGAGAAGTGCAATTTCAAACCCAAATCAAATAAAAAAGTAACTGAACTTAATATTACTTATTGAGCACTTATGACAGACTGTATGTATGTATTGACCCTTTCTATTTTCTAACAAAAACTAGTGCTCTTTGTATTTAACTTCATACCCGTCTTTGTTCAAGCCCCAAACTTGAACAGATCAGGGCATCTGAGACACAACTCTGATTTGTGTTAATCAATGAATCGCAACTAATTGATTATTAATCTATTCAACTAATGTAATAATTGAATAATCATTATGTGGTCTATACACAGACTCCAAAACATGCCGTGTGCTGACGGAGGAGGTTTTATGATTCAGACAAAGTAAGAATTACTTGTACAAATAGTGTTTTAGATTAAAAAAAATAAATGTTTATGAATATTTTAGTTTGTTTATTTATTTGAGTCAAGGACAGTGCACAGTATACATTAACCTTATCACGAGAGATGCTTTGTACCAGGTTGTAGCTCAAGTGCTAATTTCCACCTGGAGTCCCTGAGCAGGCTGATGATAAGTTTTAGTGGTCGTACCTGGAGGAAACCTACGCAGACACGAGGAGAACATGCAAACTCCACACACACAGGCTCCATCAGGAATCGATCCCAGGACCTTCTTGCTGTTAAGTGAGGGCACTCACGATTAGCAAAAAAATAAAATAAAAAAATGAATAAATAATCATAACAATATCAGTAATAATCATCACTGTTATTATTATTATTTATTATTATTTTTAGTATTATTAGTATTATTAGTATTATTAGTATTATTAGTATTATTAGTATTAGTTGCAGCCCTACATCTGGGTTAAGCGTTAAAACCTATACTGATATCTCATGGCAGCTAATAGACTGACTCCTGTGGCGAATAGTACTACTACTTACTAATAGATTATGGTCTCCTGATTGCAACGGAGCGTCTTCCACTCATTTGCACAATAGAAACAACGCTTTGCTCCTTGCTCTTTATCCTAACCTCTTTACCTGCAGATATTGTCATACATAAAACACAAGTTATGTTCTGCTATTGTCGAGCAAGGAGCTGCATCTTCTCATAGCAGGCATTAGTCAGGTGTAATTTGCATCACGGCTGCGTTCGTGATAGTCTTGTCAGTAGAGGTACCACTCTGCATACCAAACTACCTTCATCTGTCATTTAAAGCACTTTATTTGTATTTCCATCTTACCCGGTTTTAGTCCCAAAGCCAACTGTCACCTGCCTGGCTCTGCACGGAGGTTAAAAGCATCCTTGTGACCTGGGAATTTCCGGGAATGAATAAAACACGTCTCTAATGGACACAGAACGCGGAATTGCCAGGGTCTCTCAGGAGCAGCGGGCTTGGCAAAACAGTGGAGACTCAGTGGGAATTCTGTGGGCATGACGGCGTCCAAACAAAGTGCACACGCAGCAAAAACAAAAGGCAGCAGTTTGACTTGCTCCGAGCTGATGGGGAGCGTGCTGATAAATGTGCAGGGAGACAATATTTCCTGGCGGAGCAAGTCTCTCAAGTGTTACAATATTAATGGCACCTCATACACTATCAAGCATTAGGAGCTGCCAACTTCTGCTCTGCTACTTTGAACCATGACACTCTAAACTGGAAGGATCAGTACATAAAAATACAGTAGATTTCTTGATTTACGTTTATTTTACAGTTATTCTTAGAGGCATACTATATGTGAAAATTCAAGGGGGAAAACACATAAAATACTGTTAAAATGACTCCATCGACTGTCATGGAAGCCAATGTTAATTACTGCCATTACTTTCACTGCTTTTACTATTATTCCAACTTTAGTACTGCTCCTGTTTTTATGTATTTGCGTATGTAATAGTTCTTCTATCACTATTACACTACGACATTAGACCTAAATACATTTTACTATTACTACTTCTACAAGTTGCTTTGTTATTGCTTTCAGTCAAAATACCTTTTACTTCTTCATTACTTGCACTTATTTATATACACATTTACAATTTTGATGTAGGGATGTGACGATTATATTGTGACCTGAATAATCAAAATTATTGATGAATCCAATTATCTTAACATCTCTATTTTGATGTTTTCCTTTTTTATGTTTGAGTTTTTATATTCAAAAAATAAAACAAGCAAGCTTTAGAAAATGTAGAGAGAGAGAGAATAATGATCTACTTCTTCACATTTGTACAAAGTCTGTCTTTGACTGTTTTCATTGGTCATGGGACTACACAAGTCTTTTATGTGTTTAATACTGTGTGATCTGAACTTGTGACAAGCCCGAGGAAGTCAACTGTGCTTTGTCAGTATGAATAAACTCTTAGAATTAGCTTTAGCCACCATATCTTGTATATATTATTGAGAAATAGCATGGATGCAATAAGGATCACTACCAGTCCAGAAAGTATTTCATTATTTATGTCTATTTCTAGTATAAAAGTCTATATACCATGTGACATTTCACTCATGTAACGCTGACCTGCTTGGAGACTGCTTTTATAGATGCTTACTTTAGCTCACTTCTATATTTAGACAAGACAATAGGATCAGATCTATTTTGAGAAAAGCTTGGGCATATAGCTAACATCATTATCATGCCATTCAAAGCACTCACTGACCACTTCAGCACTACAAGAGCAGCACTGTCATCAACAAACCTACTGCGTCCAAGAGGAGGTGAAAAAATGCATTATGGGGAAAATCTATGCAACTTTTTATAATAGTAGAAGATGGGATGGATTTGTAGCATGTGGCGTGGCTAAATAGTACAGCTCTATGACAATGGGAATGTAGATACTGACTATTTACGGAGTGGAAAAACAAAACCCTCACACAGCTGACTGGAGTTTGTCCCAGCAAATGTGGACCTTGGTCGGGGTTCATGTATTATGGGTAATGACCTGTTAGTTGTTGGGTAGAGATGTCGATATCGATAATCGTGACTATTCAGGTCACAATATAATCGTACGAACTGAAAAATATTGAATTGTGAGAATTGGCAACAATAATAAATCCTTTCAGTTCATGTTATACTCCAAAAAAGCAAAAACTTTTTTTTATTGGACTGTTTATGTGCCAATATCATGACTTTTTCATTTAGAAAGTTTAATATCCTAAAGATAGTGAGTGAAAGTGAATTCCGGATTACAAAGTACCGACAATCGTGAATAATTGTAAAATCGTGATTGTAACCCAAATTTGATATTTTTGAATTGACAATTTCAGCTTTGTTCATCTTTTTGGATGATTCAATATGGAACTGCTATAAAATTTTTGTAAAGCTCTGTTTCTTTGTAAAAGCATGTTTTCGAGCCTAGCCATGCACAGCCGGGAACAACCACAGGCACTCTTGTTTGCGCCATATGGTGGCTGTCCTTGCGTAGCTTAGCTTAAGGGACCCTTCCTCCGCGCAGTGTGACAAATTTGTCCTGAAACCAACTTCCTCTTGCATTGCCTTTATCATTTCACCTCGTCCATGCAGCTTCACTCAGCCCTCACATCCCAACAGAGCATCCTTTTACCACCGATCCACCTCTGTCCCACCAAGCCCTTAAACAATCTCCACAAACCTCCCCCCCCCTCGCCTACCCCCTTCTCCCCTGCTTCCAGATGTGTCTTAATTTACTGCGACTCTGCTAATTGCTGTAATTAAGGATTAATTACTGTTAATTACCACAGCATAAACTCGTCAGCAGTCAAAGAGCAGCGCCTTATGAAACGTGCCATGCTCAGGAACACACAGCGCGGGGGAGCAGTGGAGGAGCGGAGGGCCAGGGCTGGACCTTGTGTTATACGGGCTCGTCCTGGTGCAGTGGGGGCTCGTGTACAGGGCAGGCTGCATGCTAACTGTCATGGACCATCGACCGCCTCCTCCCCAGCCTCCCCCCCAAAGCTTCACACATCACCTCCTCGCCAACTGTTGCACAGGACGACATTGCTGCTCCTGTCATCTGTCAGTGGCTCTATTAGGGGGAGGCCTGTGTCAGAAATGGGATGATAAAATTTGGTTTTGTAGCGGTTATTTGTGTGTATGTGTGTGTGTGTGTGTGTTTAACAATGAAGCAGTTCCTTTCTGTGTAGTTTGAACGGACTCCTCATGTTTGGACGGGTGTTCTCTTGAGGCTCCCAGCAAGCTGCTATTAACCGAGATTTTGGCGTTAGCTGTATGATTGGGTCAAATGTGGATGAGACATATTTCTGCAAGGACAACAAATTGCGCCTTAATATTATTTTGTATTAGGGGTGTAATCGTAATCAAATGGAAATGGCATTCTGAAAGGACGCAATTTGCATATTGCATAGGCTGCAATTTTTGATGTACCAGAATTTCTGACGCTATTGTCATGTAAAATTTTAACTGAATCCTATTATTAAAACATAAACTGCAAATCTAATCACAATTGCAACACAATTGCAAATTTTCTCAAATCATGCAGCCCTATTTGATATATTTGAATTCATAGGTATTCCTATTTTGCCCTTATAAATCATTAAATCACAATAGGCAATTATTTGTCCACATTGTTTTGAAAGTAATACTATACAGTGGATTGTGCTCAGAGAATGTTGAAATGATTGTGAACAAAACTCAACTGAACTCCAATCTGTTTGACAACATATTGTTTTATTCTAACAGTGGAATTAGGTCTAATTTGTGCTAGGCTTTATTCATTATTGAATGCTTACTGGTTCCTTTCTACATGAGCACTAAATGTCTCTCCATGCTGCCGGCTCATGACTACTCTTCTGTTCTATTGCCTGGAGCTAGGGACATTGTACAGGCGATGCAGGAGTTTCATTCAATCACAAAGATATATATTTTTAGGACACCTTAAGAAAGACTGACAGCCAGGGGCTAATGTATTGCCTATTTGGAATAATGAATTATTTTAATGAAGCTTTTGAAGCGGGGATTGTAGTGCGTTGGTGGCAGGGCGGTGCTCAGAATGGTCTTCTCCTCTGGCGCTGGCTTTGCCTCATTATCAGGCCAGACCCTCAGGCCGCAAACTGGCCTGCTTAAGCCTCCAATGATGACGATAATTACCGTTATTAGGAGTAGCTGCGGGGGGAACTTGTTCTGAAAAATACCAAGCTGAGTTCTTCTTGCCTGGGCTTTCTTTGCCGCTGCCGCAAGAGAGAAGTCGCCAGTGGAGAGGGGAGAGAGAGAGAGAGGGAAGGAGGAGAGGGAGGAGAGGGAGGAGAGGGAGGGGACGAGGGGACGAGGGGAGCGGCCACCAAATCCGCCTAATGTGAAGCCTGTCAGCTCGTCTCCCACCAGCTGTCACCGCCCAAATGCACCCGGGTTCATTTTTTTAATTGACACCTCGCTTTCCCATTCCATTTCTATTTTTCGCCTTTCATTCTGCCTCCATCACTCTCTGCCGCCTGAGCCATCCACATGTCGCCGTGGCTCCCCTGTCCCTACTGTGCTTCTTTGGTGTCGTTCCTTGTCCTTGGCGTACCCCTTTCCCGCGTGAATCACATACAACACAGGTGCGCGCCTCCTCACGTGATATTTGGCTGATAAAACATAAAGCTGTTTTGAAGCTACTTTATGGCTATGCCCTTGTGTGCTGGGGCTGTACAGCGGCCCATTATCCGCTGATGGAAGGAAACGTTTTGGGACACACAAAGTTTCCCCCGAGTTTGTCTCCAAGCAGCAAATCAGGCCTTCTGCTGACAGCATGATGCCTCTTGTAACTTTTTTAATTATGCAAAGAATAAGCAAATACAAATTCAAACATAATCCAAATTTGATTCTGATGATTTGATTTTGTTAAGTGGAAAAATAAATACAAACATTGAATACATTTTGTTTTTAAATCGCAACTGTATTGGGCTGGAGATGATGTTATGTAAATGTGTTATTTTAACAATAGTAAGGTGGTTTTTTAATTGTACTTTTCTTGGGTAGTGCATCTGAGACTATACCAATATATTTTATAGTGCTGGTTTTATTGTGAGCCGTGATTAGCATTGTCATAATGATGTCATTACAGTCCAAACTCCATTCCGCAGAAATGGCCACCTAAATTAAATAAGGATCTAACAGTATAATAAGGCTTTCGAGTTGTTGGTAATGGTTATGGCTTTAGCTCGGCTGTTTGGGCCCTGAGCTGAGGCTGGTCCCACATGCAGATGAGCGCTGGATCCCGGGCCCCGTGAAGGCGCTGGGAGGCGGTTGTATTAGTGATACTTGTCATGTCTGCTGTAAATCACACTGCTTTTTTCAGGTTCTAGGTTGTTGTTGTTTTGTGGGAGAATGCTGCGTGGCAGGGATGAATGGTGGTGATGTTACATTATCATGTGGCTGTCGCTTTCACTCGCGCTGACTGCTCCCTGACAGGCCCCCCAAACACACACACACACACACACACACACATGCGGCTGTCTGAGCGGCCCTGATTTATTAACTGCTGAAATCCTAGATGACGTGTGCCCACACAATCAATAGGGAGTGCAGCCGCTGCCTGGCCCTCTCAGGGGTCATGTGATGTGGACGCCAGCGACAGGAAGGACACACCACTGGGCTAGTGCTAGTGCTGCTGCTGCTGCTGCTGCTGCTGCTGCTGCTGCTGCTGCTGCTGCTGCTGCACTGTGGATTGCATTACTGTATTGATGGGAAATGGATCCAGTCCAGCTCAGCCTGCTAGCTGCCAGTCAGACGCAGGAGGGCTAAACTTTCATCATGGCTGTCAGGGATATCACCGCTGCCTTGTTTGTCCGTAAATCTTCCTAATTGTGACAGAATACTTCAACATCATTAATTAAACATGTTTTCATTTAAAGCACTCGCAGGGCACCAGGCTGGGAGCTCAGGGTAGCCTGCCAATGCGTGTTATGTGCCTTTGCGTGCACACGCCTGGCTGCTTGCATTGTGTCTGCGCGCGTGTGTGCACTTTGATTCCTCTTCAATGAGTGGGTGGCTTAATCGTCATGTTTATTTACACTCCTGTTGTCTGCAAGCAGCAGGCGGCGGCTATGGGCATCAGCGGGCCTTTAAGGAAGTATTGCACAAAATTAATCTCCCCAATAAGCAAACAAAAGCATGTTCTTCGATTCCCATTCATTATTAAAGCTCCAGAAATGTTATTCATTATTCCACAGCCTTTTTGGACCACATCTTGGTGATGGAATTATACAAGAACATGCACAAAGAGGCAAGAAGGACGGAAGGATGAAGGAGGGAGGAAGCGACTAAAGGGGTAGATGCGTCCTCTCATTGTTCAATTAAGTCTGTCAGTAATGATCAAGATGAGATGATGGCCGTCTTCCTTTTATAGATACTTATCTGTGGACGTCTGTAAGAGAAGCCCGCCTGAACTCGACTCTTTCCACAATAAAACAGAGAAAGAGTTTTTTTTTTAATCAAAGCTGGTGTTATGCTAGTGTGGGGAGATGAATAGTAATCGGGGGCACTTTGGTCTGTCAGGTGATTATGATAATGCATAGTCTTTGGTTGCAGAGTTCACAATGAGCGTTCGGACTGGCATTGAAGGTCCAATCGATTTCATCGCTATTACCGAACACAAATAAATAAAGGCTGATGGCCACAGCTCGGGGTAATTATGCCACCAGTGAACTGAATTGTTAGATTTTCCTTATTAATTGTATTTATTTAATCCATTTCATGCTTTTAGTTGTGCACTCGGGGACTTGCCGCTAGATGAATAAATCAAGCTCAGGCTCATTAGACTTCTCCCTGTAGTTGGAACGTTCCACTATTTTGTCAGACTCAAACAGGCATTATCATTTCTCACTGGTGAAAGATAGATTCTTCCATGGCGCTGGTAGACGCCCATGCCCCCTAACTCCCTAACCCCCCTAACCGCCACCTCCTTCCTCCTTCACCCCCCATGTGAACTCCTGACCTTTTCCAGCCGTCTGATAGCCATTGACATTTGCCTCTCTTGAGCTGCGCTTGCTCACGTGTTGGAGGGGGGGCTGATGGGAATGGATGATGTTATTGCTGGAGGAGAGGAAGAAGGCGGAATAGAGAATGGAAAGCTTGAGGAAAAAAAATTGGTGGACTTTACAAGAATCCACTCGGACCTCAGCGGAAAGGTCATGAGTTGGTTCAACCTTACACAATCATCTGGTATAAATCGCTGGTCTAATACAGTATATGTCATAATTGCATATGCACATGGAAAAATTGTATTAGGGATTTGTTAGTTACTCAAATGACAGAGCTTTGGCTTTGTCCTTGAAGACAGCGAGTACATCTCCACCTGGCTTACTATCTCCATCACCTTTGTACCAAGAGAGCCTTCTTGTGGCTGGAAAAGGCAGGACAACCATGATGCCACTAGTCTTCAACAATAAGTGCCTATATATACCACATTGTTCCTTAAAATAAACTTTAAAACAGCTCGGTTTTGATTAAGGGACAGGACGCCCACTTCTTGTTGACAATGAATTACAGTGGGCTTGAAACCTTCCTCTGTCAGGCCTGTCTTGGTGCTGATTAGACATCATTTTGGGCATGATGAGAAGTGAGTGGTGGAGTGTGGATTGCGTTGCCTGTGGGCTGTGTGCAAGGCTGTGTGCGTTTAAACCCTCTAAACATTACAGAAGCAGCTCTTTGTCAGGAGTAAAGGGATCCGGGGGCGCGCTAAATTAAGATGACAGGATTGTGAATATTTCTGCAGAGAGTAGTAGGCTATGCTGTGTGGATTTGCAGAAACTTGGAGAGCAGGCTAAATTTGGAAGTTCCGATTTTTTTTTCTTTTTTTCTTTTTTTTTATGTCTGAAGTAAGTCTGGCTGAGTTGCTTTTTGAGTAGCTGTTGCTGCATTGGCTTATAGTAGGATTAGTAGAATATTTAACTTTGAAATATTGGGTTGACTTAAAAAATTATATGTTTTTATATTGTAAACTGTTTTCATCGCCGTAATTGACCATAACATATCATGCTTAAGAGAGATAGTACACATGTATTGCATAGTAGGCTGGTGATGTAGTAGGGAAGGATCTTGGGTCACATCCTGTTCTGATTTCAAGGGTCACCTATTAAATCTTGAGAAATACTGGATGGTATAATGTTTAATTGCCTGACTAATCTCACTTTTTAGAGGTTCTTTATATTAAATGATATCCTTTTATTCTGTCTGTTACAGTGCTTAGTATCCGTGGTGCCCAGGAGGAGGAGCCTCCGGACCCTCAGCTGATGCGGTTGGACAACATGCTGCTGGCAGAGGGCGTGGCCGGGCCGGAGAAAGGGGGCGGGTCCGCAGCAGCAGCAGCGGCCGCAGCAGCCACCGGAGGAGTGGGAGCAGACAACTCAGCAGAGCACTCAGACTACAGGGCCAAGCTGTCGCAGATCCGGCAAATCTACCACACAGAGCTGGAGAAATATGAGCAGGTCTTCACTCATGTAAAATTTTATTATTACATTTTTAGACTCACTTTATACCTACATTCACCATGTTTGATGGAGCTCTATGACCATTACACCTTTGTTTATGTTTATCAAACTGTATTGATCACCTCTAGAACTGCATTGCATGTTTTCCAACACATTTGACCCAAAGAAAATGTTTGCAGTTTATTATTGTGTTATTCTAAATAATTATGATTCATTCAAAACAGATGTAGAAACCATTAGAGAGCAACAGACTGAAGTTCTGTTGTGCTCTTGTGTAGATTTGTTTAGTTTTTTAATTTTTTTTAATATAATTCAACACCTCAATTTCAACGACGACCGGGCAAAGTTGTAGCGAAAATAGATGAAAACCAAAAAAATCATATGACACACCATTCTAAAGTAGTTGTTTTCTTTGCAAATATATCTAGCCATGATTGTTTTACTTTGCCATTTGCTATGCTATGCCTTTTCTAGTGTAAAACTTGACACAAGTTCCTATCCACGATAACATCTCCTGCATGTGATCCGCCATTATCTCAGTCACACTTCGGCTCATTCCCAAACACTGTAACGTCTTGCCATTCCGTCGGAAGTGGCGGCGTTCCGGGTTTGTTATCCTCGGCGCGGGAAGGCCACTCATCGCTAACTGTCAGCGTCAATACACACCTGAGCATTTGTGTGTCACTGCTCCGGCACACCTCGTCTGTGAGTGAGTAGTGTCTGCCGCCAGTGTGTACAAGCAGAACGGCGGCAACGCTGCATCACTTTGACTGACGTAACCCTGGTGTTGACAAGCAACAGACACCTTGACTCTGAATGCAGTCATATCTGGTGACTGATTCAGACACAGGGAGAATGAGGTAGACTGAGAGATGGAGTGAAAAGACAGTTTAAACCTCTTGAACGTGAACGGGGCTGAAAGCTGCCTGTCATTTCAGATTTCTCTTCTCTTGTCACATTTTCGTTTCTATTGAAGAGCCGTCTTTAATATTCAGAGCACCAAGAGTCGTGCTGCCTCGACTGTATGACACCACCGCCATTTGTTTGGTGTCACACACGTCTGCTTACTGCTTCCACTTAGACTGCCTGTATTGCTCGGGCTAGTTCGCTAGTCCTGACTGGACCTGGGCCTAAAGTGCTCTAAAGCAAACCTTTCACCACAATCTTGTCACAGTTATTGGCCATTATATAGAGATTAACCACAGTAATGTATCGTAATTGTTCAAAAATCCATTGACATTATATGCAGCCAGAGATTTCGCTTTTCACAAATGAAACAATCTCCACTCAAGTAACCAGCAAAAACATAGAAAGACTGGAAAAGCACTCTCATAAGTTTAAACTGCACCATGATTGAGACCAATTTAAATCCATCAAATACATTCTCATATTGACCACTCTATTAGCAATTGCATAGCGATTACTTTTGCTTTGAAATACCTACTGTAAACAAAAGTATGTTGTAGCTGCTTCTTCAAAGAAAAGCAGTTAAAGGTCTTCATTGTTGACATTTAATTAGGTTGGCTGAGCATGTGATTGGCCCAAAGCCTCTAGCTTCGATGACGTGGTGCGATCCTGCTTTTCATAGATTCACATCTCACTTTCAAGAAAAAAAACAACTCTCTCTATAGTTTTTGGTTACTGCGGTCCAAGCCACTGCTTATTACTTCAAACTCTGTAATACTGTGAGCATATACCATGTACCAGACCAAGCCGACCGCTCGCCACAATCTAATTTCACCCCTTTGTTCTCTCCGGAGCTGTCGAGGCGCTGCGTGATAGTTATATTCCGCGTGTGAGTCATGTCTATGTGTGCTTCCAGGCGTGCAATGAGTTCACCACCCATGTGATGAACCTGCTGAGGGAGCAGTCGCGAACACGGCCCATCTCGCCCAAAGAGATCGAGCGCATGGTCAGCATCATCCACCGCAAGTTCAGCTCCATCCAGATGCAACTGAAGCAGAGCACGTGTGAGGCCGTCATGATCCTGCGCTCACGCTTCCTCGACGCCAGGTCTGTGCTAGCAAAAAGACCCCAAAAAACTGTTCTACTAACTTAGAGGTGGGCAATATATGTATAGAATTGTTGTTTAAATTTCAAGATTGCCTTTGTAACATTTTAGTATATATAATCGATCATAAGAAAACTGTCACAAAGCTACAAAAAGAGTTAGAAAATAGTTATGTGTGTGTGTGTGTGTGTGTGTGTATATATATGTATGTATGTATGTATATGTATATATATATGTATGTATATATATGTATATATATGTATGTATATATGTATATATATGTATGTATGTATATATGTATGTATGTATATGTATGTATATGTATATATGTATGTATGTATGTATATATGTATATATGTATGTATGTATATATATGTATATATGTGTGTATATAAATATATATATATATGTATGTATGTATATGTATATATGTCGGTGTAATCCCTCATTCGTCCAGGAGTGTTCCATTGTAGAAAAAGATTCAGTTGTAGTCAACTTGTTTTTTCTAAAACAGAGTCCAGATGACTACAACTGAATCTTTTTCTACTATATGTATATATATATGTATGTATATATGTATGTATATATACACATATATATATGTAACCATCTTTAAAAATGTATCTTAAAAAATATATATTTATAACGTTTGTAGACTTGCGTATTTTGTTGCTTTGGCCAGCCAGAATTCATGAATGAACTGGAAAAATTATACTTATACAAATTCTTTTGCTTTCTGCAGGCGAAAGAGGAGGAACTTCAACAAACAGGCGACAGAGATCCTAAATGAGTACTTTTACTCCCACCTCAGTAACCCTTACCCCAGCGAAGAGGCCAAAGAGGAGCTGGCTAAAAAGTGCGGCATCACTGTCTCACAGGTATATAAAAGGCTACTTCAAAACAGTATAACATTCTCCACAAAATATTCGCGTTGATGGCAACTATCATGAGATAAGGTAGTGTCTTACCTTTTCCACACGCACCTATTAGGTATTCCAGCTTTGCAGAGATGAATATAAATGCCACAATGATAAGATGATAAGAAAGGTTATCTGCACAAGAGAAATCATCTTTCAAACTTTAGATAAAGTCAGAATAGAGAACAGCCTGGGCATTATACTCCTCTACTCCAAATGCCAAACTAGTATGTACACATTTAGTGCACAAAAGGTCTGTAAATAGAAAACTTATGATGATTAACAGCTGTGTGCAAATGTCATATGTGCTTATACTTGTGTTTGCCTAGGTATCCAACTGGTTTGGGAACAAGAGAATCCGGTACAAGAAAAACATTGGCAAATTCCAAGAGGAGGCCAACATGTACGCAGCGAGGACCGCAGTGAACGCAACCAATGTGTCGGCTCACGGCAGCCAGGCCAACTCCCCATCCACTCCCAATTCAGCTGGTGAGCTCCAGTCAGAGCAGCATGGGACTGAAACCTAAGCTTCATACTACCTAATATTACTACTTATACTGTGTTACGGGGCCCCAACTCAAGATGTCTCTGGGGCTCTTCACTGGCCCCTAATCCCCGCAGTGTTGTTAAATAAATAACTAAACCCCTTAATTACTTAAGCCTAAAAAAAACACTTCCTTCTGAATTTTCCAGTTTTGTTATATCTTCTGAACTGTATTTAAGTCCATGAATCATCGCCATTCTCATTCTGAGTACTTCTTCCGTCAAATTGTGTTTATTAAGACTGTGTGCTATGTTGAGGGCAAGCTAGGGTTGTTATTCTCACCTTAGTTATTCCCTCGCCAGCCAGTAGATAGAGCTCTAACGCAATACCACAATAAAATTGGGACTAAACTCAGAGCTAAACACAGACAAAGCCAGGGCTTAACTAGGACTAAAAAATTATTAAACTGGGCTCAAACCCGAACCAAGCATGTACTAATGTGAACGCACCTGCAAGTTCGAAAACATGAGATACCAAAGCAGAGGTACTCAAGAGCATGTTTACAGGCCAATGACAGTACAAATAATACCTGATATTTGTCCTGTATTTTTTCTGCCTGGCAAAAACATTTAAAATCTACCAAAACATTTCTGGAGTTACTTGGGTCTTGGGGTCCGAAAGGATTTGAATATAAACCCACCTACATCACCAAAGGATCAAGGATACCAATTTTAGTTGAGTGCACTGCACATAAGCACACTATACTTTACAAATGGGATTTTGGGCTCCAACTCAAGAACTGTGTCTCTGAGGCTTCTCGGCAGCCTGTAATCTTCCTAACAGTAGCCTACATTTCTATTGGATTTCTTACATATATTTTCCATTTTCGATGTTTCCGTCTCTCCCTCTCTCTCCCTCTGAGCCTGGGTTATTGACCTTTTGCTCTTGTGGACGCTAATTTTTCCTGCCTCTTGTCCGGTTGACCTCGTGCATGCCATTAAGCAGCTCCAAGGGCTAGCCAAGTCTTTTGTCATATAGAGACTTCTTCAACTGTATTGGATTAGGAAGCGGGTGTTGAAATCAAGTTAACCATGCTGTTCTTTACATCTGGGGAGCTGCGGAACATTACAGGACTAAGAATATTCTTCGGGCTTTCCTGCAAATCACTTATTGCTTCCTTGCTGCTTTAACAATACAATGCAAACGCGCTTTTTTAAAAGGGTCGTTTTATCATCCTGTATTGGCTGCTCCTATACCTTTTGCACTTGAATGTACACATATAGTAAGCTAACCCTTGGCTTTGCATGACTTTTCTAACTCTGTCCCTCTTCTCTCCCTCTTCTCTCCCTCTTCTGTCCCTCTTCTGTCCCTCTTCTGTCCCTCTTCTGTCCCTCTTCTGTCCCCTGTCCTCTCTCCTCTTCTGCTCCAAACCTCCATGTCTTTTCAGGTTCCGCTGGCTCTTTTAACATGTCAAACTCTGGAGACTTGTTCATGAGTGTGCAGTCCCTCAATGGGGACTCGTATCAAGGGGGGCAAGTGGGGGCCAACATTCAATCCCAGGTACGAAATTTTAGCCTGTAACATACACAATGTGATGTTGTCTTCAGCACTAACACAGAACACATTTACTGCTTTTATTAAATATAAATATAAAAATGAATAGTTAGAAGAACTTTTTTATTTTGCTCAGTTCATATTCGACCCTTATCACTTTAGGTTGTATCTAAATTAGGTGGCCAATCTATACGTCTTTTTTTTTTTTTTTGCTGTGATGTTGTTTTGAATATTGAGTATATCGTTCATGGTAAACATAGAAATAAATGCTATAAAAAGAGCAGATTAAAGTACAAATTTTGTAAACGTTCAAATAACCGTAGAAGATGATAATTCTGCGCTTTTGTGATTCATTTTACAGACAATTCACATTTGACTGATAATTAAACCAAAGCTAATTTGGATTGTCTGAATATCATTATCAGGATACACCAAAAAATATTAAGATATACATTTTTGTCAGTACCTGAATTGCCATTTAATTTCCCAATCCAATGATGCATTGTAGAAGTAACCTACATTTCTGAGTGCGCTTTATGAGTTATAGTGATTTTCTCATAGTAAACTAGGTAAAGTACGTTGTAAAGTTAAATGAAAACCTGTCGGTTATCCCAAAAACGGCACATTTCTTGTAGAATTGCCTTTTCAAGTTGAAGCTTTACAAATAAGCAGTTATTGTCAGTGAATAAAAAGTAAATTGATGCAATTTCTTTCTCTTTTTTTCCCCCCAAAATGTCACTCTATACCAGGGGGCTCACTTTTCAAACCACGGTTAAAAAGCCTAGCCTAATATTCCCTGCATGTAATAATGTCTCCGCTCTGGTCAGTCTGGGAAGTGCGATAAACAGAATAAGTTGACCTCCGCAGTCACACAAAGGGTAAAGACTGCCTTAAGCCTCCCATTACCCCATTGTCAAATCCCCGAGTAGACGTCGGTGGACACTTTTGGAACCGGTACAGCACTTATCAGCAGCGCGACGGGATTTCACATAGCCAGTGGTGCGGCGTACTCCTGTGACCTTGCCTCAGTGGACAGTGAGGGCCAGGGCTGCGATACTGAGTGTTAAAACTCACACCAAACATTAAGAAATCATCTCCCGTGGTCATGTCCTCCGCTTTCGGCCCCAGCGTCTATCCTTCCGTACCTCTTTCTATTCAGATCAGCTCTTCACAAACGCTTTAGGATGCTTCATAAATATGTAGCAGGGACAATGCTTATAGGAAGGAGAGAGGTCCTCAGGGTTAGGCCTTAAATATTTAAACTTGTGTTGTTTCTAAAGGGTTACTCTCCAAATGGCGTGCCCTCGATGTGAATTTGAAAGTAGTGATTAAATTGGTTTAAACTGCTGTAAAACTATTTTCTTAGTACGCTTGAAATTCAAAAAGACCTTCACATTCAAAGCCATTTCCAAATGATGTCTTACCATACTCTTTATTTAATTTTAGAAATGGTCACTACATCTTTACCGCCACACAATGAGTTAGCCATAGCCCTGCATTGCCAATATATTGGCATTGTATTGTATTAACCCTGTGGTAGGTAGTATTCATTGCAAACCATGTTGCTCAAAAGGTCTGTATGAAGAAAATTGACAAATGATCTTTGTTAACCCAGCAATTTAAGCCCAAATCTCAATTTCATCCAATCCTTGTGTTTTGTTTTGTTTATTAGTTACCGGTGCTTTTATTTCACTCGCATAGTAAACACTGAGAAAGATCTGCCTACCGTAATTATATTCATTGTGTTATTTAGCATTGGCTGTTATCACGCTTGTATGAGGAGCCAAATCATAGTGGATTGTGTTTGTAACCTTTTCCTGCTCGTGGCACCCTTTCTCTATCAGACTGACCTTTCCTTGTGCATGGCGGTCTTTGTTTAGCCCGAGCGCTGGTGTGACCGGACCCTTTGTTTATGTGTCCCTCTTGTTCCAGGTGGATACCCTTCGCCATGTTATCAGCCAGACCGGAGGATACAGTGACAGCCTCGCAGCCAGCCAGATGTACAGTCCACAGGGCATCAACGTAAGAGCTGTAAACACGCTTTCTCACAGCTATAGACTTGTACTCAGCTGAGGTTGTAAAACAATATATTCCAAAGTTGGATCAATCAAATCAATACCTTGCGATAATTTATTTAGTTATATTTTGTTTATGCAGACATGTGAACCAGAAATGTTCAAACTCTGTTACTAAAGTCAAAGTTTGAAGCTTTGACAAGGTCTGAGCTTAGCAGTGGTAACATTTTGTTTTTGTAATTTAAAAATGTTGGTCCATAATATTGCCTCTTTCCACCAAAAGTATTTGATCTCACATATTATTTATTAGGATGGTGCTTTGAAATATATTACATCTGACCTAGAAACTAACTCTTTTGATCAAAATACCACTTTCACTATCGCTATTAATTTGCTTTAGTAGATGGTTCATGAGAGCAGCATTTCAGTAGCTACATACAAACTTTTTCATCTTCAGCGGAGAAAAGTCACTTAGTATAACACTATATGATTCTGTGATGCCACTTAGCAGAGATTTGGTGTTGGGCGTCAGGCCAGCGTCTTGCACCCCCCTGCCTCGGTCGTGCCCTGGGTGCCAGGCAATGAGGCAGGATCTGGACATGCTCCGAGGCTGTCGCTGGATATTAGTGTTAGCGAGGCACCTGCAGTCGACAGCAACAAGGACACAGATGTCATCCAGCCTCCAAAAACCCACTTGGCATTGGCACCACGCAACCGGCGATCACACCTTTCTCCCTCACCACCATACTTAAAATAAAGTTGCTAATTGCTAAAAATAAGCATGCGGGTCGGAAGGGGCGGGGCCTAGGTGTAGCTGTCAGGGCGGGACACACTGGAGGCGGGTTCGTATGTAGATTCACACAGACAGGCGGCGCCGGGCTGAGCAGAATCGATACGACAGACACGGGGACAGAAAGAGCGCGGCTTTGGGGCTAGCAGTCCAAGCACATTGGTCAGATCATTCATCCACAGGGACAGCCGCACTGACAGGCCCGCACCGCCAACACCCCCGGACCTGAAAAAACATGTAGAATGGTGGAACATGTGAAATCCGGAACACTGAACTAATAAATGAGTGTGATTAAACCAATGAACTCTTGTTGCGCACGAATGACTGATTGTTTTCTTATTTCCAGTCAGATGAAGACAAGTTAATGCAACTACCTCTCAATTCATTTAGATTGAAATAAAATCAAGCAAAATATTACACATTTAAGACTTAACACTAGAATTGTTTGAGTGCGAAGAAAAGGAAATGGAAATGCCACAACCGAACAGAGAAAATTGAATATAGCCTGTTTCTTACTGATTGAATTTAAGGGATTTGAGCGGTTTTGTCCTTTATTTATAAAAAGAAAAAAAGAAAAATCTGCGGTAAATTTGATTATCATCAATACTTCTATCATATCTACAGTACATACCCTGTAGTGCATTAAAACCTGCAGCCTATCCAAAACAATCTTAAATGACCATAGCTCCTGCTGAGTGAACCATTTCTCTTCAAGTTATAGAAAAAAAGGGAAAATATAGTTAATAATTACTATAATATTAGCTTCATTGTACTGTTTATAATGAAAATACTTTTTTGCCCGAGCGCGCTGTGAATTAAGTGCAGCATCTACTTAATATTTACTTGTATTTTTCTTTGCCAAGATCCACTGACTGAGCTCACACGGTTCACCTCGTCTCTTTTTTATCCTTGAACGGCAATTACACCCCTGAAATTGCTAGTGGGTGTTGCCGTTTCCCAGAGAAATGTTTTTTTTTTTTTTTTCCTTCTTTCATTTCTTCTTTCACTTGTGCTTCTGAATAAGATGACAGACAGTCTTTACGCAAAATAACAGGGTTTGGAAATGAGAGGCTGCCACGACACGTTCGCTGCTCACACTAATAGCACGGAAATTGCAATTAATGTCCGTAATGGTCTTTAGTCAACCTTTTACTGCGATTTGAGGAGGCTTTCAATTTAAAGACCTATTTTTATTGTGATAATGTATTCTTTTTATCAGCCATCTCGGGTGTATATTCGGAAATACGGGGGAGTCTGTCCTTACTTTTTCACAGAAGAACAAAGTGAATTTTTAAAAAGGCACATTCAAGGCTGTTTATCTGTCATTATAAGTGAAACTGTAGACAGCTCTTGGTAGCTATTGTTGCGTCTGGACTCAAAAACTGAAAAATACAACAATTTGAATTCTTTTAGACGCTTAATAGTATAAGCAATCAGTATCTTCAATCAGTATTTTTGTATAAAAGCTTTTAACATTATTATATGATATTGTATTCATAATTTAACCCCATGAACTCAATTTAATCAGAGGAACACCCATATCCCATGTCACTATATGTAATTAAATTTGGTTCTGCAGTATCAATTAAATGTGATTTTAAGGCCTCTTAAAACCTCTTGTGATGAGGACTTTTTCTTTATTTATTCCATGTTGTCCACCATCTGATAAAAGGGAACTCTCAAGCTGCTAGATATGTTAAGAATTAGGGTCAGTTTTAGTGAATTTACCTTTAGCTTTTAAAAAAGAATTGTCAAAACCCAAAAATGCTCAAACTAATGTCAAACCGATGATCCCTCCATCATCAGCTTTACTCTGATTTATATCTAACAAAGAAAATCTTGGCAGGATTTAAAATCTGATTTTCCTCAGTGCATAACTTGTTTCTACTTATAGTTTGAGGAAATCAGACTACAAAGGGTTCAGAAACAGCTTCAGTTTGAATTGGGGCTCATTTTAGTCAGGCGTTTTAGGAAAAATAGGGGGTTAATTTATTCCCTTTATTGGGAATTGGGAATATATCAAGAAATCATTCATTGAACCTATAACGACATAATAAATTTTTATTTAAGCTTAAGTTTTATTTTCAATGTAACGCAATCTTTTAACAACCCCTAACCCTACTGATATTCTGTGTGTGATTGTGACGTGTTTGTCGTGTTGTGCATTGTTTTCTCCGCTCATGGTAATTTTGCGTGTCATGTGTCCGCAGACAAACGGGGGCTGGCAGGATGCCCCGACTCCTTCGTCAGTGACATCGCCCACAGAAGGTCCCGGAAGCGTCCATTCGGATACTTCCAACTGAATCTCGTCCATCGCTTCGTCACACATCTACACACAGGAAACATGGACTGACCTTGCTATCCACAGTATTATACAGAGGAGTTCGCTGTCCCGCCGCGTGGAGAGGTACAGCAAAATCCAGACCAATCCAAAACACTTGTTCTCTACAGCCGGACACTTGGGATACAAAAATACAAAGATGTTTCAAATTGTAATCGATGGAGATGTTTGTACAGATTTCACATTCTATTCAGAGGGCTGGGGTTACTTACTCACTCATAATGTTTTCACACATCATGATACAATGTTATGATAAAGAAACCATTCTCCATTCTACCTCTCAGCCACATGAAAACAGAAAAACGTCAGTGACCATTATTTGTTTTGTAAAAATGAAACTTTTTTGTCTTTGCAAGCAAGAGGCACATCTTCTTACTTACGTACATTTTGTTGTCTCTCACTTATTCTATGGTACGCCATTTAGACTTAAATATTGCTCAGTTGTTTACAATGTGTGCTTGATAAAGTCTGTCCATCTCCCCCTCTGTCTCCTGCTGTCAGGAGGTCTAAGGTAACCCTGTGAAGTATGTTATCTGTAATACAATAAAGAAATACTTGTCATCCAAGTGGACATGCCTGACGTCATTCATTCAGCTCAAACCTTCTTTTATATTGTGGGAAAAAAACAGCAGCTTAATGTCTTCTTTGGCCTCATAGAAAAAGATGCCAAAGGCATGTTGGCTTATTCAAAAGTGTGCTCACGAATTGGCGAGTGAAGTACATAAGTATGCATTTTACCCCAGATATAATCATAGCATAAAAATGCAATTACAGTTGTGGCGTGCAGGGCAATCAAGGCTAGCAGTGATTTACCAGTAACATCCAAAATGACCGTGTGTCACAAATATAATAATAATAATAATAATAATAATAATAATAATAATAATGATAATAATAAGGATATAAATAGTTTCCCCCTCACTTCTGCCTGCTGAAGCACGGCTGGAAGTCACTGTGTCTTTTAGTTTAATAACACATTGCAGGGGTTTTCAAACTTTTCACACTAAGTAACAGCTAAGAACATATTTGACCCTCTGAATACCAACAGATCTAATTCAGGTTAATACAGGATCGTTCCAGGTCCAAACTATATCTTAAAGAGGTCTCAAATAGGACTACACACTAGTTTAAAAAAAAAAAACCCGAAAGAGGACAAACGTGGATTAAAATGAGCTGCAGAGGAATCCACGTTCATGTACCACAGTTTGAGAACCACTGACAGAGAACTAGTTTGTGTAATGAATTTTGAGGTTCGCGACCAGTTTCTGTGTTTTCTTTTTGTTTTCGTTTTCACTTTTGCGTGCAAATATTATCCTCTAAATATTGATGAACACACCAAGTCTGCTTGCCCATCCATAAAAGTCAACGCACGCTACTGATTTACAGTGTGAAATCAATATTTGTTTTGCCTGCCCTCATTTATTGTTTTTTAATGGTTGCCACTGCATTTTCTATTCATGTTCTTCTCATGGTTACCTGCAGATATAGACAATATTTTCCTTATTATCAAAGCATCCGGTTTCGCTAAAGCCTTGCTAATAGCGCCAATAAATAACAGCATTCATTGATACACTGTTTTTAAAGCATTCTAATCAGTCCCTGGGATGCATTCACCAGTGAGACAGACCTTTCACAAGACACTACATATCACTTTGTGCAGAAAACAAACTTTATCAACGAGCTCCGTAACCCACTTTGTTTTCTAATACATTACAACAATCCACTTAAACAGGAAGCCAATTATCTTAATAGAGTTTTACTTGTGCACGCAGTAGACCCAGATGCCATATTAAATGCAGTTATTGAAGCCCTGTTCTTTAAAATGGTTAAGAAAATACTGGCATCCACATTTTAACACCTTGAAAGAACATTTTTGGTTGTTTGTGGTGGCGTTTTTGTTTTGTTTTTTGGCGTTCTTAGTTTTAGAAGTCATTGAAGGTTACTATCACAGCTTGTTGAATTGTTATAGGCCTTCTGTATCTTCAAATGGCATCTGTCCAATACATTTAGGTTAATGAACACCAAAATCAAGATCACTGTTCAATGTTTGCAAAAATCTATGTCCGCAGTAATACTCTGGGACAGTTTATTGTTTACACAAATGGATTTTGATTGGGAATGGTATGAAGTCTGTCCTTGTACAATCCAAACAGTGCAAACCAGACCAATGACAATATCTGGGTGGACAGTGGGGTGTCCGACAGAATTACTTTCAGAGCAAGTGAATATTCATAATTGGCCAGCGCAGGGGTTTTTCGGGTGGAGGGCGAGGGCTGTGACTGCTGACGGAGTGCGAAATGCCAGCGTTAGACTGCTCCTCTTCTAACCCCCCGGGGCATGAGAAGTGGGTTTGCTGCTGCCTTCACTGCTCCATCAAAACAATGTGACACCAAAATACTGTGGTGGGCAGAACTAGGAGAGTGGTGTGGAAAGGATCTTGCCTAAATGTGCTTTTTTTTGGTGTTTTTTTTAAATCTTAATGATTGGATTATGCTTAGTTATCGTAAAAACAAAACATATAATGTGTGTTTATTCTTGCACTGAGAGCGCTTCAAATACAGTTTTAATACCCATTGAAAGAGTAATTTTATATTAAAAATGAGAAGAAACTCATATGAATTAGTAGCCAAATACATATAAGCAACTACATAGTTAAACACTTATAACCAATGTATAGTCTAGGGCTCTGTAGTTTTCAATAGCATGTTCCCTTAACATGGCTGTTGATTGTGATAATATCGCTTACTAAGAACTAATAAATACTATTGCTCACTGATCATTTCCGCTATTAGGGATGTGAATGGTAGAGGTTGAGAGCTGTTGGCACAAAATGTCATGTCATGTCAGTCTGCCCCAGGACAGTAGTGACTACAAAAGAAGCCCCACCAGATTGTGACTGAGGAGTTACAAAATGATAGACAGTGTCAAGTTTATAGTAAAAAAAAAAATCTGAGCCATTATCAGTAGCCCACTACACATAATATAACATGATTAATATTAGAAGTGGAGATGGCTATAGATGGTGTGTAGACCTATACTATTACTAACAAAATATAGGCCAAACAGAAGCCAATTTTATCTTAGTCTCAACACCTCTGTGCTCCTCAGAGGTGTGGCACTGTGCTGGCTGATTGAAATCTAATGTTTCTGTTGACATCTGCCTCCCCAGCTGTCACCGCTGCGCTGCTTGTAATTACAGCCGCCGAGCAGAGGCACGGGTGGGTGGCCCAGACACCTTGTCCTGGCCCGGCGATGGCAAACGGCACGCTGCCTTAATGTGCACTGACACGCCATACCATTGCCTGCTGCTCTGACCCCCAACCAGCTGACCACAGCCACCCCCCCCTTACAGTGAGTGTCCCAAATTTACACATTCACACACTGTCAGCCTGGTCAGGGTGTGGCGCCTGCAAATTACACATGTACTAGTCATTTTGTGAACTAGATAGTGTATATTTTATAGAATAAAAATGCTATTTATCTTTGTACGTTAAAAATATTTTCCCAAGAACAGCTGGAGTGGTTAGTGAGGTGTCTCTACCTGAGCCATTGCTTTAATAGGATTTTATTTATTCTAATGGCATAAGATTTTGGTGGCTAACTGAAAATAGCAGTGACCCATGAACTGGTGATAGTCCAAAATAGTCTCTGAAAAAAATACGTAGCCTATGTTAATTGTCAACTGACATCAAATTTGGAGGAGCAGACTGAAGTGACAGCAAAGCCAAGCTTTTATTTCAAGTTTAACTTCTCTTTCCATTTTTACTGAAAAAGAGAATCCCTCTTTGAACAGAAATGTTAATCAAGGTATAATTTATCGGCTGTTTACAGCAGTTCCTTGTCAAGGAAGAGAGTAAGCCAATCAATAATTTATCTTTATCAAGTACTCAACGGTGTTGAATGATAATCAGACAGATTACAATAGGATTGGAATGTCCCAAAACAAGTCTAACAGGTAAAAGAAAAAAGGGCACGGCAGTATCAGGCTATAACTCCCCCCAGAGGCAGGGCTAATCTAGCTCTGAGCAGTATAAAGTCGAACCTCTCAGGCAGCACCATCAGAATGACAATGACTGTCAGATGGAAGTGTTGTGTGTGTGTGTGTGTGTGTGTGTATATATATATATATATATATATATATATAATATATTTATATTTATATATTATATATATTTATATAAATATAACATTGTCCAGATGACTGCCTTTCTCTACTACTATCTATCTACTATTCATAAATGTGTAAGAACACAGCTAGAATAGCCTAGGCCTACATATGAGGGCCTCACCACTAACAAGACTTGCATTTGCATTCAGCTTCATAATCTCTTGTTTGGGATTTTATAAAATTCAATTCTGAAAAATAGATATACCGGTAGTCCAAGGACAACATTTTGGCACCAAAACAAAATAATAGATTTTTTTCCCTTGACATGGGGATATTGTTTAACCCTCAGGCCATTGTGTTGCCATGGCAATTCTGAGTTAGACCAGTTGCACAATCAGAGAAAAATATGGGGAAACAGGGTCATATACTGTAGTTTTTAATGAATAAAGTAGATGCTTTAGATATGTCTATTCTGACTACAACTGAATCTTTTTCTACAATCTACTCTGTAACAATGAGAACGAATGACCTTCGGCCTTATCTGCGTACTACAAAAAGTAACCATAAAGCACGAGCAGAGAACTTGAGTGAAATATCAGCCAACCATGATGCATTTTTTACATGATGATCATATTTGGTTATGCATGCAAGAGACTGCTAACAGAGACCTACTGTATTTCAAGACATTTGGAGTCTTTATTTAGTAATGAACTATTCAGGCCCATTAAATAAAACCAAATCGCTACATTTTTGTAATGTTGCCAACTAAATGTCCAAAAAAAACTTGTACAACATGTTTAAATTATTGCAGGGGTGTCAATGGGTCCTTATGTGGCCCTTGAAAAAGCGCACCGCTGAATGTGGTTTACTGCAGGGGTATATCCTTTGCTGTAAGATCATATATGCTTATAAGATTATTAAATATTTTTTTATTGAACAGATATGATGAACAGTGTATTTGAAAGTACATAAGAATAGGTTGCTCTCAGCACTGGGTGAAATACTAATCATTCGTGGTGTTCTGGCGCCCCTACAGTCAACACGTCGCCATAGCACTACATTGAGGGGTGCTACCATTTGGTGGCGGTTTCACACAAACAGGGAGACATTCCTTCACCCCGATGCTCCTCCTCCTCCTCTCCTTTGCGTTCCCACTGCCACACACTCTTGCGAAAACTTGCCACACCAGTCATTTGAGGCCACTGGAACCTTTTTTGCGTGCGCCGTCGGAAAACAACATGGCAGACGATGTCTCTCGAAAAGGACGCAACGGAATCGCGGTAATTGCATCTGAGATCCCGACGAATGTGCAAAACACTCCGAGGGGAAGTTGCAGTATGCGTGCAATCTGTGCATAGAGCGCGCCAACTGTAGAAGCCACTTGTAGCTTTGCGCACTGAAAAATGGGGCGCACGCTTGCAAACTAATATCTTCATCTTTCGTTTTTCTCAGATTGAGGATAATTGGCCAGGGTACAGTTTAGACTTGTTCAGTTACCCAACGCACTACGCCGGGGACTTGGACTGTGTCTTAATCCCGCATGGAGTGATCATGGACAGGTACTTTAGCCCCCACATGCGCCCCCCAGATGTTCTCTCATGGCTCCTCGCACCAAAATAGGGAATGCCACTGTTTTCAAAGTCTACTCCTAAAGTTATAATTTCAGTCGGAAAAACAAAACAACAGATGTTTCTTTGAGTCTGTAATTTCAAGACAGAATTATACTGTATGTGTTTGTTTGCATCTAAATTCGCTTCAAAATAAGATAATAAAATGTAAAAATATAGAAGATGCTATCCATAATGAATAGCCCAACTTGTAAAATTATGATTATTGTGTGTGAATGGCAATGCTATCCACGTTTCAAAACAAGTGGATATTTTTAGTGTGAAAACCAGTGATTAACTTAGAATCAGAGTTGGTGGCTTAGATGTGAAAAAAAAGATATACATATATATATGTAGAGAATTTGTCCCTCTAACACGATGGTTGGAAGTTTGATCACTTCAACCAGCTTTTCCGACTGACATTGTGTCTTTGGGCAAGACTCTTCCTCCCTGTTACGTGTTGTGATTGCATGATTTGTATCTTGAGTCTTATTTGTCCTGTTTTGAATTTCCTCAGGACAGAACGCCTGGCTCGGAACATCATGGACGAGCTGGGGAACCATGACATTGTGGTGCTGTGTGTTTTGAAGGGAGGATACCAGTTCAGTGCAGACCTCGTGGACAAGATTAAGGCCCTGAGCTGCAACTCCAACTGCTCTATCCCCATGAGGGTGCACTTTATCCGACTCAAAAGCTACCTGGTGAGGGCTCTGTGGTGGTACACAAAAGGCATGCACTTGGTTCTTAATGTTACAAAGATGCTACGACTTCACTGCACTGCTAACATTACCGTATTTGAGGCTTAAGACCTGACATAAGTATGATGTATGTATAATCATTTAGTTAAACAAATACATTTACGAAACAACACAGCCAAAGCTACTTGGTATGTCTATGTGGGCTGTAACTTCTATTACTACTGCGATTTCAGCAATTATTGCCATTCACCATTTTAAAATACTACTACTGCCACTGAAATGTGGAGAGTTTGCATGTTTCTCCCCGTTTCTGGTGGGTTTCCTCCGGGCTCCGGTTTCCCACATCAACACAAAACATGCATAGTTCAAATCCTCCAGCGAAAGTGGTCCTGACCAAGCTGAACTCAAGATCTGGAGATGGGTCCCCGGCGACCACTGCTCCTGAGGAGAGGCCCCAGCAGCATTGAAGGATGGGTCAAATGCCGAGGACAAATTTAGGCTAATCTAATATTTAAAAACATAAACAGAAAATAAAGATAATTACTTATAATGTATTTGAAATATTAGCATAAAAAAACCTTTACAGTTTTGTACACACACAGACTGCACCATGGGCTTATTGTTGCGTCTCCGCAGAATGACCAGTCCACTGAGGATCTGCACATAGTTGGAGCGGAGGATCTGTCATTTCTAACCGGAAAGGTAAACTTACATAATGCACAACATGAAACAGATGTGTCACAAAGAGGACTGTTTACTCCAGATTTATTACTACTACAGTGTAGTGATACAGTTTGTCCGGAAGAGGGCAGCCTCCATCCACTTGCTGGGGTCCATCTATTCTGCTTGCTCTATGGAAGTGGCTACATCCTACATCCAGTGGCAATGACATGTTTACATGCACACCAATGCCATCATTATCTGTTTTCTAGAGCTCAGGTTATTGAACTGTCAGGACGATGGTGTTGATTGTAGTATTGCAGTGTGTTGACAAGGAACATTTTACAAACTAATGTGGCAACAAAGACAAAAAAGAATGAGAAAATGTTAAAGAATCAAAGAGTTTGATTGTTCTTTATCCTTCAAATACAACAGATACTCTATAAATCAAATGTCACCAGCTGTCATGCGTGTTGCCTGTGAACCAAAAACACCTACCTCCAATTGGATCTGATTATTGGGTTATCTGATTATTCTAACGGTCTTCTTGTTACTGGCCATGTAAATGTACCCACTGAAAGAGTCTTAGATTGCATTGGTTGTGCAGATAAGAAGATGGCTAATTCATCAATATCTGTATAATTATGACAAATGGCCAACACCCAAAAATGATTTCACCCTGTGTAATGTATTACAGTTACATTACACATTACTCAGCTTTATGGCACCTCATAAAAATGCATTCCTCCAATTAGCTGATTAATACAATGTTATTTAAGTATTTTTTAAAAAGAAGTTCAGATAGTTGCGTGTAGGAAGTTTTTTCCTCACAATATTTGTATACAGCTACTTTTACACAGAGTTATTATGCAACAGGTCTAGCACAAATGTACAGCTATTAAATCTCGGCCGTTTTGAAGTATTGCCTTGTGCGTTAGGTGTGACTGCCATAAAGAAGAAAATAGTGAGAGGCGGTTTTACGTGATCACACTTGACCCGCCACATGAAAATTGGGACTAAACTGTGTGTTAAATCTAAACTAGACCTGGACTTAGACAGGATCAAACCCAGTGTACATCAGGACTTCACTGGGCTCATACCAGGACAAAGTCACGCAGTCACAAACTGTATTTAAAGTGCGCTTGTGAAATTTTTGAATTGCCCTTGTGACCCAATGTAGCGTCCAGCTAATTTTAGACTCTTCCTCTTGACTCAGAGTTTAGACAGAAAATGAAAGAATTGACTGTGTGACAAGACATGAGTAGTGGTGAATAGAAGGCCTACTGTATGTGTTTCATAGACTGAGAGCATCATTGACAAGCTTACAAAACATGCTTTCATACTTAACTGAACCATTTGTCAAAGTATTGCACGGATATGGTAGTATTAAAATGTACGAAAATGCATCCATAATCAAAATCAAACACTCACCACAGAGTAGACCCTGCATGTATTTCCCCCAGCAAAGAAATAGATGGTGACTATTCATATAAATAGTACACAGTTGTCTCTTGTTGATTAAAGAAGCATTTGCAGAATTTTAACTATTTCTTTGTGTCTGTCATAGAGCTATATAGAATTTCTAGCCTGGATTGTTGAGCTTGTTTATTTCC
Organism: Chaenogobius annularis; assembly: GCA_015082035.1. Lineage (NCBI taxonomy): Eukaryota > Metazoa > Chordata > Actinopteri > Gobiiformes > Gobiidae > Chaenogobius > Chaenogobius annularis. The sequence goes on along the minus strand of BJKM01000068.1, from coordinate 1,535,827 downwards.
TTGTGCAATTTGTATGGTCATTTAGCAAATTATGCCGCTTTAACATCACAATCACCAGCATGTATCATTTTAGTTTTATCCTCCATCAACCTAAAATTAAAAATGGTAACACACTACTACAGATAGGGAACACGCCACAAAAGCTGCACATTTTGGAATGACCTTGCACCCGTAAAATGTGTCCTATTTCAAAAAGCTCCTTGCCTATTCTTTCATCAATTTTGAGGACGAAATGTTAAGCATATCCTAAAATTGCACTTGCCTAACTCTTTAACATGAGCCATAATGAAGAGATGCCAGTTACTTCACCTGCCCACACTTAAGAATAACAACCAGAATCAGAAAGGGGTTTTTTGCCATTGTCAATGAACAAACTTCGCAGATATAGGAACTTGTCTCGGCAACATGAAGGTGCAACACCAAAAACAGCAAAGCGAAAAACACAAAACACTGAGCAATAATAAAACAGCATATATTCAGTCAAACAAAAGGGCATGCATTTAAGGGACAATTTAAAATTACTATAGTAATCACTGACAAAACAGCTTTTTTGTTTTTTTTTACACAGAATCGATATAGCAAAGAGAAAAAACAGACTCTTTTTATGATTTTAAAAAAAGTAATGATATGCTTTCTTTTCCTCTCCCTCCTCTTGCAACCTCTGCCACATTTTCGATCATAAGAACGTTCTGATTGCACATACTCGAGGTAAGTCAAATATGGTTGTAATTTGTTTGTTTTTGTTTAGTATGACAAAGTTTGTATGGCTTCTTGACCTATATTCATATTTTGGACATACTTGAATTATTCCGACTGTGTTTTTATGATGCATGACTAACCTCTCTTATCACAAATCAGAGGTTGTCACAGGTTTGTCTACATTGTTTCTTCCTCATTTTTTCCAGGCCATAGTAGGCACTGGAAAGACTATGAAAGCACTCTTGAAGCATGTAGAAGCTTTCAAGCCTAACATGATCAAAGTTGCCGGGTAAGTTATGGCTGCAGTTACTTTAAACAAAACCAGCCTGACTTTCTTTGTGAATCACTCCTTTTAGTCTAGACAAAGGCAAAGAAGTGTTACGGCACAGTTTCTTGGCTTATGACTGTTGAGTACCTGAAAAGGACTTCCTGCTTCTATTTTTCAGACTGCTGGTCAAACGAGTGCCACAGAATTCATCATGGCTTCCTGACTGTATGTATCATTGTGTCTATAACCATAATTGTTCGTCAATGCCACAGTCAGAAAAGGTGAATCATTAGCTTACAACTTCTGATTTATTTATCTTATCTTTCAGATGTTGGTTTTGAAATTCCAAATCGTTTTGTGGTTGGGTACGCCTTAGACTACAATGAGTATTTCAGAGATCTCAATGTAAGTTACTAAGATTGATTCATAATAGTCAAAGAGGGGTGGTTATTTGGAAACCATCCTCTCAATACCCCTTTGTTTAAACCAGAACAAAACCAGAACAAAACCAGTACACTGTTAGTACTTGTTTAGACAGAAGACTAAGGTTTGCAAAGTACATAAAAAAAGGAATAAATCGCAACTAAACCAGGTATTAACTGACAGTAGAGTAGATTGTGAAGAACTGAACTAGAAGCCTTGTTTATTTGAAACCAGTTTCAAATCATTCCAAAACCTGATATGATCATGAAATAAGCCTACTGAGGAATTTGCCAGAACTTAATCAAGACTAAACAAAGTCAAAACTAGAACTATACACCCCCCCCGAGGTTATAAACCAGCCCAGGACAAAAAATACATAATGAACAAGAATTAAATCAGGTCAGAACCATGGCTGAAATACTACCACTGTTTGAGAACTGATGGTGGTGCAGAGATTTTTAATATTACAGTACGTTATGCCTTTCAGCACATTTGCGTCATCAGTGAGAGTGGAAAGTTGAAGTACAAGATTTAAAGCTGAGATGCTCTCAGAAGATGGGACTGCCACACAGATGTCATCTAACAGCCAGGCCTGGACTTCATGAAATGCCACTGCCTTACAGCTGCTATCGAGACATTTGATCTCAAAGCAATTCTGTTTTGATTTAACATTCCTTCTAGCTTATGGGTCAACAATAGGCATAGGACTTAAACTGGAATCTGACTAACTCCACAAGAGCAACCAAACAAAAAGTTTTAAAAAACACACAATATTTTTAAAGGAGACCGTTTTAGAAACAGACTTTGATGTCTATCCATAACGCAGGAAATTGTTTTATAAAGGTTGGTTTTACATAATCCACTGTAAAAGATACCAGTTCACATTTTAGAAAATAAATTTGATCTTTTACACCGAATATTTCTAAGCAGGTGTGTGTCTTTGTGTAATGTTTATGCAAAATGGCAGTCTTCCAATTATAGAAACGTGTCCTTTTACTCTTAAGGGCTTTCACTGTATTACATTTCTTTACTTATCAGATTGAATAACACCTCCAACCGTCGCTTACTGAGCCAAAATAGTATCTGGCAAAAACATTTCAACCTCATGTTACTAATCTTTAGTTATAAAATAGGTTAACGGAAAACGGAAAAATGAACTTGTGGTGTAAACGATGGATAGAGACGGTTGTTTAAAGCAGGAGTGCTCTTTGTTTACCTGACACATGACTCCCAGACTTAAAGAACAACCGGCAAAAGCAGGGAACGACAACAAAACCACTTTCCGAGCAGTCTTCCGAGAGTACTAGGGATTACATTGAATTGACTACGTGACCTTTTAACTGAAATGGACCATACAAAGATGCCATTATATAGAGCTAAGTACTACTGTGAACCATCTCCCTCTAGAAATTAAGACGGGTCTGAATAACTTAGGGAAAAATCACTTGTCGGACTGCCACACTACAATAAAATGAACTTACGTTGGAATGTGCGTGTGTGAAAAAAAAATACTTGTTAAATAATCATTTTATAGAAAACAGGACTGCACGCAGCACACGTACAATAAAAGTAAGACAAGTTTAACTTGAGAATTGTGTAGGTCTAAGTAGACCTATATCCTAGGATTTTATGAAACAATTCTGCAGGCAGTCGGGGAGCTTTGTTATGAAGGCTTTACTTAGACCTATTCCAACTTGTAAATGTATATGTGCTGCCGGAGTAAATAAAATATTTCATCACCAACTCAAATACCTGTTTTCAATTATTGTGTATTTTAGTGACACAGATTGTTCAAGTCAGGGCTGCTGTGAAAGTCATCTCAAACTGACCTCTGTAACAAAAGCTGCCAATCCCAGGAACAGGTGGCTCCTTATGTTGGAGAGGAATAAAAGAGACATTTGTCTGGGCCCTGGGAAAATCTGTAGGCCCATCAGTCTTTGGAGGCAAAGTGTGTTTATAAAGTCATTAAGTGCAAAACATTTATGTAGAGTAGTACTGCCTGTTGTTCAGGACTCCCGTATCTTATACAAAACACATAATTTGTCTCTAATAAAGAGAGCCTTTAGATTATTTAATGTAGGTCATCTCAATGTTCTGGAATTGAGGTGACTGAAAAGCAAAGTATATAGTAAGTAGATCACAATAAATGTTCAATTATAAACTGACATTAGACCTAAATACTAATGATTTTCGTTGTAATAACAAAAAAATAGGCGAAAATCTGTGAATTTCAAGGGTACAAATGTTTTATTTTATATTACAAAAGATAAGAGAAAAAAATATAATAAATATACAAATATATAAATATACAAATCTAGCCACAATATTGTATTTGAGATTCACAAAAAGAATAGGTGTTTAAGCTTAAATTATACCACAATATAATGTATACAATATATCGTCCAAGTTCCAATGAAACATAATATTTTAAACCTGTCGAGAAAAAACATCTAAACCAGTCTAAAAGTAATAACCTTGTTTATCAAAACTATCAAGCTCACTACTTATAATCTAATATACAAACAACACACCATACACACACAATGGCCACCTGTCAAGAAAACACACACAAACAACAACATGTCTATAAACATGATAGAATGTGTCCAGTCCCCACTTGGTTTTTCATAATGTGATGATTTCTGAGGTGAATTCAACTTTCTTCATTAAAAACACACTGTTCCGCTTACTTTTGCACCGGAATTTAGAAGCCACAAAGACCAGTCAACAACTGATGAATGTGTTTACCGAGTTTTAAAGAGCTCTATTTCCATGAAGGATCCACTTTACTGACTTGCCAGTAGTTTGTACTTTGTACCCTTTATGTTGAAGGTGCTTTTTTCAGGTATTTTCTCAATCGCCAACGTACTAGGTGTTGCTATGCGGCTGGGTTAAGACTAAACTAGCATCCAAAATAAATACTCGACTACACCTCACTTTGAACTGAAACATGTGTAAAAAAACTCTCAACCACTGGTTCTGCTGTGTTGTTTTACGAATCGAAAGTCAGCGGCAAAGTGGAGAGAAATGCTAATGAGTCAATTCAACAAGAAAAAAAAAAAAATCCGTGTCGTCTCACCCTCGTTTTTAACACAAACACAGACTATTCAAATTGGGCAAAGGAGCATCTGAAACGTGACCGAAACAGCCAAATACACCACCTTTTAACTTAGCAGCGGCTGGTTTGTAAGCTCGAACGCGATTGGTCCGCTCGAATAGAAAGCCGCTCGCTGATTCGCGGCTGAGAGAATCCTGTTGACCGATCGGCCGACGGCGGTGGAGGACTCCCGGAGAGCAGAGAGGGACACTCGCTGGAAGCAAAAAAAAAAAATTCCTGCTCCGAAAACTACACCACGCGCCTCCCCTGAGTGGGTTTGCACAGAGTAATCACCGGGAACTTTGTACGCGAAGATACATCAAAATTATCCCGACTTCTCTTCACCCCGGAGTTTACGGGTAGCTAAAAGCACAACCAACTTATATCGCTGTTTTCCATGAATAATTATACGACACCGATCGAGCCCAGAGTAATAACAGACGCCTCTGAAACTACACAGGTAACTTTGTTTAAACTCCATTGACTAGCATCGATGCTAACCACACTCGTAGCAGTAGCGCTTTTCCCTCAACAAACTCCCTGTTTCTTTCCTTACTAACTTTGTGAAATATGTTGAACCTTTCAGAAGAAACCAAACGTTTTATGTCAGGAGACTTTTAGCTCCACGCAATTTGTAGTCTGGCTCCGAAAGAAAGAAGCAATTTTTTTTTGTTAGTCGTTTGATGGAACAACAGCGCGAGACTGTGTTTGTATTCACCATCGATTTGAGACAAGAAGTTGTCGCTTTAATAGATAAAAAAAAAGCCATGTAATTTGTCCAAAAAAGTCTACCCAGATATAACCAGAAAAACCCATAACTTTTTACACCCCAATTTCCTCGCAATAATGTGTTTTAATCGTGTAAAATTAAACGTGACTCTTGTCTGTAGTCCACTTGTTGCTTGCCACTTTCATTATGCCCACAACAGTGTTGACTCTCCACGTTGTTGTGGCTTTGGCTGTTGTTGATGAAAAGCTCAAATGGTTGTTTTGTGAATAATGCCTCCCCCACCTCCCCGCCAACCTCCACGCCTGTGTCAGCCCCGAGCTCGGGTTGTACGTTGTCTTGACTACTTTTGCTAATAATTTATAACTAAACCTTTTTAATAAAGCGTGAAACCAAACAAAGACTTAATTCGTTGTGAACAAATGATGACACGAACGTAACTACTTAATGAATGCCCTAACTCCTAACTGTTGATTGAACCAAGTAGTTACTCAGCTTGAATCGTTTTTGTTGAACTATTTCTTAACTCAGTCACGACTAACATATGTTTTATGAATGATTTAAAAATAGAATGTGGAACCCGTTTGTTTTTTAAAACCGTGTGAAACTTGTAAAGTATATGCGTTGTGCTTATACCTGTTGCATAATATCCAAATTTGGGTACCAATGGTCTACTATTATGTTCAACTTCCATACTACTTGTGTTGTGGTTAACTCGGGGTAGTACCTAAGCAAAATTCACACATTTATGTATCTAAATCTGTATTTGGTCACTTCAGCTTCTCCATTTTTTTATTTTACAGATGGCGGTAAAAGAAGAGCATTATTTAAAGTAAAATGGAAGAACCCATGTTTTTTGCATCATACTGGAACTACCCTTTCAATGTGGCTCATCACAAATAAGTGGATTTTTAAATCAAGTAAAATAATGGCTTCACGCTGGGCTCATTCTTTTTGATGATGAAGACCGGCCACAAGCAAGATCTTCATTCTGTGAGGTAAGTTAACGATCTTTTTTTTTGTTTTGTTTAAATGTGTAACTGGTTGTTTTGGGGGACTAAGTTGACTCCGTGCTTACAGATTGGACCCCTTGTTTGGTTTGAAGGGGGGAGTAGTGAGTTTTACCAGCTGTCCTCCTCACTTGAAAAAAACACTTGCTGATGTTTCGCTCTTTCTCCAAAATGTCTGCTCGGTTTTTGGTCTGAATGAGGGGGTGAGGAGTTCATCTCGAAAAGACAAGCCCCAGTTGCATAAGTATGTAATAAGATTGTGTCTCAAAGCGCTTTACTGGTTGTAGTGGGAGGAAGACGAAGTGGCTTGTTGTTAATTTCGTACTTAATCTTTTGCATTCAAGTCATGACCCTTGTTTTGCCAGACGCCATCTGCTTTTCCGATTGTTTAAATGAAGATTTTTATGCTCACCTAAGCGGCACCCATCTGTTTGAATCCAATTTCTACAATAAATGGCATTTTTGTTTTTTTCATTTAATATTCTACTACTCAGAATTGTCTTTCCGTATAGATGATTAATAAGTGAATGTCTAATGTTAAAAAGTCTATTTTACAAGTCCAAACGTGTAGAAATTATACTATTGCACCTTTTTTATACTTGAGCTATTACAAGAAATGCCCTGGTTTAATTATTTGAAAGCCGCTCCTCTCATGAGAAACACTGCATGTGGTATATCTGTGATGCAGTCAGAGGGAGAGAACCACCAGTGGAAATCCTTCTTTCAACAATCCTTATATTACGGCAACCCAACAAACCAATTCATGTGTTAATTTAGAGCAGGAAACCCGCCCCCCCCCAAAAGCCTCTGCTCCTAAGATTAGCTGGAAATTATGTGACTGAATGCTGGTCCCACAGACTAAAGACTGCAGCTGTAAGGAACTTGTGCCTTCTCAGACAATAAAGCAAGGCAAATATTCAGACAATGTAAATCCGATGCCAAAACATTTCTAGATACATGGGTGTGTCATTTGTTTTCATTCGGGAAAAAGCAGTGGCCAGTAATGGGTGTAAATAAATGTGAAGTGAGATATGGAAAAGCTTGGAAATTTTGCATTTTAGCATGGGAAAAATGTAAGGTTAATATAATAAACAAATCTCAGAAGTTTTTCAGAAGACCTTTCCATTGGTTGTTGTGTTTACATTGCACTTTTCAAGCCGTTGTCAGTCAGTGCAGTGAAGTGTGAAGTGTGGAGTTTCAATTGTACTGCTCAATCCAATGTCAAATAAGACCAGTCACTTTCCTCAAATGGGATTACTCTTTTTGAATATGTCTTGGCAACTCTGCAATCTTTGTGTTGATAGTCTGTTGGTGTCTGGTCAATAGTCAAAGTCTATCTTCTTTGTTTTTTTGGCTTTAATAGCTAACTTGATCCATATATTCACCACTGCAGGGGAAAGACTGACGAACAGACCTCCCCAGTTTGTATGATCGTGTACAAATTAAAGCTGACTGTTCATCTCATTTGGGTTGGCTGCCTTTCACAGAAGCCCTGCACAGACATCACATGCCTAACTGATGGCAATCGGAAGGAAAATTAACCCTCAATTGGATAGAAAGAGGCTAATGCTTCCTTTCACTATACAGTTGTGTTTGCATGATTTCCCGGGAGTTGTTGCTGTATGATATATGATTTGGTTGGTTTGTTCTGTCCTTATATTCTTTATCTAGTCATAACTGGTTGACAATAAATGCAAAATAACATTTGATTGACAATATTACATTAGTATTCTACATGTATATGGCAAACTGCTCTGAAGGTCACAGTTTATGTATGATTTATTATCTCCTCCAAGTCAGTTTTGTTTATAGTAATGATGCTTCGTTGCTTTTTGTAATGTTATAATCAACTGAATTCATTAACCATTAAGGCCACATACACATGTTTACTTGTGTGGTCCTGGTTTGAGCAGAGTTTAATTCTCATGAAGACATGGTTTGGTTCTGTTCTTGTCCTAGTTTAGCCCTGGTCAAGCCTAGGTTTAGTTCTGGGTTTAATCTCAGTTATTTGAATCTAGTGTTGGTGCACGTCCATTACTTCAAAGTATTTACTCTTGCTCTTGAACACCGCAGGCCCAGGTTCACTTCATACATTTACCATTTCAGCGCACAGATCGCAAACATCGATCAAAGGTTTCGTTTTGTTTTTGTAAGTATTTTTTGGCCTGTTGGCTTTATTGGACCCGACAGTGTAGCATGAAAAGAATATGAGAGGGGGAAGGACATGCAGGAAATTGTCAGAGCTGGATTCGAATTCACGACCCTGCGACCAGCTGCACGTGGAGCCTGGCATGTGTGCTGTCCACTAAGCCATGGCGCAGCATGGATTTGGATTTTAAATTTAGGGGCGCCCCAAGGAATTTTTTTTAGTTTTTCTTCTTTGCATAAATTACATTAGCATCAAATAGTAAAAACTATTTCTTTGTAATCCTAAAGGTATGCATTGGTATCACATGAGTATGTTTACAATACGCTGTGTGGAATTACAAGCATCGTAATGATAACCTTAACCGTGTACTCGCCTCCACGGACAAAACTCCCTGGTCTCACCACCAACAGCAGCAGCAGTGTCATTACCTCCGGCTTTTCGCAGCTCAGTGCTCGGTTTGGCCTGGGCTCTGTGTAGAATTTAGCAGCCCACAGAGAAGTAGGTTCCTTTACATTTAGGGCCGTGTACTTGTCAGATGTTTTCAGAGCTGATGTCATGTGTCATAGAATGATGTCACTGGCACAGAGTTTTAAACCAGCCTTGTCCTGCTTATGTGTTTTAAAATTAGTAACATAGAAAGTCCAGTTTTCGGCCTGTGCCATGTGTTATGTAAACCTCCAGTGTATTCAGCTTTTCCATTAATATTGGTCATGCTTGTGTGTGCCGCTAATCCTACAGGTGAACCACTGATGTGTTCATGTTGAAACCTGTGGAAGTGAGCTAATGTCAAGAGGCTTGTAACTAATCACTGCTACAAGTACAAACCATTTTGGATTTCCAATTAAAACTTTTAGACAATCTCATGCATGAAAAAAAAATTCAAATAAGTAACAACTGCAAATCTCTTTTGAACTCATTTGATATGCATCATCATCATTATTAGCGCAATTCTTACCTAAGTTTAAGTACATGTTAGTACTAGGTATTGTTTATCGTGAAACAATGGCAGCATTAATGTATAATGAATATGGGCACTGCGTTTGTGTGTGGGTGCGACCAATCATTATTCGATTCAAGGACAATAGTTTTAGTTCAATGCTGAATCTCTAAACAAAATTAAACAGTATTTTGCAATAAACGATTGGAAATTGGGTTTTTAACTCCTTCGCATTCCACTCATCATGCATTTACTCGCTTCAGTTCATAAAAAAGACGATTTGGTCTCACACAGTAATCACACGGACAAAAGTGAATTCAAAGTTCAACCAGTTTCTCATTCCTGGTGCCAATAATCGCTAGTGTTATTTCTCAATACTTGTGAGAAGAAACTCATTGTGACTTCCTTCCCTTTTATGAGTGGGCAGAAGTCAGCGTGCCACCCTTCGAGATGGCTGTCTGGCCTGTGCTTATTCCAGGGGACTTTCAGCACAGGAACAAATGTCTACTCTGTGCCTTCTTTCCCAGCCGACTCACCCAGTGCAAATATCGGTCTGGCTTTCCACTGATTCAGAAGTGGGTGAGAGGCAGGAAACTGTGGCTGCGTGTTTTTAATATGATTGTCCTCCACTTTTCCATAGCCACTTAATCTCATTTTTTTCTTTGTGTAAATTCTTTTATATGGATTTGAAAGCTGGTTTGTCAGGTTTGTACAATAATGAAAAGTCCATTCTAAACAAAGCCTCTTTTTGATGAAAGGTAAAAGTTTGGCAGTGGAATGTCACTATGTGCTCAAGTATGCAAATGTTACTGATAGCACTTCCCCGGCATGCGTCTGTGGAGGGGCCCTGCTGTCCTTCTGTGCTCCACATGTTCAGATCACAGGCCTGAAGTGGCCCAGTGCCCCGGCTGCTAATTCAGATCCACGACTCTGGCTTGCCCCGGAGACGAGAGGGGAGCTGTGCAGACATTTCAAACATCCACCAGGCATTGTTATACGTTGTTCTTTTGGTCCATTATTATATAAAGTAAGAAAGCTTCCATTTACACACAACCTCACAGCAAGAAGGTCCTGGATTCAACTCCCGGACAGGGCCTTTCTGTGTTGATTTTGCCTGTGTACGTTTCTTACGAGTTTCCATATGTTTAAAAACGTATACAATAGTCTTCCCTCAGGGGCCAGGACTCACCGAACACACACATACATTCTGCATTTCAGTGGGGCAGTCCTGGGAATAAAGGTCAATAATCAAAAGAGTTAATTGGGTTGTTGCTGCAATTAGGCCTGTCAAAATCACCACATTTTAAAGTGCGATATGCTGAAGAAAATATAATTGAACACTAATATTGAACCTACCTTCTAAATGTACAATATTGTTAAAAACTGAAGCTACAATAATTTAAAAGCAGATTAGTGAAACACTTTAGTGTACAAGCAGCACCTACAATCAAGGACTGGACTGACATTATTATAATGGACATGCGGACGATGGAAGAAAATAACTTTTCGACTTAATATGGAAATTGCCAAATTTAATGGACTTTGGACTGACTTGGGCTACTATTTTGGGTTTGATGTGCCGTGATATTTGTTTGTGGATGTTATGTTCTACCTGTGTTCATTTTTTGTTGTTGGTCGCTCTCTTATTCTGTGTTTTGTGTTTTTATGTTTTTTGTTTTAAATTGTAAAAATGACATAACATTTAGTAGTTAGTTGGTTATTTAGTGTAATGAGCTATAAAAGTTCTCTACATCTATTGTCAATAGAATTACTCGTACAAATAAAAAGTACACAGTAACCAAAATTATTGAACCACCAAAATAATTGGTCCATCTATTGTTCAGGTTGATATAGTCATTGTTGTGACAGGCCTGTTTGTAATGATCTCAAATGGTTTGAGTCGAATCAGTGCGACAATAGAGGGGTTTGTGAGGTGTTTTTGGTGTATATCATTGCAAGATATGGAAATTAAATACATGAGGTACCGTAAATTCAAAGGCAAATGTTGTATTCGCTTGTAACAGATGCTGGATCTGAGTTCTCAGCACACCCAGTTCATTCAGAGGACTATACGCCATCTCAGCATGCTGGTGTGTGACATCACTTAAACACAGCCCCAGTAGTTCAACATAATGCATTTTTCCTCTGCGGAAAATTTTCAACAAAATGTACTTGTACTTGCGTCATTTATACTTTAATGCATTACCAACCTCTGCAATGGTTTGCTGATGACAAATAATATACTTTGAAGCAGGAGATCGTAAAAACAACTCTATCACTAGTTTTCACAAATTAAGTAAGATTATATTGGTAAATTTGGATTGGTTAGTTTTTCTGTTGTTTATTAGGAGGAAACACAAATGGCATGTCCTCTCGCAAGTGAAGTGAGCTGACCTGCTCTTTACGGTGCTGCTGTGACATCAACACTGGAGTAAAACTCCAGCACTAAAGCAGAGGTGTTTCCACTGGCACAGCTCATCCACTGCTGTCTCTCCTGTTGTGTCTGAAGGTGCTAATGATGCACTAAAAAGAGTTGATCTGTCATGGGCCAGAGACAGTTCAAAGCATCACACACTCCTGGATAATTCCTTGTTTTTAGTTATTCAGACGCACAACTGTTTGAAGCAGTGTGATCACCAAACACCTAATGCCACTGTAAAACCTGTTTTGCTTGTTTTATCAAAATCCATGGGTGTCAGCTGCACCTGCAGGCAGCCGTGCTGTTCCCAGTCGAGTCTTAACTCTTTCTGTGTGCTTCAGGGAGCTGCTGCTGCAGATTAACACTTTGCTTACTGCTCAGAAACGATGTGTTTAAGGCAAAACACTGTGGCTGTAAAATGGGCAAAGGCTGCACAGAAACATGCTTAAACCTGGTGTGTAAACCTGGAGGCATATGGTACATTTCCACAGAAATATTGATATATTGATTAAGATTTGAGCATGCATTGCTTGATTCTGGAGAGAACTGTTTCGTTGAAGAAGCTGTTTCAAAGAAACGTGTTGATTTAATTGATTAAGTTAATGATGCCCATAACATAGTTTGATAGTTTAGAATTTACTGAACATGTACAACAGAGTTAGAGATGGCATAAGTGCAAGCGCATCAAATTCCTGACATTGTGGTTGAAGGTCTGTTCCTTGTTTGTGACGGGGAGGGTCTGTCAGTCAGACCGAGGGGAAAATACTCAGGAAATCAGGAAATGTACCTGGATATTGTGCTGAAGCAGTGCATATGATTAGAGAACTCTATAAATGGCAACAGGAGGTGGTGTCACAGTCGTCCTGAGCTCCGACTGTGAGACAGACATCATTAGCTCAATGTAAACAACATCGAGAAGGCCAATGGGTTCGAGAGCCATCCACGACCTCATTTATGTTATGTTATGCTTGTTGTTTTGGGAATTGAGCTGTATTCTGTAATAAAACCAAACCCTTAATCCACAAATATTTTTCATTTATGACATTTTGTTTTGAATTTCGTTTTTTAATTTAAATTATATTTAATTAAAGATAACATTATGTAATTTATACTTTGGGTACTTGCATACTTTTACATAGCTGCGTGTGTCATCTAATCTAATGTTATTGTGTTGGCAGAATGACTCTGTTGAGTGGAGGACCCTGGCTGATTCTCTGGGTGGGCCATTCTCTACAGAGGAGGAGGCTTTTTCTTGGCCCAGACCAAAAACTGTGCGTTTACGCCGTACTTCCCAAGGTTTCGGCTTTACCCTGCGGCACTTCATCGTTTACCCCCCAGAGTCATCCATGCATTATCCATTTCCGGTACAGTTTATATCAGTTGTGCCATAAAAATTATATTCTACATTGAACATTAAGGTCACTGAAGTTTTTCTGTGTGTTACAGGAAGAAGATCATGGCCACAGAGGTAAGCAGAACAGAGCGCTGCTGAGTTAGGCCAGTGCCCCTGACTTGTAATGACTCTTAATCCAGCCTCTCATGCTTTTTTGCTTCCTTGTGCTGTGAGAACAATGTCACTCCCTCGTGTCACTGACCTTTGTGGACACATAAAAGCTTTTTGAGCACCACCTATTTGAGAGCACCACTGACCCAGCTCTTCATATTGTTATACTTTGTTACTCCTGCTGTTTTTCTCTGTCAGGGTTGGCCTCATTTTTACTTTGTTGGACATGTTTGAACTGTGTTTCTCTTGATGGCTTAAAACAACTGTTTACTCTCCTTATTACAGAGTAAACAAGACTGAAGCCAATGGCTCAAGTTTGTGGCTTAACTGTACAGTGCGTAAAGCTGCAATTTTTGGTTTCATTAAAGTTATTCAATTTATTTAATTAAAAAAAAAAACTAAAAGTAGCAGCTGAAACTGGGGTTTTCCCTGAAATCCAATGATGACTAGGTTCTTCAACAAGATTTATTTACTGAGTAACCTGGTTCCTTCCCTGCTAACACACACTGAATTCAGATGTTTTTGTAGTAGTTCCTGGCTGTGTTATTACCTGTTTTTTTTGTATGCCGCTGTGAATAGTAATTTTTGGGTCTGTTTTCATTGTACCCTGCTGAATTGTAGCTCCTTTTACTTTTTCTTTATTTACAAGAAGAAAAAAAAGTATTATCCTTTTTTAGTGCTTCAGATTAGAGATAAATATATTGCATCAAGGAGTTGTGAGTTTAGCTGCACCACCTCAGTCAGCCATCAGAGGGAGCACCTGGTTGAAACCCCTGTTGAAACATTACATAATGTGTTTATGCATGAGTAATCTCAGTCTGTAACTGATAAAATCCCTCATAAGACGTATTGTACATTTATCAGTATGGAAGTGTCACTCTGAGCTACATGTGTTTACAATTATTCTACAATTCAAAACTAATAACAAATTTGTTTCAAATTGTGATGTTACACAGGCCTCTCTTCAGTGTGGTGTGGAAATCTGACTCACTAGCAGAATGCTAACTCTGGTGGCAGCTCTTAGCCGCTCTTTGGCAGTGCCCAGGGCCTGTTTCTCACTTTATAAGGGAAGAGTGGGAGTTGCAGCTCAGCACACTGTCACTCTAGCTTCTCTTTCCCTGGTTTAGCTTCAGCTTTTCTGCAGTCACGCAGCTGCTAGGAGACAAGTGTAGCATGAGCAAACAGGTTTCTCTGTTTTTAGTAGCCGTCTCAACTATAACCCCCCACAGTTTCTCCCTTTCTTTTATGTCTTTAAAGCCGTTAATTACCTTTCTATTTAAATGTGGCGAAGCATTGGCCAGAACGGCCTGTTCTTTCACCATTTTGCTCATTCACACTTTCGTTGACAAATGTTTTTCTATTCCTTTTGTATACAAAAACAGCCTTCTCTGTGAAGGCAAAACTTTGCTTTATATCTTGTTTTCTTCACCAGGGAGACAGAAGAATAAACTGGAACCTATGGACACCATTTTTGTGAAACAGGTCAAAGAAGGTGGTCCTGCTCATGGTGCAGGGCTTTGCACAGGTATTACATGTTTTTCACACAAAGTCTTGACCATTGAAAGCAAGAGCATTATATCTAGCTTTTTAATGTCTTTGTTGATATTAAATCTCAGGTGATCGCATTGTCAAGGTGAATGGAGCAAGTATAATTGGCAAAGCCTATGGTGAAGTTATAGCCCTAATCCAAGAGAGGTATATTGTTATTTTTGTTTAAAGAGTAAACTGTGCTTAATATTAGACCTTTTTATTAATAAAAAAAGTGTATTGTTCTCTTCAGCGGTGAATTCCTCGACCTTTGTGTGATGCCAAAAGATGAGGACATACTACAACTTGTAAGTTTATCTTCACAAACTTTTGTCACATTGCAGAAGCCTAGTTTCTGTTGTGCCTTCCCCTGTAAATGTGCAGAAGTGCCCCAGTTCAAAGCATGAGACTGCAGCTCACCGTCCCTTCAGGGGCTCTATCTAGGTTCCTTAATCAGGCCACTGTCGCCTTTTCACACATCGCACTGCTACAAATTGCAACACTGTGACCACACCAAAATATGAAATGGTGAAGGTAAAACGTCTTCTGTATTCTGTTCCATTTACTGCTTATTTTCCCATGAACATTTCTTCGATACAGTATGTTTTTCTCTCCATTCTATTGTCTGCTGTGAATGATGTTTGTCCTTGACCATAGCACTACATAGCAATTGTTCACGAGAGGCGGTGGTAAAAACAGGAGGATCTGTGCACAGTGACATTACACTGTAGGAGGCTGCACATGCGGACTGCTTGGAGACAGCAGCAGTTGCTTAGCAAAGACAGAGCGTGCAGAAAAGGGAGGGAAGTGTGTAGAGGCACTACGAGGCAGGGGAAAAGGCTCCAACAAGGAAATGAAGCTGGAAGATCTAATCTGCTGCAGGGCTGTGATCTGAACAGGTTGTTATAAAAGGAATGAGAGGAGGGATGAGTGGGAGTGGAGCTGTACCACCACAGCTAAATGTATAATGAGCAGCTGCTGCTTCTGTCATGTGAGCAGTGAGGAAGAAAGAGAGGGAGCCGAAGACTGGAGCCACCTTGTTCTTTAAGCTTAATATTCTGGCCGCAGATGGATAGGACCATGGAGACTTAAAAGCAACATGAGAGGCACGCTTCTGCTGCCGACACCTCAGCCAGGACACACTGACAGGAGCAGGTTGTAACGTGGCAACCTCTGCTACATCACTGCTCATCCCTGTGTGCTGCCTGTCGCTGCAGCCCCAGTGTATTTTTAGCATGTCAAGCCCAAGCTCCTCTGTGGCTGTTTCATGTTCTCTCCTTTTTTCCTCTTGTGTTTATTTTTCACTGCTGGCATGTTTTTCTCTTGCATCATATCTTTTCTCTTTTTCTAATGCTCTCTTTTCTACACGCTGTAATGGCAGCCTTTTTCACTGGAGACCGTTTATCTGGTAAGCAAATAGAGGACTAGGTCGCCTGACGCTGACATGTTGTGCTTGCTGTCTCATTGTGCATATGTCATGCATGCCAGCGATGTCATTTGGTACACATTTTACTACGGCTCATTCTTGTGTAACAGAGCTCAGATTCTCAGTAATGGGCATTTACAGTGGGTGATTATCCTGTGTAGACGGTGAGGATGGCTGCAGTACCTGTTACATTGAGCACTGGAGTGGGATACAGCTGGCATCTCAGCCAAGCCTCGCCCCTTCATCCTCCATGCCTAGTCCGATTACTGTGAAAAAGGCCAGTGACCCCTGAACCAACTGCCCACTAATGCTTGCAGAGGGAAGAGTATACAGGCACTGAATGCTGAGCAGTTTTATCAAGGGTTGCAAATTACTACAACTTGTATACTTGCATACTTAAAGTCCTCCTACCTTTACTGTCTGATTGAGTTATTACAGTGTTAAACAATCGTTTTCCAGCATTATTTATGACTAATTTACAATCCAATTAATTCAATTGATCAAAATATATAGAAGTCTGTTTATGCAGTTGAGTAGTTTATAATTGTCCTTTTAAACCTGTGACGAGTAAAATTCCTGCTGAAGCCCTAAAATACTAGCAGATGAAGTCCTCTGACACCCATGAACTGTTAACGCCTCCGCTCTCTCAAACTGCAACATGCACTGCCCACACTCACAGCATTTGTAATATTATGGCTTCTACAGGGCATCTAGAAGATGAACATAATATATTTGTTGTATTAACTGACACTTCTTGTGCTGTCCTCAGGCCTACTCCCAGGATGCCTACCTCCGTGGCCACAGTAACTACAGCGGAAACGCTGTCCACATTCCTGAGCCACCCCCAGTATGCTACCCCAGAGTAGACTGTAAGCCCACGGGCATGGCCCAGGCCGCTGACTCTGCTGGGCTGGTCTGCCGCGGGCCGTCTGCTGATCATGGGTACCGGAAGGAAATTACTGTGCCTCCTTCTCCCCCTCCTCCATCTTATCCCAAAAGCCAGACAGCAGTGTGTATGCGCAACGATGCAGTGAGGACCGTGGTAGTACCCCCGGAAGCCCATATGGGCCGCATGGGACCAGCGCATCGAATGGATTACGTTGACCCAGGCTTCATCAGGGGGAGGCCTGGGTCTTTAGCCCAATATCCTCATTCCCGTAAGGTTGACATGTATCCCAGTGGACCCGGGATGGTTGCATATGGGGGGCCATCACTTCATTACCAGCCAAATAATCAGAATATCGATTGGCGTACTTACCAAACATACAAGGAGTACATTGACAACAAAGGAATCCATTCTCATGGTAGCAGGACTATCCAGGAGAGATTGGACAGTTTGCGAACTAGCCAGAACTTCATTGTTCCCCAGCACATTCCCAGAGGAGACTGGTGCTCCAAGGGCATGCGGCGCAGGAGCACTTCGCACGAACGCTCGTTTCCAGGACCTCCACCCCATTTCCAGGTACCCCCCCGCAGTGCCTCCCAGGACCGCATGAGTTCAGAGAGGATTGTACATCCAAGGAACTGGCCCCCACGTAGCGTGTCCCAGGATGGCCTTCTCAACAAAGCCCGGGCTCACTCCACGGACTATGTTGACCCTTCAGACCTGACTCGGCCAGTGGAGAGGGCGGCAGGCTATGGCCGAGCAGACCAAGGTACAAGGGCCAGCAGGCAGTCTATGCCCAGACAAGCCATGCTCTACAGGCCCTCTGTGGGATACAGCGGGGGCATGCGAGGGGGTCCAAACCCTCCTGTTTACAATAAAGGAGCAGATTCTCATCAATTCCGTTCCTCACCGATGCTCTCCGAAAGACGTCAGCATTTTGGGAAGAGCCCGAGTGCAGAACAGTCTCTTGCTGAACAAAGAGCTGGTATCAGAGCTTCCCATGCAGGGTATCCCTCACAGCATGGCCACAACAAAACCAGAGCAGAGTCCATGCAGCCTGTAGAGGCAAGAAAAGACCCAGTGTTGGTAGCCTACAGATCTGTGTCCTGCTCAACCCCAAAACAACTGTCCCAGAGACCAAACAACCTCAAGCCCCTTCCCTCAGAGCCCCAGACACAAGTGAATGGTCGCAGCCCCACAGAAAGTGGAGTGGTCTTGAGAGAAAAGCCACCTTCTGGAAAGAACCCCAGCCCCCTACGACACCCCTCCTACATTCTGGCTGTAAACGATGATGGAACAGATCCCGCCACTGATGTGGCGGCATGCTGGCTTCCCAATGATGCTCGGCGGGAAATGCAAATGAGGCTCCTTGGGGAACAGCGCCACACCTCCTGCTCAAGCAACCTGGATGAGTCCCTCGACTCTATCCCATTCATTGGTAAGACAATCTCGGCAGCCGTAGACCGGTGTTGCCATAGCAACAACAATAAGCTGTGAGTAAAAGGTAGAGTTACAGTGCTGGGTCAAAGGAATGACGGGTACTTCAGAAGGATAATACAGAACAGTATTTGTGAGCCTGATGCGAATCAAATACCTAATTAATTACGTTTATATGTTTTTTATTGTTTTAGATTAAATTATGTCATGGTGTTGTCTACTCGCCAGTCAACTGGACTCGTCGTAGTAACAGGTTCAATACAAGACAACAGGGACTAGAATGGATTTACTAGAGTGAGATCAAAACGGAAAGCTATTAATAATTTACTGCAGTTCATAAGCCTGTAAATATCCCCCACTGAAGACTTTGCTATAGTAACAGGAGGCCACGCATGGCACAGAAGTGTGTTTGGAATACAAATCAAAATGGTTTGCTTGCATGTGTTTATATCTTTTGCACTATCTGTCAGTGGGCTACCATTATCCTTATTTAAAAGCCACTTTATTGGTCGATGTTAACAGTATGTACTTTGCAAGTTAGCTTCATAGGGAAAGTGGGTCAGAAGTAAAGCTTAAAGTGACATGGTAGACTACGAATGTTGCTATAATGTAGTAAGAGTTTACTTAAAACATTTCCTATTTCCCTTTTTTTAACACTTGGATTGAAGTTTATAATTGTACTTCCTGGTTGTGCTTGAGCTTCAGATGTGACATATGTAGCAACCAGACCAACCAAACAAAGGCCACAATCCGTATCAATTATTACACAATAGTTATAATTTTGACAAACCTGATAACACCTTTTTAACTTTGTTTGATTATTTTTTAAATTCTCAGAAATTGTCCATTCTCAGTGTCCTTTGTGCGTCAATTGTCCCTGCATTTTTCATGGAATTACGCTTATTGATGATGAAGGGAGATTGTTCTGTTTTAGAACTCCACTCTACTTCCTCCCTCCCCCCACCACAAACTGCAACTTAACTGATGTAAAACTATGATGAATATTTCACACACGGACTCACCAAACAAAGTCACAAATAGAAGTAATAGTTGTGATTCTTATGCTGAATAAGTTTAAATACAACATCAACACCTCTAAAATAAGCAGTAGATAAATTCTTATGCTTGTGTGTTTGCTTTAGTCATCCGTTCAACATTAGTGAGCGATCTGAAGGGCCAGGTGCAGACAAAAAACACCAGTGACAGTGGTAATGCAGCAACGCCACCAGTCTGGACTCATGCCCTGGTCCACAAGAACAAGACTTCAATTGTCTCTTCATCAATAGCCTGCTTGAAAGTTCTTGCCCTGAAATAAGCCGCTGCATTAATACTTACATTTTTCATCACCTTACACATTTTACCCATCTTAAACTGCCTATTGGGCCTTAATTAGAATAAAATGTGTTTTTACTAGGTTTTTCCAGACTCCATCTTAAATCTGTCCTGTTTAAAGTTGGTACAGGCTTGAACTAGGACATCATTTCAAATTGAGCTCAAAAGGCCCCTTGGCTGCACCACAGCTTTATACTCTGAGCTGTTTCTTATTTCCATGAGAAAGTTTTCAACATTACTTTGACCTGACGGTAATATCCCTTTTTATTTTTCTGTTTGGTGATCATAGACGAACCAGTCAGCCCCAGTGTGGACCGCGAGGCTGCTCCTATCCCCCCCTCTGCGGTCATATCTGTGGCACCTTCCATAACGACAGGTCCCTCCAGTCCAACCTCCACGTGCCCTCCAATCCGCCGGCAACTGTCACACGACCAAGGTAACTGATACTGCGAGGTAACTCGAGACGCATGGAAGACAATATTTCACAACTGGCATTTAATACTCTGTAGATCTATTGCATTTCAGCTCAGCCCTTTTTAGTATTTTACATTTACCTTGTTTTTGCTGTGTTTATTTTAGAATCTTTAAGAAGTGCTTTGTTGGAGTCGGACTCTAACAAAACGGAAAGGTCTAAATCTTATGACGAAGGTTTGGACAACTACCAAGAAGAGCACAGGGGGTACGTTTTGAACGAGGGGAGAGAAATTTCAGTTTAATATGATTTTACTCGAACTTATTTTTTTTCCTCAGGAGGTCGTCATCTGCATCTAAGCATATGCCTAGTCTCAGGGGTTTAAGAAGGGTAAGAGGCTGGTTGACAACTAGAATATTATGCTACCCCCTGGTGTAAACGATCATTCTCAAAAGGGGATGGATTCATAGTCGTTCTTTATAGGCCTTATGACTATGTTTTTGGTTGGGATGGTAAATAATAAAATGTGTTTCTTTGTACATTGTATCAGGCCCTGGATGGTCACAAGTCCTCTGGGGACTCTGGATCTCGGAGAGATTCCTCAGCAGACATCTTTGCTAATTCTTCCAAAGAAGGGCCCCTTAACTTTAGGCAACTTAGTACAGATAAGAATAAGGTATGGCTGTTTTGAAATACTGTATTTATCAGACCGTTTCATTTTTGTCCAATAATGTTCAAACTTGTTCCTTGTAGCGAGTTGGAGGAGGCATGAGGTCCTGGAAACAGATTTATGCAGTGTTACACTGCCACACTCTCACCATGTACAAGGACAGGAAGGAGGCACTTTCCCATGCAGCGGGACAGTCTGAAGAGGACCCTCTGCAGATCAGTATTAAAGCCTGTCTGATTGACATTTCCTACAGTGACACAAGGCGCAAAAATGTGCTGCGGCTCACCACCTCAGACTGCGAGTATCTGTTCCAGGCTGAAGGAAGAGAGGAAATGCTAACCTGGATCAAAGTCATTCAGGAAAATGGCAACTTGGATGAAGAGGTACGTACGTTCAAGAGACATTGTTATTGACAATCATTCATTATAGATATAATAATCCTCCTTGAAAATGGTTGCCACTGTTACACCCACTCATTAAGTTCCTTTTTTGGGTCAATATTTTTGTTCACTGCTTAGTGTTTATAGATTTTGTGGGTTTATTTGTATGTTATAAATTAACAGAGGGAATCTGTTCTGAAATCTGAAATGGAAGGGATTTTTATGTTGTTCAACTTCTCAGATGAAACATTCTGCACTGCATCCTTTAGTCATTGTATGGGCTCTTTATTGAGTCAAGTTATTATTCACGATGACTAATCACCGATGAAAACGGTGGTTTTGATTGAACTGTGTTTTTATATTTGTAAGCATCGTTTTGTCCTTTCAGAATGCTGATGTAACAAGCCAAGACTTGATCAGTCGAAAGATCAAAGAGTACAACATGTTGAGGTATGAGAGGCTTCACTCTGGACCGTGCCGTTTTTATTTCTGTTTTCCACCATTGCTTACATGTGGATTTGTTTTTACTTTGGGACTTAGTACATCCAGCAGCAGGTCGGAACCTTCCCCCAAACCCTCTCGACAGTCCCTCAGCATCAAACAGGCGTTCCTTGGCTCTAAAATGGAGAGCAGGGGCCAAAGCCCCCATTCACCAAAAACAGGAGAGGAACGACGTGCATTGAAAGGTAGTAATGTTTCCACACTGTAATGATAAAGCACATTTAGGATTTTATTGCTGTAATTATCTTGTCATTGAATATATGTCTGATGTTTGTCAAATGTATGCCTCATAGATGACTCCAGTCCGCCACGGGACAGAGCAACCTGGAAGAGTGGAATAGCAGGGATCATGAGGAAACCTTTTGAGAAGAAGACTCCTGCTGGGGGCACTTTTGGAGTGAGACTTGATGACTGTCCACCTGCACTGACCAACAGGGTGAGCTGTCGATAAATTGTTCTGTTACTGGTTGTTTGGTTGTTCAAGCTCTTCAAATCTAGCCCATTTGTTTTGTCAGTTTGTTCCTCTTGTTGTGGAGGTGTGCTGTAATGTAGTTGAGGAGAGGGGACTGGAGTACACAGGTATCTACAGAGTACCAGGAAACAATGCAGCCATTTCAAACATGCAGGAGGAGCTCAACACCAAAGGCATGACGGACATTGACATCCAAGAAGATGTGAGGCACCCACACATTGCAGTGAACACTATAGACAAGCCTGTCCCCACTTCTTTAACATTCTCCCTTATATTTGTACAGAAATGGCGGGACCTTAATGTCATCAGTAGCCTACTCAAGTCATTCTTCCGAAAACTTCCTGAACCCTTGTTTACAAATGGTGAGACGTCTCTAAATGTGTTAAAACAGATATTGCAGTGCAGTCCTACTAGAATTTGTTCTTGTGTTTAACAGAAAAGTATGGCGATTTTATTGAAGCCAACAGAACAGAAGACTCGGTTGAGAGACTCAAAGAATTAAAAAGGCTGGTGAGTTTATATAATTTATAATATGTTTAATGTAAGCCTTCAATGATGATGTAGATTTGTAAGCATTATTCACTCTATTGCAGATCCAGGAACTACCGGATTATCATTTTGAAACCTTGAAATTTCTTTGTGCTCATCTCAAGAAAGTTTCTGAAAACTGTGAAAAGAACAAGGTAGGACTTGTAAGTGGCAGTAAACTGGTATCTAATATTACTCATTACATTTGTTGTGTGCTGTTTTAGATGGAGCCTCGTAACTTGGCGATTGTGTTTGGTCCTACACTGGTCAGGACCTCGGAAGACAACATGACCAACATGGTGAACCATATGCCGGACCAGTGCAAGATAGTGGAAAACCTTATCCAGCAGTACGACTGGTTCTTCAATGAAGACGGGAACGAGGACCCTGTCGTGAGTGGAAAATCTCTTGCAAGATGGACTTTGCGTTGTTTTGGGTCCACTAGATGTATATTGTGATGTGTCTTTATCGACAGACCACAGCTGAGCAAGAGAGCACAGTGCAGTCGCAGCCTGTGCCAAATATTGACCACCTGCTCTCAAATATTGGGAGAACTGCAGCTTCACCAGGCGAAGTGTCAGGTAAATTAAAGGGGATTATCCAGAATATTATCTACTATAAATTATCTAGATTCTAGTCAGATCATTTAATTCTCACCTGCAAAACCATTACATGCCAAATAACGAGCATGCTTATGAGACATGTTTTACATCAATCTTTTGGCTTTTGAATTTTGGTTAAGGTCCAAATTGAGCCTTTATTTTGAGAATTCTATCATTTTAGCTGAAGGTTTATTTATTTTATTATATTTTTTAATTTCATTTGGCCAAAAATCTAAACAATTGTTTGCATTCATTCCTTTGTCCTCCATTAATTTATTTCTAGCTCAAATCATTTTGATTTCTCCCTGTGCTTTACTTGTGTTGAGACGACGACTCCTTTTCTTTCCGTTCTTTTCTTCCCCTCCTCCTTGTCTCACATAATCCCGGCATGTTCTTCCCCAAAGACCAACCTTAAGAACCAGAGCAAAGCTGGAAGTTGTAACCTTCTGACCTCTTGTGTGTAGTGTGCTGTTTCTCTCCCTTATTCACTCGTGACCCACTCTTGACACAGGCCAAGTGGGCGGCGTCTATCACTCGATGATGTCGCTGATGGACTCTGTCCTGTCAGTCATGGACAGCTGGGACTGTAGGAAGAAGGACGAGTGTTGTGCCCCCTGTAGCTGCCTAGTCTGCAGACACCCGCAGCTCTTTTAAAAATTGGGCCAAAGGAAGAAAAACGATAAAACGAAAGAAAGAGAAGTCGATGTTTGTCATTTTTAATGTGGTGTGCACGTCTCATATTTAAAACCCTGATAAGAGGGAATACAGAGCAATGCCGCTGTTCTTTGTCTGAAAGCCCTTCTGCTGTCTCTTGTTGTCCCTAAAGCTGACCGCAAGGACAAGTAGCATGGTACGGTTTACCTCCTGTGGCTCCGTCTGTCATGGTGTCTGAGGGCGGGGTCCGAGCGCTGTGGCCCCTCCCACTCATGCGATTACACACAAACAGGCTACACACAGCAGTAGCAGACTGACAGTGGAAAAGAAACTCACTTTAGTTTCCTGTGGTCCTTGGTCCTTCTGTGCTTCTGTGTTTTAGTCCTCATTCCAACATATCGTTGCGCTGTATCTTCTATTTATTCTTTTCTTGTTTATTTAATTTAACTTTTTCACCTTTCTATGTGTACATCATGCAACTTGAATTGCCTCGTCACTAATGGACTCTGGAACGACAGTGAGCTACAATACTAGAGACACAAGTACTTGATTTTTGTTTGACTTTATTTAAGGAAGCTGTATTTTTGTTCTCTTGTTATACAGAGATTTTTGCATCAATAAATCTCTATTTGCTTTTGTAGAACCTTTTTTTATTTTTTTAATGTGCACGCTGGTTTAGTGACTTCATTGTTCCCTAACAGATCAGTGTTGTTAATTGTGGTCTGGGTTTTTTCTTGGTCTTTTTATTTTTGGCTAAAGGCTTTGGAACAACTTTGTTTTGGGTTTTTAGTGGTTGATGGTAACGGGCAAAACTTTGCCCGAATGTGGCTGGCTGTACAAGTGCATTTTTGGACACTTAAAGAAGGCTTATCTCGTGCTTTTACTCTGACATGACCCATTCACCGTAGTTCTGTGATTGTGACTCGGGCTGTATAGCGACTCGGTGTCCTCTGTTGCTCCGTCTCAGTCCCGTGATGTGCCGTCGTCTCCATCCGAACACAAGCATGAGCTGCTACGTGTCTGCGGGGCCTCCTCTGCCTCTCCTCATGTTCACTGTGGTCTCGTGTCGTCAGTCTCTTCATTCAGCTGCTCTCTCCTCATGTTGTTTTTTTTTTTTTACTCTGAGCAAGCTCTGACTCGGCTTTGCACTTCTCTACCTTGTGTATTCTTCAATCCGGTGACAGACTGCTACTAATGTATGTTTTTCTTGAATGCAGATTCGGCATGTAGTGATTCTTCAAAATCAAAGGTAACGGGGATGTCATTTGATCTTTAAATTGCTTGTTTCTGGTGCTTTGTGTAACACTAACACTGTGTGCAGGGTTTATGGGGCTCAGGGAAGGACCAGTGCAGTAAAGAGATGCTGCGCTCGTCTTTCTTCGTCAGCCGCAAACGAAAGAAGCCCAAGGACAAAGCCCAGCCCAGCAGCTCTGATGATGATCTGGACTCTGGAGCCCGCGTCCCTGAGGAAGAGGGGTGCATACAGCATCCCACATGGGCACCTGACGACAGTCGGACCGAGGAAGAGGAGGAAGAAGAGCGGAGCAGGACCCGGCTGAGCTCAGAAGATCAGCTGGATGGTCCAGATAAAGAGCCCATGTCCCCTGAAGTCCAGACCCCCTCACCACCCCATTCGCCCAGTTTGAGCGAGCGCATGGCTCTCCAGTCCACACTGTCTGACCCACCCGGTAACTATGACGACACAGTGTCAGACCTAGGAACCATGAACAGCACCAGTTCCCAGGCCTCAGTTCCCAGGGGCAGGCGCTTCCGGTATCCACCTGTAGGATATGAGGGTACTCTGGGCAGTGTGGGCACAGATGTGTGCTCCATCACTTCGGACTACTCCACCACGTCATCCATGACCTTCCTGACCGGAGGCGAGCTCAGCGCCCTGAGCCCCGAGGTGCAGTCTGTTTCTGAGAGCCGCGGAGACGACGCAGACGATGAGCGCAGTGAGCTCATCAGTGAAGGCCGGCCCATAGAGACGGACAGTGAGAGTGACCTGTCTGTGTTCACTGTGGGCCGGGACAGTGTGGTGTTGCGCCCGCTGCAGTCCCACAGGCTCATAGAGGGGGACACGCTATCCCGCAAGAAGAGCCAGAAGACCACCAGCGAGTCCTCTCTGGACGGCCGAAGTGAGAAGGACTCCAACAGGCTGTCCCGGGCCATGGGCTCCACCAAAGGGCGCTCCAGTGGCAGCCTCACCTCTTCATCTCGCAGTGAACTTGATAAGACCGAGCCCCCTTGGAGGCTGAAGATCACTGATCGCCTCAAAGTGCGCCTGCGCATGTCTGTGGACGACATGTTTGGGGTGGGCAGCCAGCGCACTCCTGAGGGCCGCAGCAAAAAGAAAAACATTCGACGGCGCCACACAATGGGGGGCCAGAGGGACTTTGCAGAGCTGTCTGTGCTGGACTGGTCCCAGCCCGTCTCCATTGGCCCTCGGTCAGAGCTCTCAGCTGTGGACCGACTTAAGCCTAAGTGCAGCTCCCAGGACTTCTCCATTGGAGACTGGATTGCCCGTGAGCGGCATCGCTCCAGCAACCCAGAGGTCAGCCTGGAGCAGGAAGAGCAGCCGGAGGAGCCACAGGGGCAGCAGGAGGAGTCACAGGGGCAGCATAGTGCCTCGGCCTTCTCTGATGGCCCCTCTCGTCTGACTGAGGCTGTCAACGGGGACATTCCCCCAAGTAAAAACCTCAGCTTGTCAGCCACTGCTCACCCCCATAAACTGACCAGCTCCCAGGTTGTGCACTCGCGGTTTTACCAGTATCTGTGAGCGGCACGGAACTTCTTTGTGGGACAATTGTGGAAGTGTTGTGTATGTGTGTTGTACATGTGATATCTGCCGATGAGTGAGCATGTTGCTGTACAAGTGTATGAATTAATACACACAGGGAGTGTTCATGTATCAGGCATGAATCAACAAGTTGTGAATATTTTTTTCTTTTTTTATTACTTTTCCATAACTTTTGGATATTTGGCAGGAGTGCCTTCCTTCTGCTTCAGATTCCTGAACAACTGAGAGGACCTTGAGTCTGTGAAGCTTGTGCGAGGAGGTGCTAGTGAGTTTGAAGGTTTAGTCAAGTGGCTTTAAAAATGAGATAGAATGAATAGGATACAACTATAGACAGATATTCTAGTTTTGCAGAGGAACTATTTTTGTGTAAAGAAAGGTCTAGTGTTCAGTCTCGGTAACCAAATGAAGAATGTACAGTCTGCTTACCGTAAAAGTGACTAAACGCTTTAGGCGCTTCATTTAAAAGAAATAGAAATGCTATTTTCCAGTATACTTGAACTGTTTTGGTACTGCCTGTGAGTGGGCAAGCTTTCTGTTCTCACAGGACCTTTCCAAAGGTACAAAGTAGACTTTAGTTTATGGGATCATGGTGCAAATGCAAATAGGTTACTTCTCTAAAACCAAGGAGAGCGAGAACAGTGAACAACATCCCTCTGATGCAAATGTGTGGACTGGTTTTAGCCTGCATTGAGAAAAGCAAGAAGAAATGGGTAAATCAGAATCATGTTTTTTCAGGAAGTGCCTAACAATGAAATGTAATGGGTGCCATACTGTCTTTGTTGAGATAAACTTAGATGTTACTGTGAATGACATTTTTTTTGGTTAGCATTCACAGTTGTTCCAGTTTTCTGTATCAAAATGCCGAGCTTCCATTCCTTAGGCATTTCATTCTGGTCTTAACATGTTTTATACTTTCCCTATTTTCAATTTTGGTTTTAATAGACCTTGAATTTTAAATATTCCACGTGGAAAGAGTAACTTAACTGTGTTTTAGATGCTTTTGTTTTTATCTCCATATGATTGCAGGTTTAAGTTCAGTATTGTAAGATGCTCATGAAGACATCTGGTGATATGAGCAGTTTGGTACTTTGGGAGGTCCAGGCTCCAGGAAACTGTCATTGAGCTGGATCCGTTTTCCTCTGATTGTGAGAGGAGCCGTAATTCCTGAAACACTGGAAATAAATTTTGTCAATGGCAAATTAATTGGTATATTCTTGTTAATCGCTTAAAGACACAAACATGAATTGAATGCATTGCTTTGCCGAATTGAACCCTGAAAGTTAATAAATGAATTAGTCAAAGTTGCGATGCCCTCCTTGTCCACTAGAGTGCGCAAAAACCAAAACTCGTACATTTCAAAATGCTTTATATACACGTTGCACATACAACATAAAGACTTAAACAATATAAGATTTATACACTTTGTACATTAAATGACTAGAAACATCTGACGGAAAAAGTCAAGTCAGTTAACACAGTTCAAATCAATCCACAGAGTTATGGTTGTTCAGCTCATGTTACATTTTAGAAGTACAGACATCTCAAGCTATTCACAAACCAAATATTACTTTTTCAAGATCGTGTCACTATATGTCAAAGTGTAAACCAAAATTTAGAAAAAGGGTGTTTCTAGTAATTGGGAGGATTCACGTTTGAACGAACCCTATCCAAGTTGAATCATTTAGTGTCAGTGGGACATCACCAACAGGAGTAAGGCACAGCGACAGATTCAGAGAATGCAAAGGGAAAATACAATATTTTGTTCACATTGTGCCTTTGTTTTGGAAAGCAATTATGAACTGATGCAGTCAGACATTCACTCATTAACACCGAACACAACAGGGAAAGGGGTAATCATGAACGCAATATCAATAAATTGGCATGGTTATCCCATACTGGCAGCCTTTCACAAAAGGGAATGTCAACATAATGAGGAGGAGGATATATTGTGCTGCAAAGCGCTTGATTAATGAACCACAGTTGGAGTAAGTCACATGGCTCAGTGAGACATGTTCTGCAGTTTGTCCACAAGAGGGAGTGCCTTTCTTTTACATTATATCCACTTGTCCAATACTACTGCAGTTTAATAATAGTCTTTTTGCTCCATACCCTGCCTGCAGCCAGCACAAGATTAGACAAAAGGCTGTAAGCCGAGGTCACTTTGCACATGCAACTCCGCCCCTCTGACAGCAGCAGCAGACTGTGTACATGTTGCATATTGTGCTGTGGCGCTGGCCGTGCTGCTTCTTAGGGCCTTAGCTGTCCTCCTCCTCCTGTTGGTCCTCCGTCGGGGACGTCAGGGACCCGGAAACACTCCCCAAAGAAGTTAACCAGCGACTGGCTCAAGTGCTGCTGTGTGCCGTCGCTGTGCAAGAAGTGTCCCTCATCAGGGTAGATCTGTGAAGCACCACGACGAGTGAGTGCAAGGACATGACCATATTTACATGTCCATTTTCCCAAGAGCACTTTTTCAATGAAATAATAATGCATCCGTCTTTTATGCCATGTCTATTTGTGTCGTTTTTAAGTCACAGTGTAGTTGTAAGACCAATAGTGACATGCCACCCACCTGTAGAGTATAATTAGCGTTCTCGTTGATTAAATGGTTGATAAACTTGGCTGTGTGCTGAAAGTGAACCTTTTCTGTGAAAGATGAGAGTGGACAGAAGCATTAGGCTGATAGTGTTTCTCTGGCGGCCTCATTAAGAGGTAATGCTCTGCTCGACGTGCTGTAAATCTCACCGTCAGCAGTGGGGTGAACAATCAGGTACTGCTTCTCCATAAGCTGACCCGCTCTGTGCGCTAAATTGGCCATCTGACAAGAAGAGACAAAATCCAACATTACTTTTTAAATGGCCAATTACCATCTATTCACACTTAAAGGAAAACTAACAATGAGTTAAAACCATTAAAAGTCATTTACCGCGTAGACCCTAGAATCTGTCTTTGAGCCGAGATATCTTTCTGAAAATGCAGACGCTGTGAAGAAAGAAACGGAACATTTCTTTCAAGCTTACATAGCACAGACATCTATTTAAGTGCTTTGACAATAGAGCATCAAGAACCTCTAACTCTATAAGTAACAGAAGAATCCAAGCAACAAAGGTACGAACATTGCAATTTCAGCATAAATACAGAAAACCTGTACCGTAGAGTTCAAAGTCTGTAATGGGAGAGACCGCTGTTCCACATTTGAGCTGGGTGAATTCTGCCGAGCTTAGAAGAAGAGTGGCCAAGTATCCGCCGTAAGCCTGGACGACAAAACAAAACGGGCCATAAACCATATACTGCATCCTAATCGGAGACGGTTTTCACAAATGTCAGTCTTACTTTTCCATAAACTCCCATCCGGCTCTTGTCAATGTACGGCTCTTTTGATATGAACCTAAAATTGCAAATCAACAAATCTATTTCAAAGTGTTAAACATAAAACCCGGACCCTTACACTGTAAAATATAGAAAGAAAAAAACAAATTAAGTAGTAGTAAACATTTAACTTTATTAATATGACCTGGATTTCATTTTAGACTCTTATTTCAAAGGCATTTATTTTGAAACCAGCCAAACAATCAGTGTTAAACAAGTAAATAAATCTATCAAACAAATCCCTATTAATGAAAAAATATATATAATTTTCCCCAGTTTGTTAAAGTTTCATATTGTACTTCCTGGTTTGACATAATTCCACAACTGTTATCTAGCAATCTGACTGTAAACAAGGGCCAATGTAAATTACACAGTTAAATAATAATACCTGATGACACCTTTTGTTTGTTAAATGATTGTTTAAACTGGCGCAGCATTTTGGATGGAATGTCATTTATTGATGGTAAAGGAAGATTGTATTTTTTTACCACAGGTTCTCTCCCACCAAACATGAGAACCTGTCATATGCACTTAAAGTCATTTAGATATCGTTTCTGGAAGTATATGGTGATGTTAAACCTGAGTGCTTCCAGCTGGTCCCGCTCCTCCAGTTTGCCCAGTCTCCGTCGGACCTTGTGCAGGAGGTTGGTGCCCTGGAAGCCGCTGCCGTGTCCGTCGAAGCGGATCACGATGGTGCTGAAGCTGCTGACCAGAACTGTGGCCCAGTCCACCTGGAACTGCTCTGTGACCATCTGACCACCGGGGGTGCCATCCCTGCAAATGTTTTGGTTTGAATCATTTGAAGTTGTTCTTAATATTTGTGAGAACTCTGAGTCTCAAGGATGTTTCTCAAAGTACAGAAGAGAAATGATTGCAGGCCTATTGAAACCATTGCATAATATTACACCATCAAATTGATTTTGACAGGATAAACAGCCCTGGGTTTAACAAACATTTTTAGTGTGTAAAAAATACTGTTCTGTTCGTATTATTATTCTTTCTACAAACCAATTTCACAAACTTATGAGACCTTGTGTAAATCAAAACGGAGGAATTAACAAAACTAATGTATTACAACACATAAGCCATCATCATGTAAGTCTTTTCTCTTTTTTTATCCCTTTTTTTAAAAATCGAGCTAAACATCATCTAGTGAGAAAATATAATTGATTGATTTAATTGATACCTTTATTTAACCAGGAAAGTCTTATATAGCTTTACAATAAATAAATAAATACATACATACATAAATAAATAAACAAACCAAATTCGAAACAACCTTAATTTGAGTTTTGCCGTTCATTGTAGGTTTAAATTCACTTATTGTTAATTTCATCATTATAGATGCTTAAAGGTACACAATGCATCTTTTCAGGTGAGTGGTACACAACTTGCTTTTGTCGCCATAGAGATGTCATAGCACTGTTTAGAATGCCCCACAGTAAAGCATTAAACATCTTTATTAAATTACTGAAGTTATTTATCTTTCTATATGATTCCTTGGAAAAACATGCATCAGTACTGTGAGGTGGGGTACCTTCATATTAACTAACTATATGTTCTCTTCTGATTATAATCTGAAGTAGAAAATATATTGTTGAATAATAAAAAGATTGTGGTACATTTCTAAAAGTATCATCTGATCTATAACTGTGGCTGGGCAAATACTCACACCAGCAGCAGTAAGGGGTAATGGGCAGTGTCCACAAACCCGGCCGGCTTCAGGATCTGCATGGTCAGCGCTTGAGCAGACGCACAGGACAGTTACGGTCAGCAGGGGCATTAGAAGGACCAAATGTGTTTAGGTGATTGGGAGCAGCGGACTTACTGTAGTCGTCAATGGTGATGGTGTCGTACTCCACGCGGGGCATCTGCATGTTGTTGTACGTCGTGTTGAGCCTCTCGTTTGTCTCTATGTCCAACACCTCTGTGGAAAGAAAAAGGAAACATAGAAGGAATTAGAGCCATGGTGGAAATAAATTACTTTCACACAAATGATTAGAAAGCAGAACTGAATGAATTTGGGGGGGGAAAATGTAATTGCTATTTTTCTGACTAGCTGCTAGCACTACGATTAGATTTGCAATTTATGTTTTGATAGTTTGATGTTTATAGAGCTCTAAACCACAGGATTAGCAGGGGGCTTTTTTTCCCATAATGACGGGATGTTTTGGATGCAGAAGAAATGATGTCACTTTAATTGCGGTCTTTGAAATTGCAACTATTCAAACTGTGATTTCAATTTGATTGCAATTAATTCTAGAACCTTTAGTAAGCTGTAGGAGTATAGTAAAGATAAGCACTTACTCTGCTTGTCACTGGTCTTATAAATAGCCACACCCGGTATATCCGGACCTGGAAATAAGCAGTAAAACACAATATATTAACTCAGTAATGGTCAATGACTTCAACGTGTCAGCCATTTAAGATTTCAGAAGCGGTGTTCCTCCTAATCTTTATAATCCACTCTCTTTCCCAGGAGAAGTGCTGCCTTGCCATTATTTCACAGCAGAGCTACTCTCCAAAGATCCAATTAATGGGGAGAGCCACCGGCGCAGGAGCTCTGCGGGAACAGGCCCCTAAACAAATCAACTTCCACGGAAACACTGCTTTTGTGCTCCGAGGGCTTAAACTAAAGTCTCATGAGAAACAGTGGTAAACAAAAGACAACCACAAAAACAACCACAGGCCTGGTCCACATATCATCTGTCATCGAATACTTAACACAGGAAGCTACATTGGACCGAGTTAGTGTGGGGCGATCCATTCGAGGTTTGAGGTTTTCTGTCCAGCTCGATATAAGCCCTCGATACAACTCAGAGCACGAATTCAATTATTCACAACCTTTTCCTACGTCACATTCCATCCTATGGAAAAGTCTTTCTCAAACCGCAGGACTGGTATTCTGCATTTCTTTATTACTCGGTTTATTAAATGAATAAATATCACAAGACTATTCATTAATCTAATCTATTTCTGTCTGAATTATCAACATAAAAAAGTAAAAGAAGGTTAAATCAACTGGACAAAGTTTTCACTTGCAATAAAATGTCTTCAGTTTAGAAGAAGCTACTTTGATGAGTAGCAAAAAACTTCTTTTGCAATGGAACCGAGCTGGAAGACAGAGATTACGCAGAGATCAAATAAATAAAATAAAAATGACTGTTAATTCAGTCCTTGTTCATTTTCTTATGTGAAAATGATTGCAATTGTCAGTTCAAACTCATTCTCACAGGAAAAGTAATAGTACTGAGCCTCTTTTTTTCCTGGATCCAGTAGAAACAAACACCAGAAAACAATATTTGAAAAAATAAATGTTGGCAAACCACTCAATTGGCATAGATAATAGGTGGTACTCAGAAATAGTTGTCAAATTGTTCCATGATTGAATATTTGAGCGAACAGTGGAGTGATTCAGGGGCGTGGCAGCTCACCTTTACAGTTGAGTAAGAAGTAGCTCATGTCGTGGCTAAAGGAGACGTCCACGTAGCCACATTTGAACTCGCACGACAGGCAACAGCGGTTGAATGGAGGGATGGTGTCCGCACTTATCCAGGGCACACAAAGAGCAACATTTACAAAAATCTTGATTTCATATAATTCAGCACAAAGTCGGAGGATTACCTGTACAAGTGTCGAGTTTTAGGGTCGTCCTCTGTGCTTAGAAAGTATCTGAAAATGTGAAGATGTTTTGTCATTTGTTATTCTTTACATTACATACTTTACAGTGACCAAAAAATATATCTTCAAGCTTTGTAAGACTTGCATGGATACAGATCTAAGTCAAGGGTGTCATATTAAAATGTAGCACAAGTGGAAGGCCAAAGATCAGTGGTCAATAACGTAAATCATTCAAAAAGTTGATTTCTAGAGCAGGTTTTAAAGTGCCGCCACAGTCTTTATCAGAACCTTAGTACTAGGTCCGTCCCACACAAAAAATTTATTTATTGAGGTTGTAACGGCCGAGGATTTTTTAACTTTCAGTTAAAAGTACCTTTCTGAATAATGTGGGCCAATTCAGCAGGAAGCTTGAGGGCCAACAAAGGGCCGTATTTGGTCCTCGGGCCATAGTTTGGACACCCCTGATCTAAGTGAATGTTATTGAACAAATTTTTAACCATCAATAATAAATTAGATATTTATACACAGGGGCATGGTTATGTATGTTAATCTAGTCAAAGTTTAGGAATCTCTCTTTCGATTAAAAACATAAGCCATCCAGATATATTTATGTTTTTGTGGATAAAATCTATAATTGAACAAAGACTTGAACGTTCCAAGGTTTCATTTCTGTATTAGCAGTAGTTCAGAAATGCAAATGATTGCAGTAAATACTATACGTTTTTAACTATACAATCTTACATGAGGTTCCTCTGATGATTGTAGGCCAGGATTTTGGTGACGTCCCAGTCCCCAGAGGTCAGGGACTGAAGGATGTCTGTGCTGCTGTTGGGCTGCAACACAAACAACACAGTCTGCATCAGCTCTCACTGGGCTAATAGAAGAGAAAGTTTGGGACCATAACTCACCATAGAAGTGGACATAGAGATGTGGAAAAACTTCCCTCTCCCACCCTGAGGTATGGCTCTGGTGAAGAAGAATCTGTGTCCGTCTTGGGAAAAGAGCGGTGCTTCATTCTAGACAAAGGAAAGAGTGGAAACTGCGTGTGACGTGTGTCCCTGGATGTAGCCCCAGGGCTGGTGAGCCTGCTGTTGTTTATTCACAAAAGACCATCCCCTACCTGTCTCTGCAACCAGCTCTCACTCTCATCCTCATGTTTCTGCAATTATACATAAATCCATAAGACTATGAATGATACATATATACTGTATATTATTTTTTACATGATTCAAATTTCGATTCAAATCAATTGAGGTGGGAAAATTGAAATCCTAAATCTCCTTATGATAAAAAATTTAAAGACAAGCATGTTTAGATTAAGTGTTACACACATTAATGTGTAAAAATAATACTATGGCTGAACGAATTTGGAAAACATTTTAATTGCAATATCAAGCATTGCGATTACACATTGCGATGTTTTAATAAATTCACAGTTTTAACCTGACCAGAAGTGTAGAAAAGTTGTAGTCATATGGACTCTGTTTTAGCAAAACAAAACGTTTCGACTCTTGTCCAAGAGTCATTCTCAGTCTGTGAATCGAGTCTGGGAACTCAGGTTTTATATCCTACTCTGTGTAAGCCCTGCCCACAGGGCGGGATCTCCTGATAAAGGGGGAGGTTTTTTTTTTTTCATTTGAGACAAATCTCTTTGTTTAACTAACAGCCCTAAGATGGGCCACCTACATCCTATTGTACACTGCCTTTCGCTCCCTCCTCAGTGAGTACATGATTAGTATCAGAATGCCTCAGGCGTCTCCAGAGTTACAACAAACCATTATAAACAACCGGAAGGTTGAATCTTAAACCTTCATTACGATTTCAGGAAGGATTCTCTTTTTTAACAAAGATGGCCTCCTTAACTCCTCTTTCAAACCATCTTTTCTCCTGCTCAGAATCTCCACCTCACTCTCTTCAATAGAGTGGTTTGTGGCTTTAAGATGAAGATGCACGGCGCTCTGGGGTCCTGAACTCGCATGTCTTCTGTGCTGATAAAGCCTCTTGTGAAGTGGCTGTTTAGTCCCCCCTATGTACCGCTCTTTACAACTTTCTTCACTGCATTGGATAGAATACACTACATTGCTCTTCTAAGCAGGGAGAAAAGATGATCTCAAGTGAAACAAAAAACTCCCCCTTTATCAGGAGGTCCCGTCCTGTGGGCAGGGTTTACACAGAGGAGGATACAAAACCTGAGTTCCCAGACTCGATTCACAGATTGAGAATGACTCTTGGATGAGAGTCAAAACGTTTTGTTTTTCTAAAACAGAGTTCAGATGACTACAACTGAACTTTTTCTACAATGGAACACTCCTGGACGAATGAGGGATTACACCGACATGATCAGAAGTATTAATATGAAAGAAAAAACTGAAATATGAACAAGAATCCGCATTTCAGAACATGTTTGTAGAGGTCTAAACTGCAAGATTAGCAGATTTGAGATAGTTTAACAAGATAATTTGTTGTTTGCAAAGGGAAATGTGTCTTTTTAACAGATTTGGGGGTAACGCGTTAGCTGATAACGCGTTGTGTTTTGTGCAACTATGTAATCACTTTTGTTTTAACCACTAATTTGTAGCTGAGGAGTAAATGTGAGGTATCAGGAATGTGGTGAGTTCGATTAAAATAAACTACAGGCCTAACACAAGCACATTCTGTTATTGTGCGTCGCTGCTCTTGCCAATCCACTAATGTTGTTTTAGCAATTTTATCATTGCTTGAGGACAGGCCTACAACTACTCATTGTATGGCATTGTATTGTGGTTATCTGTCAATATAAAAGATGAATAAAGCTCAGTCGAATGTATTTACTTTGCTTGTTTATTTGATATTTTAATGATTATTTTACTGTGTTTGTAGGAAAGCCAAGCTGTCAGGCTTGCTCCCTTGTGTTAGATTTTGTTTTTGCATAAGTAGTGTTATAGAACAGTAATGGCAGCCTCATGTTCAGAAGAGAAAGTTCCAACCCAAATAAGGACTCACATCAGGTTTTACCTGTTTTACTGTATGTGAATGAACAATGCAAAGGGAAAGGTTATCCAATAATGTTAATTATTGGTAACACAAGAGTACTCTTACAAGTTACTTTTTTAACACAGTAGCGCAGTAATGTAACACATTCGTTTTCCAGGGCAGTAACGAGGTAACATAATGAGTTACTTTTAAAAGTAACGCTACCCAACACGGCACTTAAATAATGGCAATCTTTGCGCTTTGCTAATTGCAACCACCTTAATTGCGATTCATTTTTACTCAACTGCAATATATTTTTCCGCCCTAACAAATACTACTGCTAGCTGTTATATGGTGTAGCACAATATTAATGCGAAAAAGATCATTCTGTCTGTTAATTTTATTCAATGATTGAATATGGGAGTTAAAACGTTCAAACTGTCCATTGTATTGTGATATCTGCCTTATTTGCAAACGTTTTATATAATATAATACCTAGTAGTAAACCTTTAGTAGTAAACCTTTAATTTATCAGAAGAAGAGTGCTGTCACATTAAATCTGGTGCAATAGCATGGATCAGGCCAGCTTTACATCCTCAGTACCTTGATGCAGACTCCAGTGGTGGCCTCACACAGCGTAAGAATGGAGTTGTTTTGGCCTCTGTTTAACCAGTTGACTGCCAGTTTGGTGCTGGTGGCCCACTTGACTGAAGTGATGTAGTACTCGCGTCTTCATAAAGAACAAAGGGAATACATGAGACCCACACCTCCTCTATCCTGGGATTATTTCTGAGATTGTTACTTGAGGTAGATTTGTTCCATCACTCACCCGATTCGGGGGTCGTCCGGTTTCTTCATCTGCACCGTGTGCAGAGGACCGTTGAGGCTCACCACTGACAGGTGCACCACAGGGTTCTCCTCCCCAGCCTGAAAGAAATCACTGTCAATATTTATCTTATACTTTCAAAATCTATTCTTATCCAAGACTGAGAATTGTTACCTTTGGATAATGATACTCCCAGCTGCTGGGGTATGGCGTCCCAGTGAAAAAGGGGACCTCCATTTTAGGCACCTTCGTGTCATTGATGGTCATGTAGGCCATTCGCAGTCCGTCAGGAGACCACCAGTGTGCTACGTGAGTCTGCAGGACCTCCTCTGCAAAAGAGCATAGCCAATAAGTTAGCTGCTACTGAGACTGTTTAGGCTGTATAGTATATCAGTAGTATTGGTGCTTTTTACGGCTCACTGACAGCCCTCACTGTGCTCTCAGGCATCACGGCTTATCCTCATTCTTGTTCACTTTCACTCACTCATTCTTGATCTTCAAACAGTGACAGAATTGTATCCACTGTGTCACTATACAGGTGGAGGATTCATTGTGCAAGGATTCATTTCGCATTGCAATAAATCATGCCAACTTCTGTAAAACTGTGGATGATAGCATCTCTTCTCCAGCAGGGGGCACAAGAGCTTTACCGCCAAACTACCTTTGTGTCAGTATTATGCACGAGAGACCAGACAATGAGCTTTTCAAGTAGCCAAAACCTTGGAGAGGAATTCCATTCATTTTTATATTGTTATTATTTTAATGGCATTGGAATCAACAATAGAAAATAATTATTTCTGATGGAAAAAAGCGAATGCAATGGTTGAAGCTCAGTACAACAAATAACCTGGAATAAAGAAGTAAATTGATCTCTTCATTCCATCTTTGATTGGCAATTCACAGTAAGGATGACAAGATAGTTAGAAGTTCAACTAGATTTTCAAGGTCTGTTTGAAGGCCAACTGCGTTTAGACGACAGTGCTGAGAGGTTTAGTTAGTATTTCTGCAGCAATAAGGCCTAGAACTTCAGGACACACCATACTTTTGTAACATTAGAAAGTGATAAAAAAATAACAGATGCCAATTTAAAAACAGTTGCAAACATTGACTGCTAAATGACATAGATAGATCATATTAGCTTTCCAAGAATTACTAAAGAAATATTTATCTTCTGCACTCTCAAATCTCCCTATGACCTCCCTATGACCCCCTTTACCAAAGTTACGCTGCTAAAGTCTTGCTTTATTTGCATATTATATATGTACAGCTGTTCATTTTCCATGAACATACAGCGAAACGCAGCAGGACTAATTTTTTTGTAGAACGGCTTACTTCTTTCATGTCGCGCTCTGTGTCTTCTACAAAGAAATAATCCCATTAATGAAAAAACAATTAGCAAGCAGCTCTGAACTGCTAATAGCCAGCATTTACCATGTGCATTATAGACCTTACATGACGGCACCCTTTTTCTTTTCATTTTTGATATCGCTACAAGCACATCATATTTGAATATAAATCTAATGTATGTTTCTATATATTATGTGTGGCCAACTGAATCTGAGTATGAAGGAATACTAGATATTTGGAATGGTGCTTGATATAAAATTCTTCATTAGGGCACTATAAACTGCTGCTCTCTTGTAGCAGAGCATATCAACCTGAACTAATGGACCTGAGAATTGGATGGTGCCCAGAACGTCCTCTGAAATGAGCTGAACAAGCTGCATCTTACAAAACAATGTCTGTTTAGCAATTATGCAGAGATTTGGTCTTTTGGAAATCATGTTGCAAGTAGCATACAGATTACTAATTGAATTGCACAGCAATTTCTACATCTGGAGGTGGTGCTCTGTAGTACATTTCAATTTTACAAATGGACCAGTGGGGTGGCAAATTAAAGGTAATATTTTTTACATGGTAACCTTCTGTGTTAGATGCAAA
The DNA here is from genome assembly GCA_015082035.1 of Chaenogobius annularis. Taxonomy (NCBI): domain Eukaryota; kingdom Metazoa; phylum Chordata; class Actinopteri; order Gobiiformes; family Gobiidae; genus Chaenogobius; species Chaenogobius annularis. Next base: position 1,496,261 of record BJKM01000068.1, on the reverse strand, counting down.
TGTTGCAATTACATCTATAACTGGTTTGAACACACAAATTAAACAGTGACATAATAACTAACCATTATTATAGTAACAATTTCATACATTATAAGATTTGATTTTGGGGAGAGTTTATAAAGATATATTGGAACAAAGCCAGCAACATGGTTACAAGGACGTCAATATAGTTGAAGCTAAACAAAATGTAAACAACATATTATCTATTGACCCTTTAAAATGCTAAAGGGTCAGCCTTTCTGTGTGGAGTTTGCATGTTCTCCCCGTGTCTGCATAGGTTTCCTCCAGGTGCTCCAGTTTCCACTACCACTAAAAACATGTACAATAGCTTCCCCTGAAAAACAGATGTTATATCTCAGTGGGACTTAATCAGCCTGCCCGGAAACTATAGGTGGAAATTTGCACTTGAGCTACAACCTGGTACAAAGCATCTCTCCTTTTACTGGAGGAGAGATGGCGACTGGGGAAAAAATGAAATCGACCGTAACACATTTTTAATGATTAACCGATATCAAATCTAAATTCTTTACTAGTTACTTTATAACTACAAACAAGCAGCATCCAGGGTAAGTTAATTTACTTTTCCATTGCATATGTATATATATATATATATATATATATAATATATACAACACACGTATATATATATATATATATATATATATATATATATATATATATACACGGTATATATATTGTGGTGTCAACATTTTATGGAAGGATTTGTTAAAAAATGCTAAGGGTCCAACATAATCTCCTAATTAATCCAGCATAATCTCCTAATAAATAAAGCCTGTCCAGGGTGTACCCCGCCTAAGGCCCAAAGGCACTGGGATAGGCTCCAGTCACCCACGACCCCTAACGGGAACAAGCGGTAGAAACTGAATGAATGAATGAAAGAAGTGTTTTTAAATAACTCCTTTATTTTTCACATTTTATGGTATTTCGAGGCTAATCCCAATTTCTCCAATGAAATCACATTATGTTCTGCTTTTTGCCTCCAGTTTCCTCTCTTCCAGAATGTAGAATGTTTTTCTACACTCATTTTTGATTCTATTAAAATCATAGAAAAAAAGTGTTACCTTCATATAGCCAGTCCGCCAATCCATTGAAGACCTCCCTCTCTTTGCCAGTGGAGACCAGGCGGATGGGGGACTTGTCCAATCTCGCTCTGTAGTAGATGTTGTTTTCAAATATGAAGATCTGATGAAAGAGAACACAAATGTACATAAAAGAACACACATTACCAACATGATGTGCAGCGTTTATCTACTAGATACACCTGATTTCCTCTTAGTAGATTTTCACCCTTCTGCTCATTTTGAATCAACACATTGCGGAGCTCCATCACAACATGACTTTATCTTTATCCAGATACAGGCCCAGACTCCCACTGAAAGACACTTAAAAGCTAATAAAGTCTCTGTCAACACTTGCCTTGAGCATTACATTAGCACATTTTTGCCTCATTACAGTTGGAGATGGCTTCTTCACCAAAGTCTGAATTCTTTCTGATGTTGATCAAAATGTTGAAGTTGCACAGGCCCAGCGTGAATCCAGATCTTTTAAGATGCTATTTTCCTCTGTGCCTATTGAGACGTTTTGCTGTCTGATGGAGTGGCGGCTGAGCAAAACTTATGAGTTCATTTTTCATTGGATCTAAACCACAGTGTTGCCAGGGATGGAAAGTAGCTTGATACTATACAGAAGATTAAAACTTTTTAAATTAGCACACTAACCTTTGCTAACAAAATACCTTAAAAACAACACAATTCTTATAGCCAAACCAGTTTAAAAAGAAAATAAACTGAATAAAAATGTATTAAATAAAAAGCTGCTTTTACGTTATGATTCAAATAGATTCGCTTTAGTCAACGAAGGACATACTGTAGTTGGAGAAAGCAAGAAGTTGGAAAGTTTTACTGAATGTGTTTTTCATGTTGCCTATTCGATTTTTGGGCGCTTCTCCCTCTGTATCTGGGAGAAAGCACAGTTTTGGCCGTTGAAAATAACAATAAAAAGAGCCAAACACCTCAAAGGTCTTTCAGTTCTGTGTAAGAATCCAAAACATGCTGGTTGTGACCTATAGTTGTAGCGAGAGAATAACATTTCCATAGTGTACAATCAACGACTTCGGGGTAAAAAGATCAATTCTGTGGTTGTAAAAAGCCATAAAAGTGTTGGAAGGTTGCAAAAACCTCTACAAAAATATAAACCGCTGTCAGAAAGCTAAAAATGACCTTAGAAAGCATTGCTGTTTTCATCACATAATTATTTCAAAGAATAAAAATGGCTAGAAAGAAAAGTAATTTTGAAAGACTGCAAAAATGAAAGTCTCAAAAATACTACGGAGCCCAAACCACCGGCATTATATTTGAATATCATGTGTTTTCATTCAAAAAATTCTCAAAATTCTGTAAAAAAAAAAAAAAAAAAGAGGTTTTGTTATTTTGCCTCTGTTTTTTGTATTCAGGCATGTGCATTTGTTGACCCGAGCATATTAGTTATTGCTAGTGGCCAATTATTACAGGGTTATATACATAATATGGTTGAAAAACTCAGTGCCCCGCGCAGATTAAACAGAGTTAAATTCCCCTTTTTCTGATGGGAAATAATTACATGCAAAAACAAAAGTAATCAACATCATAAATTAGGAGCTAAACAGGATTTACAGTAGAAGTGCTATTACCGTATGCAAATTAGGCATATTTATCCCCCTCAATGTCTCTACGCGCACTTCAAATGTTTTCACTATAATGTAAGCAAATAGGAACAATTAGCATGAGCCAAATCTTTGTGGTAAGCTGATAAAAGATGTCTGCTGTCTCCAAAGCAAAGCGGAGAAAGAAACAAATTGCTAGATTAAGTGAAATTGTAGAACATAATAACAGGATTACTATGTGCTTAAATCTGTGTAAACAAAGGGTGGAATATTGGGAGCCAATATAAGTAAAACAAACTATTTCAACTGCCAGTAAATGCTTTGACGCTGCTATGGGTTTAACATTGGTGATTTGATTTAGTAGCCTCTCCTTTCATTCTTCATAGCAGAGAAAGCATTATTATTAAAAAGAACTAAAAACACTCCTACCATTCCTCACTCCTCAATATGAGAATACATTTGCTGACAGAAATAGATGGGATAGATTTCTCAAGCCTAAAGAACACTGCTGACAGCTGTGATGGCGCTGACATTTGACCACAATAGAAGAATGCCATGGCCACACACTGGTGAGTGGCATGTGTCCTGCCCCACACCGGCCAGTCCACCGCTTGTGCCACGAGATGCCATCTGTCTATGAGGCTCCCTGAAGCTCCTCTTTTATATCAAAGTCCACACACTAAAATTATTTTGGCTGCTGGTCCAATGGAGGTCAGAGTAAAGACAGCTACTTATCGGGTCATAACAGTTCAGTTGTTGTAAACCTCTTATCGCTACAACATTTCTGCTCTGTGTTGTGATAAACCATAAATCAGCTGCAGCCTCCCTGCTAAGCCAGGCTGGCTCTAACATGTTGGCTGGCGTGCCACAGTACAAGCGCCTTACCAGCTGCTGGTCCAGTGGCCCCCATGCAGCATACTGTAGGAACGCATCCTGCACTTCAGACGGATTCAGGGGCCAAGTTTCCCTGCGGAAGCAAAACATCACAAGCTGTCACAATATTTCTAGATGCTATGTTACGCCACATAGCAGCAAACAAATGCACTCAAGCAATAAAAGTCATGTTTTTGGCTTGTTCTGAACTGTTAGCTTCATCAATCATTCAAGGCCATTTTTAGCACCAGCTGACTTCTCTGTGTGCACCACCGGCTCAGCAGTAGGGATATAAGCAGACATAGATGGATGAAAGGCTAAAAACAGGCTTAAATGCAATTGTACAATGTGGCAGCAAAGGCAGGTAAATGTGCTTTAGTCACATAAGCGGCCAGATTTGGTCAAGCTAAGGGTACAATATTTGGACTCGGGCCTCAAGGAGAAAAAGAACAGAATACAACTTACTGCGTGTTAAGGCTGTAGATGATGTACTTCGCCAGAAACGAGTACTTGTAGATCTGCAATAAGACAGACTCCAATCAGTTATGTCAAGATGCACAACAACCCTTTTAAAATGAAAAGTGACAGGTGACAGATGTTCTTACAGGTTTCACATCAAATGCAAAAAGAACATGTCGCATATCTGGAGACACTTGGTACTTGACGGCCCTGGATCTGTCCTGCTCATGGGAAAAGACACAGCATTAGTGACAGTTAGCTTCAGTCTAGCGCTAAATAGCTATTTCATTTGAGTGGACTTACAAACAGCTGACTGGGCACCACAATGGTTGTCTCTTTGGTGTTGACATGGAGCCTGACAACATCCCCATCTCTTGTACGATACACAACTTCATGGTCTGCCACAGAAAATGAAAAGAACATTAGGCAGTTTCTTGTTACACAAGTTATGTTTTGTAAAGCAACATGACTTGTACATCAGGGACTTAGATAACACCAACTAATGCATTAAAATTCCTCTTGCAGTAAATGTCTCTTTTCTCACATCTTTCTGGCTGAAGTTGAAACACACTGGCAGACATCAAAGTTATATCTAGCCTTATACCGTCAGAATTACATTTCTTTGCTAGAACAAATATAAACATTGAATTTCGTTAAGCAAGCACTTTGTGTAAGCTCTTCCTGAACACAATGCATCGTCCGTTCCTCCTCTAAGCTCATAATACTAGGAAAGCTTTGCTATCTTCTGTTTAAACAATGCTCTTTTTTGGTTTGTATTTTAAGGGCCGTATTTTGCCCCCGGCGGTAGCGTTAACGTGGGCACAGCAGAGCTCATTGCGTCACACTTTCAAGTCGGCGCAATTGATGACAGCCCAGGGCGTGGAATTCTAGACAAGAGGTGTGATAATGCCAAAATATGAGGTGGAGTAAAGCAACTTGAGGGCGTGGTCTGGTGCATTCTGTGAATGGCCAGAATCATAACTTATAAATGTCAAAACTATTGTTAGTTATAGATTGGAGATGTTTATGTCTTTTAGATATTTTCCTCAAGCATAAATGACCAATATTAACCTGAGTGGGTTTTATATTTGAGAAGAGAGCTTTGCAGATGAGGGGAAACTCCCTCTGTCCAGCTTGATACAGGACACGCACACGGCGCAGCGCTGTGTGTTTTGACGCACAGGTCGGGTTGGGCCTCGACAAGAAATTCTCATTTAATTGCTGGGCAGGTTTGAACGGGTTATAAAATGTGGACACGTCCGCGCTCCGCCTGTAACTTCGTGTTTTGCTGCGTCTAAATTCGTTTCCTCCTTTGGCTCGTTTCTCTGGGAATATGTGACTGATTGTAATAAAACACGATGCATTTGTAGCATACAGAGAACACGTTTGCAAAGTTCCCACTTTCTCCTCTCTCCACAATCTCTGAACTGAGTTGTCGGTGATAATTATCTTCATAGCAACGGCGTAAAAACAGTTGGGGATCACAGGGGGCGGGGTCTAGCTGCAGTGCTTCTGTTAAAGTATGAATGCCAGCGCCGAAACGAACTTTGTACTTGTTCTGGCAGCCCTATAGGTAAACAAACAAACGTCTTGCTTCTCATGAAGTATGAATTGGCCTTTTAAGCTCTTTGTGCTGCATTGGACCTGTTACTGCACAGTCTGGGCCATACTGGACCTGCAGACTCATGTGTTCAGCTTAGAGAGAAACGTCTGTCTGAAAAATTTGGACTAAATCCTCACTGTGACATCACATTCACCCAAAATCTTTGTCCCAGGCTGCGTAAAACTGGCACAGACTGACAGCCCAACATGAGATCTGCACATAACCACATACCACAGCTGACCACAGTGCCCGCCGGACCATAGCATCCCATCGAGCACTCAGGTCCGGTTAAATTGACACAAGCCCAGCCTGAGGACATACTCTGCATTGTGCAAAACAAATAAAGGTGAATTAAATAAAGAAACAACGCATCTACATTTAAATATTTTATTTAATTTATTTATTTATTTTTTAATTTTGGGAACTAATTGAAAAATGGGAAATCAACCTGTTTTATTGCTCACTTCTTTCATTGCCTGTAAATGAGGCCATGACAAACATCTCCCACAGGTGGTGCTTTTGAATGCCACAGTTCTCAGTCATTGGTTCAAACACTATCACCATATTTGGACTGGCACCATCCCACTCCAGCCTCCAGCGGCCAAGTCAAGCCTCTTTATGCCAGCGCTAAGGTCGGGAAGATAGCAAGATTGCGCCCTGACTCCGCCCCCTGGAAAAGACTCACGTTAAGGCTACTGCCAAAGTTTTCAGCAGATATGACAATAATCAACTAAAAATGGGAATATGAAATTGTTAATACAGCCAGACCTATATGCAGCCACCTGCCGTCTAGGCACCAATGTTTATGTCTAGAAATTTGGTCTCAAAGGGAAAAATCCAAGTTTAAAATCAATATTCCCAATAAATGGTTGCGAAAGACATAAACTGTAAATACTATACTGTATGTACAGTGGCATGCAAAAGTAAATACATTGTATTGGAATTTTTTGTGAAAGAGCAACACAAAGCGGCAGACAATAGTGAAGTGAAAAGATTACTTGCTATAAATGATTTCAATTCAATTCAATTTATTTTTATAACGCCCAAAATCACAACAGTAGTTGCTCAGAGAGGCTACAGTGGAAAAAACAGAATCAAAACAGAATTTTTTCAGACAGAGATTTCCAAACAAATAAATAAAATGAAAAGTGAAGTGTGCAGTGCGTATGGCATTAAGTGCTCGAGGGGCACCAACCTAACCAGAGAGTTTGGAGTGAATGACATGGGCTATTGGAGCAGAAGCTGCACTGTTCCTTTTGCAATTGAAAACAGTGAGCCTTCAGTAGGCCTACTACAATATGTCTTTAGTTTTAATCAATTCAAACTAGGAATAAAGCGCATCTCCAATTCGCGTTGGAGATGCGCAGGGGCAGCTAAAGCCACAGTTACAACAGACACAAACAGCTTTGCTGCAATTCACATGTGTATTCTACGGACCACACGGAACAAAATGGTCTTTGGATTGGAGAAAATTTGCTTCATATTCAATAAGAAACTACAAAAAAGAGCAAATGAAACAATACATGCTATGCTATGCAAGTGGTTCAGCTTAGACAAATGTCTAAATCTTGTTTTCATAAAGTTTTCATAGGCTTAAATCTATTGGCATCTCCCACATTCCTCTCACTTGGTTCATTTCCTATCTCTCCGATCGCAGTCAATTCATACAACTGAAATCCCACCAATCCAACCCCTTCCCTGTCCCAGCTGGTGTGCCCCAGGGCTCTGTCCTGGGTCCCCTTCTTTTTCATGCATCTAACTTCTCCCTCTTGGTTCCATCTTCCGTAAACACAACATTCATTTCCATTGCTACGGCGATGACACCCAGCTCTACCTCTCCTCTAAACCCACTGCATCACTTCCACCAGCCTCTCTTACCCTCTGTCTGCAGGAAATCAATTCCTGGTTCTCTTCAAATTTCCTCAAACTCAACAGCTCTAAAACCGAAGTCCTACTGGTAGGCACCTTCCACTCTCTCAAAATCAAACAGTTTCACAAATTTCTATCAATGACTCCACTGTCCTCCCCTCCCCTCAAGTCAAGAGTCTGGGTGTCATCCTCGACAGCACCCTTTCTTTTCATCCCACATCAACAACATCACTCGTCCGTCTACTTCCACCTTCGCAACATCTCTCGTCTCCGTCCTTCTCTCACTCCTCACACCACAGCCATACTTGTCCATAGTCTAGTCACCTCCCGGATCGATTATTGTAACTCTCTCCTCTTTGGTCTCCCCAATAAATCCCTCCAGAAACTGCAGCTTCTCCAAACTCTGCAGCCCGCATTATCACAGGACGCCCTCCGCCATCACAATCGCCCCCATCCTTCAACAACTTCACTGGCTCCCCATAAAACAACGGATTCACTTCAAAATTATCCTTAATACTTTCAAACTATCCATAACCTGGCTCCACCGTACATCTCTGACCTCCTCCACATCTCCATCCCTCTCGCTCCCTCAGGTCCTCCTCCTCTCTCCAGCTCCTGTCCCTCTTTCCGTCTTATTTCAATGGGGGCAGAGCCTTCAGCCGCTCTGCTCCTCAGCTCTGGAACTCTCTCCTCCTCTGACCTCCGCACATAGACACCCTTCCACTTTTCAAATCCAGACTCAAAACTCACCTGTTCAGACAATCCTACACCACATAACTCAGTCACTCCAACACCATCATCCATTCTGTACTGTGGGTTTTATTCTGTTGTTTTATTTTGTTGTTTTATTCTCTTGTACAGTGTCCTTGGGTGTTCTGAAAGGCGCTTTTAAATAAAATGTATTATTATTATTATTATTATTATTATTATAAATGCGACCGTGAATCGTTTGCAGTCTGTAGTGTTTTCAACTTGCATTACAGACATCAGACCCCTACGTATTTATTTTTTTTACACGTTACAAAGTAGATTGGGGCCATGGGGGCACAACTGAATATTTCTGCTTAGGGCACCCAAATGGCCAGCAGCGGCCCTGGATTTAGGTCTGGACTTTGACTGGGCCATTCTAACACATGCATATGTTTTGACTAAAACCATTCCATTGTAGCTCCGGCTTTATGTTTACGCTCGTTGTGCTCCCAAAGGTGAACGTCACAGTTAAGTCTTTTGCAGATGCCAACAGGTTGTCTTCCAAGATTGCCGTGTATTTGGCTCTATCCATCTTCCCATCAACTCTGAGTAGCTTCCCTGTCCCTGACAAAAAGCAGCCCCACAGTATGATGCTGACCCACCATGTTTGACAGTGAGGAGGGTGTGTTCAGAGTCATGGGCCGTGTTAGTTTTCCACCACACAGTGTTTTGCTTTTAGGCCATCAGCTTTGATTTGATCAGACCAGAGCACCTTCTCCGCTTGTTTGCTGTGTCCCCCACATGATTTCTTGCAAACTGCAGACAGGACTTCTTATGGCTGTTTTTCAACATTGGATTCTTCTTGCCACTCTTCCATAAAGGCCAGATGTGTGTAGTGCACAACTAATAGTACTCCTGTGGACAGATTCCCTGTCCACCTGAGCTGTCAGTGGGACTTTTTCAGTATGAAGGTCAAATCTCTTGAATCTTAGCATCTGAGAAAGTCGGGGTTGAGTCCAAAGACTACAGAGGCGAGCGGTGATCAAAGTGCAGCGGGGATCAATTACACATCAATGTGAATGAAGCACACAAAATATTGATGAAGGCCAGTGGAGTGCCGTGCGTCCCGTTGGACTGCTTATCAGAAGGTCATTAGCTAAGAATGGGACTTGATTACATTAACACAACTGACAAGATACAAAGTCACCCGATTGATTGTGTGACTCTCGTCAGGTGCTAGGATAATTTCATCACCATTGTAAGTGAAGGGCGCAGGAGGAGCAGAGGAATCTCACTAATTACATGTTAATTAGGCACTAATGTAAGTAATCAGAGTGAGGAGGGAAGGACAAAGTCTTCACTGGAGTTGGAACTGTGCTATACAAGTTCAAACTAGAAATGTCAAGATTGTTCAGTTAATTGATTAAAGTAAAAAATAATGATCGTGACAATTTAAGAAGCAAAATTAAGTCATTTCAATTCAATCTATGCTTCTAAAAAGTAAACCTAAAAAGTAAAAATATATAGTGCTTTTTATATTGCTGTATACCACACATTTTTATATATAAATATTTTATATTTTTTATTTAATTGCACAAAACTAAACCATGATTTCTACTTATACATATACTATATTGTGGATGAAGTGTCTTGCCTAAGGTCAGATGGACAGTCTGCAGCAGAGCCATTACAATAATGTCTTTGGTGACCCTGAGCATCGCAGTCATAATTTGTCTTATACAGATTATTACATTACATTATTACAACTATTACATTTACAAGGATATTTCACCTGAACTTTTCAACAAAGCAACTTTCACAATTTTAATCATAAGTTACCTAACTGTAGCTAAGATTTGAATAACAGACAATAGAATAATAAATGAAATGTTGTAGGAACAATAATTCTCAATAACTCTCAATAACTCAATAACATTTTATCATGGCCGTACAATACTATCCTAAATCAAAAGCCTATACAAAGGGAAAACAAAATGCTTTTATATGGACAGACAGACTATCAAAGCGTGTCTGATTTAAGTACCACCTACTCACTCAGAGTTATGGGCAGCTATACCTGTCCTGTGGTGTCAGAAAATGCCTGCTTCTCTCTGGAGGGAGACAGGCTCTAAATGCCAAACGCAGGCAGTGCACTCACCGCTCAGCCATTTAGCATCTGGGTCATGGATCCGCAGGTCTGGACCAAACACGTCTTCCACTGTGACTTTCTTCTTAAGGGCGAGGCTGTCATCTTCACCTGTCAGCAAAATCAAACAGCAAAAATATCAGCTAAACTTCAACATTATGCATACATCTGGGCTGTGTGAGTTGATATTTGTTTCACTGGTTCTATGGTTGTCAAAGCAAATCATTGTCTTTTAAATAACTTTGAGATGAATGAATTTTCAGGCTACTTTTAAAAATATCATATCATACGTTGTTTGAACATCTAAAACAACTTTGGACACTACAAAAAAGCCTATTTAGCATTAAACATATTCACTTTTTGAGCTTTGTTATGTTGTTTTATCCTCACAAAACATAGAGTTCCTTGTCTTTTTATTGTCCAGACATCTTCATCAAACTTGTTCTGATCTTCAAGTTGACCTTAGTTGTTCATCGTAGGAGCAGGTCGAGTATTATTTCACTCCTTTGGATTTCAATATGGCAGCACGTACAGATCTAGCACAATCTGCTGGCACTTTTAGAACTACTACCGGTTTTATGTTATGATTGACCTGAGGCTGGAGGGATTCTCTATAAACACATATTATTCTAATTTGTACAAGTGCTGATAATAATCAAATAGTGTTGATACAAAGAAACACATAAACAGGACAAAAATTGTAACTTTCCAGAACAGTTTTAAAATGATCTTGAGCTTTGTCAGATCTACCGGTAGTATAAGACCACATGGTAACAAAGAAAGTACTATTATTTTGTGTTGAAAATTGCAGTCTATTGTCTAAAATGAGACAAAACTCTAATTTGTCCTAAAGAAAATACTTAATGCTACTACTAAACTAATCTGAATCCCCCTGTTTTGGAGGTTTTGCATGAAATTACAAATTTGCGGTTACATGATCTGTCATCACAACCTGTCAAGACTAAATGAACAGCTGTAGCAGAATGTGACTAATTTTGGTCTGTCTTTGTTTAATGGCCTTGGTTAAGTGGTTCACTTTTCTATCATAAAAAAAATTCAAATGGCTTAATTTCCCTTCAAACATTTTTCCAACTGTAATGGAAATAATAATGTATATATTGCAGAATTATGTGAAAGGTTTTTTTAAACTCTTATTTGCATAGTCTATTGAGTTTATAGCTTGTAGTGAGTGATTTGTTTCGTTTATTCTAAGGGCTAAGACTCACACATGGGCTGTCCCAGATGTGTTCTCCTCAGACACCATCTCCAACAGCTCCCCTCACTTTAGGCAAAGCAATTTAGAGCCAGATACAAACACGCACAAGGCCCCAGGTATAGCTCTATTGATCTGAAAAGCATCGGTTCACATCTGCCAGCTTCGTTTTGAACAGCAGGGCTTGGACTCCCTCCGTTGCTCAAACTTTAAATGAGCTCTGAAGCAGATCGAGCAGCTGCAGGTGCGGCAGACAACAGTGCAGCAACTCAGGGCAGGTGTAGGGCGACTTTTAAGTGTAGCGTGTTTGCAACTTCACGTAGGAAACAATGCATACGTAAAAAGATTTCAGTCTGACAGGCCGGTCAACTCCTCTTACTGACATGACAGTTTTTTAACAGGCTTTGTGTTGTGACTGAGCACGGGATGTTACTATGTAAATATCACGTCAGACATTGTCAAGTGTTTATCGACTTGAAAAGAATCGGACACATTCTCTTTGGAAAAGAGCTGCAGTGTGACAGGAGGGGCCTTATTTTCTCTATGGACAAAATTGAATTTCTGATATTGAGCCAGTCTGACAAATGGAGGAAAGCAATGCCGCATAATAATCTACATCCAACAGCACTGAGTGGGTTTATAATGTAATGCGTTCATCTCCTGGTAAACCACTGGCCACAACTTAGTGTAAAATAAAAGGTCTGTGGAAACTGTCTTCAGCACCAACATTAAATGAAAATAAATCTGTTATCTTAAGTTCGGGAGCAGGACCACACCCATTTCCCGCCCCTTCCTGCAGCTACACTATTTAAGCCTCCAGTTAACACACACCTGTGTTTGCCCCTCCCTCCGACCCCCTTTTAATTATTCTAATTATTTTAATCAATCTCCTAGATGGGGGGTACCGAGGCCCAGGAGCCTACAGCCCTCATCGCCAAAAGCCCCAAAACGGCATTCATTTCTATACATTCGTGTTGTTCATGTTTCTCGTATGTCAATAAACACTTTGCATTGTAGCTGGGGTTGTGGTCCTTGCTAGTGAACAATCTCTCAAAAGGCCTAATGCATCATTTATGACTAGATAATTGTGATATTGACTCATTACATTGAATAAACAAGAGAAGAACAATAATATTTTGGACTTCCAACCTGTTTACTACTTTTTATTGTACTAGTTTGAACTTTTTTTTATGTTATCAATACACTGGAAGGTCAAATAATGAACATCATTAAAGAGTCACAATGTAAGTTTTTAGGTGGAGGGTCCGAAACCTTCTTTTCTCCATGAGATGTTATTGTTTTGTTTGAAATGTTCTACAGAATGACATAGCATTTGGGAATATCTATAATTACATTCAAGATTGTATTTTTGAGGGGTCAGTTTGAAGACATTCTGAATCGTTTATCCATAAACAGTTTTAAGGGTTGTCTTTTTAAAAGCATAATTTCTCCTTTGTGAGCCAGTGATGACAACTTTGTATTTTAGCTGCACTGTGGAACTTTTCTGGTGGAGGGTTCCCCATCTGTTTGTCTCCAAGGAATTGTTATTGCTTTGCCCACTGTACCACTGTATTGCATTAAACTTATCTGTGTACATGGAGACAAGCAGGTGACGCCACCAGACCAAGTTACAGGTCAGATCTATGGAGAGGCAAGCCCACTTGCACTAAAAACACTAAAAAAGTATTTGAGACGTAAAAACACCTGTAATTGAATAAATGCAAGATAGTGTAGTGCCATAATGTGGAACATTGCAGGCAAAAGAATTACATTTCAGGTGACGGACCCCCAGCCAGAAAAGTGACTTAGGGCACCTTTGAACCAAAAAAAAGAATCTGTGTATCTTTAGTTCTAGGAATAGAAGGAGGACGTTAATTTTATGTGAACTTCCCTTGAACCTTGGACATGGTAATGTTGGCAAATGGTCATGTCTTTGTTAATAAGAAGCAAATTTAAATGCAGCTCATTTCAGAGAACTCAACTAGAACATGCAAAAAGTAATGAACCATTATTAGGCCCATTTTAGTCTTTGAGCTGTTTCTGCACTTTAATACAACTTTCATAAATGACATCTTATTATGATGAATTGCTATCCAGTACAAATCCTACGAAATTATAAAAAAGTTCCACCATAATCAAGAACATAACAGCAATGCCATTTTAGGTTCAATTGTTGACATCATATTGTTGAAGATGATTAAGCGGGAACTTGAAAAAAAGTTTAGAGCAAATGCAATACACAAAAAAATACCAACTTTTCTGACTAATACAAATCTATTTTCCAGACACCAAAAATATCCATTCAGTTTCTCCTCCAACGGTTCACCAAATGTCACCTCAAGTCTAAAACCACATAAAGCATGTCCAAATACCACACGGGGGCTTCACACAGTGCTGTCTTGCTGGGATATTATTTGGCAAGACCATTTGAGGAACACAACAGAAAGGTTTTCTGCCCACACCTGAAGCCAAGGTTGTAAAAATGCATACCTTAAACCTGGTGCAGTAACATCTACAGAGGAGGCTGAAATATGTTATGTTTGGCTGTGAGAGATAGATGTTTTTTAAGGCCAGATATCTTCATTCGAAATATCAGTAAACACTATTTGTTAGGATCTTAACAATAACAGAACATTTAGCCATCAAACACATGGTAAATAGTGAACTTGCACATGCCATTAATAAGTGTCAATTCTCAAAACTACAATGATAATTTAAACATTTTCTTTTTTAGGTCAAGGTCAAGGTTTTACATTTTCAACACAAAATACATGTTTTTTCCTTTATTAACCCTGTTGTCTCATACTAGTTCTGATAAAGTTCAAGTTTATTGTAAAACTATTCATCTTTATGTGTAATATGCACTTTAAATGTGCAAAAAGGGACTAAGAACTTTGTATCTCTGGTATTATGTTTTCTTTCACGAAGAAAGTCCCAGAGCAAACCCTGATGTACATGATTTACCTACAGATTACCCGGAATAAACGTACACAGACACATAAAAACAAGCACACTCTGCACAAAAAGACTCAGAACCAAGAAATATCCTTGCAAATGTAACTCATACATTTATTTTTAAATGTACCATTTTCTATCAAGCACAAAAATGTCTATCATATATTTTTCTTTTACTCGAGCACCAAAATGAAAAAAATATATATTATTCAAGCTAAATGTGCTTTATATTGTGTTCTATTTGGCAGCCGCCGCAGAGCTACATTATATAAGTTGTTATAACTAAAATGAAATAAACTTCTTTTTCTTTATTGTGTATGATATGATCAGTGTTTACTAAAAGTGTTGTGTTTTTGTGACACTAGTGCTGGAGTGTACTCACGAGGGGTCAGCAGGATGACGGAGGTGACGATGAGCGAGCAGATGATGATGATGACCAGCAGAGCGATGGCAATGCCCTTCCAGTTTCTCTGGGGCGGCGCACTTCCCACCAGGTCCTGCAAAACCACAGACACAGACACACAATTCAATACATTGCCATCTTAACACCACTAGAGCATGATATCAGATTTTAGTGCTACGATTATTGTGAGAAGAAATCACATCAAGTGAAATCCTCAATTTTCTTTCTTTCAGGTTGTCTAATAGATCCCAATGCTGCTAGTTTTAAGAAATCAAACTTTCTGAACAATAAGATAAAGTTAATATGACATTAATAGCCAGGTAAAAAAAAGCACTTTAGATTTAGGCTTACTTTTTAGATTGTAGTTTCAATTGAAATTGCTTACCGGTATTTTGCTTCTAAAAATCATCTTTGAGTAAGGAGTATTTTAGTTTATTACAATTGCTTACGATCACAGTTAGGACGAAGGTTCATGTATTCTCCTCTGCCTTTCACAGCAGTAAAACAATGCATTTTGAGTTCATAATATTAAATAAAAGCCACAATAATATAGTCATACTTTTGATTTAGCAGTACTCATTCATACCCATTCCTTATCTTTTTCAAGTAGCAAAACTTAAAAAATAAATTAAAATAACATTATACTATATATTATACCATATATAACAGCAAGACTGTGAAAAACTGCATGACCTTCAAGTGCTGTTTGGGTTTAAAAATGCATTACTTTCACGACAGCTACATTTTGTAGTGCCACAGACTGAACATGGTAAAGCTCATTCTCTGTCACTCCAATGTCGGCCATTCACCCACTTAAACGTCAACACATCGCCCCCCCCCCGGCTGCTCCGTGCCAGTGCTCGAACAAAGGTGCCCCGCCGAGCTCCCTGATAACGAGAAAGGAGCGAGAACGAGAGAAAAGGGGAAGATGTGGCCACCGTGTAATGAGGCGCTCTCCACCGCTCGGCCCAGCAGATGGTAGATGGCTAATCAGTGGCGTTTGTAGCCGACACTGCAAGAAATCCACAGGACATACACAACATTTTAACTGCGGGATTGCTCGCCGGTCATCAGGTGGCCTCAGAGGACTGCACACACCATAAAGCTGGAGAAGTGCTTGGCGAATGCATAAGCAGAAAGCGTTTTAAGTGGAGCGACAATAATAACTGCTTTGAGTTTTTATATTCAACAAGTAAATAAACGAGCATGTAATAATAATATATCCTATCTTGGTCAAATTTTGATAAAATATCTATACAGCTCTGATCGTAAATGAAGGTACAGTAATCCTGTAGTTTGGCCTGCAAATATGCAACTGAAGATGCTCCAATTAATGGTACGATGGGGTAGCAGACAACCTCTTCTGATCACTGGCGAATCTACGGGGGGGGCAAGGGTCTTTCATAAACCTCTGTCCACCCCCCCCTAACCACCGGCTTTGACTGCACTCCAAATCCGGTACTCCAACCCAACTCCATTTACCAGTTCACCGTGTGTTTCTGACAGCCAGGCCGAAATGCCTCCACAGGCAGAGAAGTGGAGCAGCTGCAGTGATCACAGACAGACATGGTGGAGACAAGGGAGGAGGATTTGTGTCATTAGATTTTTGTCATTAGAGAGCTGGATGGTCAAACATACTTACTGACGTGATCGACCCACACAACACGTGCAGCACTATTGCCTGTGACTGTGTTTGCGTAACAACTTTAGGGGAGTTGGTTCTAAAGATGTAGTGGACATATTTTTTGCACGTTTAAACTGTAGGAGAAACAATCCAAGTGCTGCAGAACTACATTACCTATGAAATCAATATCATAGCATGAAAAAAGCAATACAAAAAATCCTAGCTGTAGCCTACACTGTGAGGAACCCTGTTTGGCCACTCTATGAACCTGGTGTAAACTCTAAAGGCTTCCTATGGCCTGGAATATTTTAAATGACTCCATTATGGCTGTATACAAATGTGTTTATCTTATATCCTTAGGATTTATATTAAGGTACGATAAGATAAGGTAAGGTAAGATAAGATAAGATAAGGTTAGCGAGAGTAACCTTTATTTGTCCTACAATGGGAAAATTCCACCGTTGCAAGGCACAGTTCAAGAACAGCAGGGGAACAGAAACATGCCGAATTACTTAAATCTTACGCACTATGCGCAGAAACAACTCATGTTATGTACAGTAAGTGGCTATTTATTAATGTCAGCATCAGTTGAGCATTTTTTATATCAAATGAGGATCAGTTGAGCATTTTAATATGTCAATTATCAAAATAGCAACAAAAAACTTAGCCAACAAACAAAAAAACAAGCAAAATGCTTGCTTCAAGTCCATGATGCTCAGAAAAGCAGAATACATTTTAAAACGTATAGTGTCTAATCCCCCTGACTATGGTTGTGTTCAGTGCAGAATATGGACAGGATAATTAGGAAGTAAATAGCAACTAAAGTGACTTAAAGTGTATATTATGTACAATAACAGGCTATGGCTATGGTTCAGCTCTATGCGGACAAGTAAAGACAGGTAAAGTGACTTCACTGAGGGTTGACATTCTATTCCAGTATTGCACATGATTATCAGAGATGAATGACAGATGTTCAGGACATTCATTATAATGTAGAGTCTGACAGCAGCAGGAAGGAAAGACCTGCAAACGATAATGAGGGTGGATCAGTCACTGAAGCTGCTCTCCAGATCAGACAGGGTGTCCTGCACTGTTTTTTCAACTAATATAGGATTTTTTTTTTTAAAACAACTAAATTCACTAGATCAAATTCACCAGAATGGAGGAAATGTCATGTGTTTGGTTAACATTTTCTGGGAGGACCCCCAGACTCCAGGGTTTTGCGTCACCCCTATAATAGCCTTCACCCCTGCCTGGCCCCCTAGTAAAGAATTTCTAGATCTGCCACTGCTTGTGATGAGGACGTTCCACAGGTGGGACATTGGAATATTTCTTTATTTATTCGATTTTGTCCACCATCTGATAAAAGGGAACTTTCAAGCTGCTCGATATGTTGTACTTAAAAAGAACGTTGTAAATCACGTATTTCCAGTCAAACCAATCATTCTGTTTGTTCTCAAAACCAATAAATAAATAATTACCCTAAAATGCAAAAAATCATAGTTAATTTACCTTAACTCTTTTAAAAATAAATAAATGCTCAAACTAATGTCAAACAGACCATCCCACCAGACACCAGCTTTACTCATTCATATATTCAACAAAGAAAATATAGAGAATTTAAAATCTGATATTCCTCTGTGCAGAACTTGTTTCTACTTATAATTAGAATAAATCAGACACCAGAATACAAAACTTCAGAGTCAAAGCTTCACAAAGACTTCAGCCATTTGTTTTTTCTCCAAAGGGTTCAGAAACGGCTTCAGTTTGAAGTGGGGCTAATTTTAGTCTGGCGTTTTAGGAAAAATAGGCCTCCAGCATAAGGGGGTTAATCCAAGTTAGCGTTTCATATGAAGGTGTACACAAGCATTTTACAGAAGCAATTATTATTTGAGATTAAAAAGATAATGACTAAATACACTAATAATATTTAGCCCTGTAGATACTTTGACATCAATTTGCAAAGGGACTGAAGATGAAAATTAGCTACTTTGCCCATAATCTTGACATATTTACATGCAAAATGTTCATAAATATGTGTTTATTAATATAATGTATTGGTTGAGGTTATCAGGAAAAGGACGGCAAAATTAAACTCAAAAGTATAGAACTACTTTTTCTTTTTTTTTTTCTCCTTTTCTGCTCTTTTGCAGCAGTTCATCTACTCTATTAATCAAATTGTACATCTCTTAAAAACGTATCCCTATAATGATATTCAGACAATATAATCGGTCAGTCCAACAAAAATTTGTTGAAACATGTCTTTAAACATATTAGTTGAGCTTTAATTTTTAGACATGAAATATTCTAAAGATAATGAAATATCTGTAAAATGAATCAAAGAGTATTAACATTGACATAGTGTATTAATACAATTTCAATTCAGGGCCAATGAGGCCACTGTAGTCTCTATCAGACACGGCTCATGCAGTGTCCTCTGTATTTATAATCCTGGAGTGGTATCCTTACAATTAAGGACCTACAGGTGAACTTATACTACTGTATTTATTCAATGATTTCAATGAACTGTAGCCATGGAAACCACACTGAAAAAATGTGTTTATACATTGCACGTTTATGCCTGTCCCAAATCCATAATGTTTATTTCAATTTTAGTGCATATCCTTGACTGAAAATCTATAACCGACACTTTGGCTCTTTCTGGCAAACCTGAGTCGCCGTTCTAATCTCATTCCTGTCAGTGTTATTTTAAGGAGAGTTTTGGGAGAGGACAATGCTGCAGCTGTCATTGTACTCCACTATGAATAGACAAAATTTGCAGCCCTCGGTGGAAAAAGGTCACAATTCACATACCGCCCTTCTCTAATTAAAAGCCTGCGACCTTGTGTGTCGCGGCGTGGACACACAGACGTCTCCCTGGTCAAAGAACAGTCTCTCTGACCAGCCACCTGTATCGAGCCCACTGTAGATACCCCTGTTAGCAATTAGACCTGGTCTCGCTCCGCCTGCTGTGAGAGCTTACATAGTACACGAGCGCTCAGTGACCCATCGGCGAGCTAATGAGGGGGATATGCATGCATGCACACGTGACGGGAAAACAAGAAACTATTTCAGCACCATTTCTTTCAATTGCTGCGTGTTGCTTTGTATTTAAAGGTGTGTGCGTGTAGACGTTCTCACAGCAAAGTCGATCAATACAGAAGCCACTGAGCACGTAGAAAAACACCAGGGGGATTGGTTGAATGATTAATAGCCAATTTTAGGTTTCAGTGTTTAAATTTGAACTAAACTGGGACAACTAAATCCACCTGTGAAAATAAAATAAAAAGTTTTTGTTCGGTAGTTGGCATAGACAGTACGTAGCTTTGATTGTGGCTTACTATTCTGCTATTACATTAACAATGGATATCATGTAGTGATGTACCAATCCAGTTTTTTGGGGGCGCCGCAATTTTAATCTGTGCAATTTCTGCCACTAATCCGGTAGTTTTAGTTGCCTAGTCAACCAAAATTATCTTCTATTTATATTCTATTTCGCCGTATGGAATACATGGAGAAATAAGTCAATTGGTTTACCAGGCAAGTAGTTTAGCCTAGTAGTTTAACTAAGTCTACAATGCTGAGTTTAGCTCCAGTTGAATTAAAATATTGCTAGTATAAAATTGGCTTTCCCCCCCATTGTATTTATGTTTGAGGCTTGTAAAAAAGACCAGACGCCGGAGGACATGGCTACTTAGGGTATGGGACTCCTCATCAGGACTAAAATGGGCTAAATTTATGACCAAAAAACGACCTTAATACGTGTAAACAAGTTAGAGCATTCAGTCCTGCTCCAATTTCGTCAAAGTTTGGATTTCACTCTTGAGGCTCAGTGAACACATTGCAGAGGTAAAACAAATATTACTGGTTTCTCTGTCATTAAAGATGTTTGAAGCACTGCATTTAGTTTGTTTCTAAGGCTCTAGCTGGCATTTTTGCCTGATTATTTCATGTCAAGTTTGTTTAACCTCAGATCAAGTACCGATAGTCACCGCCTGAGGTCTCAGGACATTCTTGTTTTACAGTCACTTTGCTCCCTTCCTGTTGAACAAAACACAGAGACTTTTTAAGTGAAATCATTTTGTCTTTTAATGATTTTAAAGCACTGGTCAAGGACTACCCGCAGTGCTGGTGCACTTGTTTTATATAATTTTATTGGCATCTTAGTTGGATATCCTGTGTGTGTGTGTGTGTGTGTGTGTGTGTCTTTTTGTTTGTTTTTTTGTTTGTTGAATCTGTGTTGTGTTTTAGCAGGTTACCGATGAAAAAGAGAACTTTTCTCATAGGGTTTTCCCTGTATAAATAGAAAATGTTTTTGAAGCCTCCTCAGTCAGTGTTTCAGCAATATACATATTATAATTCAAGTAGTATTACACAGGAAACAATGACACTTTTAAACAATATATCACACTTTGTACAAGCCAGTTACAAGCATGTTAATACAAGTTACTCAAATAATTGAAATGGTGAATACTACTATCAACTAATAGTAGGTTAACTGTAACATGAGGCTTCATCCCAACCATATAAAGTCATTGCATCGCTTGTTCCTTTGAGTATCCGAGATGGAAATGGCAACACTTTAGGACAAATGGGCAATAAAGCATCAAGTATCTGGTCGGGCACAGACTGTTCCTGACTGAAATATACAAATCCATAAGCGCGCTGTGAGCTGAATCATGCCCAGGAGGTGAAGTACCACTCCACCATACGGCCTGCTCACTGCCAGCATCACACCAGCGTGAGAATAAGCACAGCTGGCATTGTCATGTGTTAGATTGTGTTAAATATCAATTGTGGTGGGTGGTTTTGTGAAACGTGAATCTGCAACAAGCAACCAGTACGCTGTAAGTTCCTATTTGGGTTTTAAAGAAAATTACCCTTTATTAACAAGGGCTGTTTCAGGTAACATGTCAAACTTCAGCATGCACCGGTAAATTTAAATGAAAAGCAAAATTAAACAAACTGCAGTAGATTTCAGTTTATTTCTTCTTCTGTCCACTTCCTTGATGTTTTTTAAACCACATTATGCAATCCTTCATTGTTCCAAACAAGTAGGCACGGAATTGTCCTAATTTACCATTTCAAACACATGTGTCAAGGAGTCACTCACAGGTCTAATTCTGGTGAGTAAAACGCAGGTAGAGCCAAGTGCCTGCTATGCCTGGCATTTCTGTAAACAGCCATCCAATTATCCATTCAGAGGTCAAGCATCTTTTTCGCAATTAAATCCAATGGTATTCAAATATTGTGCAGCAGTTCACTGTAAAATCCTTACTGAAATTGCCCAGAGGAAGGGCAGATATTGGTCTCCTGTGTTAATATGTTTGTTTGACCGTAGTGAGAATATATGCTTTTCCAGTGAAAAACAAACAACACAGCTGTTGTTTCAAGCACCTGCGTTTGTCTTTTTAACTTCAAGCATTACAGTGTTTTAGTCAGAAACACTGATTCAAGGTTAGACTAAAATTAGTGCAAAAGACTACAGCTGGACAAGGGAATTGTTTTCTTTTGCTTTCACAGTTTGGATCAACAATAAAGTTTGTATTTACAAGGAATATATTATGCATTCTTCATACCACAAATTAGCCTTCATTCACATTGTATACACATTGAATAACAACTGTATACATGTGGGAAAACAAGTCATTTGAACTGTGAAATTACCATAGCCAGTCAAATCTGAACAGGATGCATTGAAGTGAAGCCGCTGAAATATCTGTGAGGGGCTTACTATCTAAAATAACATCATAGGGTGGAACGGAGACATCATAATAGGATCATGAGGAAACAGCTTATTAATTGTATTATTTTGGTTAATTCGAACAGCCAAAGGCAATAGGGAAGCTCCTGTTGACTGCAGTTGCCAAGTGACGCTGGTTTGAAGCTTAAATAAGAAAACAAGTTCAAACCCCTATGCTGTACATCATGAAAACAGGTTTTAACAAAGTGGCATTTTGACTGTTGCTGCAAGCTTTCGTGACTAAAAACGGTACAAGTGACATTCATCCGTGCTTGAAAACAAAGGGTCAAGAAAGACACCATTAACCCACCCACTCAAATCGAGCGTCAGACTAAATTCACCCACAGGGAAAATTTTATGAAAGATTTACACACCGCAGTTCAAACTAAATTCCACCTGCTTGTGATGTTTGTGCTACCCCTGCTCATCACTTCAGTAAACATGACCTGCATGTTAGTGCTAACCAGTTGTCAACCTTTTTATGTTCTGTCTGAAGAAACCCAGTTTTCTGCTCTTGTGAACTGGCATCCACGCCTGACTTACTGATGATAACAATAAAAGCTGCATTAATAAATTATAACACTGCCTTTTTGCTCCTCATAAACAAACTGTGGGCATTTGCTTTCCCTCAACGCATTTTTCAACCAGTTTGTTAGCATTTTGATTCTATTTCCAGACAAAACGTTCCAGAATGAGGCCATCTTTAAGGTCAGACTTGTTTTATCCCTTCACTTTCGGTGCAGCTAATCCGCATTTTCCTCTCTGCTCCCCCTTTGTCGAACTCTCCTTTTTTGTCTGGGGCGCTCACTGCTAGAGTGTGAAATGGATCTTTCCTGATCTCTGAGCACCTGGTTTCCAAGGGAACCCGGAGAGTCATTTGAGTCAGATTTGCGGTGGCGATGGTGTTTGCCGGTGCACAGAACAGTAAAGGAACTAATGCGGATGTTGCTTTCCCATTGAGTGCCATGAAGGATATTTGCCACGGGCTTAAAACCTTTTACCTCGAGACTCTCAAAATATGATCCAAGGGAAACTTCTGAGGAGCTGTCAAGCTAAGGCTCTGCTGTTAAGAGACAGGACACCTGAAATACAATCCATCCACTCACTGTAATGTAGTAACAGTCTAAGATAGACCCTGACACTATTGCACTATCAGGCTTAACTTTTCCTCTGCTGTAGAAGTGCATCAATAAATCATGACCATTCATCAGAGAGATTAACAATTCATGCAAGCTGTCTTTTGGTTCATAGAAGTAAGAGGCCTCAGCGTCAGTCCTCACACAATGTTGACAGCGGTTGTCCCTCCAAATAAATGAAGCAAGTCTTTAACAGAAAATGGAAATATGTAGATCGTGGTGGTCAGAAACATGTCCATTTATTGTGTCGGAATCGCTTTTTCCATTCCTTTTGGGTGGTATCTTAAAGGAAACAACATTTTTATTGGGACCCTCATTCCACACTGTGCAGAAATACAAACTCAGGACGCGGTTGTCTCAACACAGCAGCAGGATCTAAGCAGCACATTAACAATTGCCTGCTCATTTTGACCAGTTTTGTGATTGCTATTAATGAGAAAGCAAATAGTAGTTCTTATTTTTGCTATCCAGCTCAGTATGTGTTCCAGGTTTGTTGATTCCAAAGCCAGAAATGTGTGCACGGCAGTATCCATAAAGAAGACCAAATGTAATAGATTGAGTTCACGTTCTATAATTTGGTCATAATTTCAGATGGAGCGCAGGAGAAGTCTGTGGGTGTATTTGAAATATCCAAACAGAAAATCTACTAATGTTGAACCTTATCAGTGTTTGTTAGAGATCGGGTTCACAAACGTGCCACATCAGAGCTTTAGTCGTTTAGCCAATTAGTCAGTAGATCGTGTCTTAGTCGATTACATTTTTAAAAGGATTTAGGTGGACCACAGCAGAAATGAGAATGCATGGAGTTAGCTGGAGTTTTGGGGGCTACTTGACAGTTTAATCTGCCTTTTCGTTTAAGAAGATGCTGTTTGCTAGTTCTTCCCTGTGTTTTTGTGTGGGATCCTAATCTTTTTGAGAGCTTTAACCAGCGCTGCACATGCGCTGAATTAATCAATGCACAGGCCATGTTTTAGTTGACAGAATTTTGGGGTTTATAACTTATTGCTTATTTCTGCTGCTTATCCACATGAAACAAAAAATGAAAAAAAATCATCATCTTTTCTATGCAGAAGTAATCAAAAAATTGTTTATTTTACAAAAGCTTCAAAAAGGGCCATCGTTCAACTCCAAAGATGTGATGTCTGTCAGATTAATATGGCATGTTTGTGGAGCCAATCCCTAACAAATAATGATAAGGGTCACTCAACATTTGTAGGTCATCAGTTTTGAACTTCTTTCAAAAATGTTGAATCTGCCATTGAGCTACTACATAAGACCCTGCCCCACATCTGAAATTCACAACCTACTACAACAAACCCAAGACTACTGATAACTATTTACACTATTCCAGACCCAAATCGGGTTGTGGTTCAAGTCTGGAATAAAGAGTCTAATAATTGCATGATATCATATACATCTATGTTCATTATGCTGTATTTTGTATCACTATGATAGACAAATAGGCTTTAGATAGACTTAGATAGACTCACAGACTAATAACAATAATTGTCACCGATAAGGAAGATAATTACTTTGGTGAGAGAGTAATAGAAATGCAGAGATTCAATAAAGCATGATTCAAAGTGCTTTTAAACATACGCATGACACAGAAGATGCAATCATAAAACATATCCATAAATAACCCAGAATCATAGGCAAAAACAAATGTGTATTTTGAATATTAATAATGGGCCTATTTTTTCAAAAACTCCTAAAAAAATTAAATGACCCCCAATTAAAACCGAAGCTGTTCCTGAACCCTCAGGAGTACAAACAATTGGCTGGAGCCTTTGTGAAGCTGACACGCTGTAGTTTTGGACTCTGATGTCTGTTTTACACCAATTATAAGTAAAAACAAGCTCTGCACAGAGGTTTCTAGTTTCTGGAGGGATTGGCTGATTGACACTAGACTGGGCTTGTTGGGTTTTGACAATTCATTTTTAAAAGCTGAAGGTAAATTCACAAAAAAATTATTTTAAGGACTTGTAATAAAGCAAAAATGTCCAGGCAGAATCTATGTAAATGACTATTCATTTTATATTTTGTTTCTGCGCTGCTTGTGGTCAAGTGGGGAGCACATATGCTTGACCTGTGGTGCGAGTTCAAATCCAGCTCTTGACAATTTGCTGCATGTCATTTCCCAGTCTCATTCCTATTTCACACCACTACACTGTCCGGTCAAATATAGGCCAAAAAATCTTCAAGTCAAAAAACGCTTTCCATTTGATGTAAATATGTCAATTTGTAGCACTCTTTGTAACTCAAACGAACATGCAGCAAAATGTTTTGACCCCAATCCTGAGTACATGCTGTTGGCAGAAATAACATGCGCAGACAAGGGAAATGTTACCATGTGCTCTCTCATATTGCCATGCTCACTTTACTGCCACAGCAATAAAACACTGATGAGTGCAAGTCATAACTTCCTACATTTTGTTTCACATAGCAGTCTTGGCAGCCATAGGTGAGCTGCTCAAGCTCTAATATTATGAAAAGATTTGCGACAATCGTTTTATGCTATTATTGGATTGCGCATGGGAATATATTATTCAATATTCTATAAAGTGTTTTATTTGCCTGGACTGTATTCCCCCAGTCCTCTACACAGAATTGGGAATGTTGTCAACTTTTAAATTAAATTAAAGCCAGCCATTGTGTCTCATTTAAGCAGTCCATAAGGGGCCTTAGCTCTCGTCAGTTTGTCACAAAAGGTACATTACCGAGGAGACGCAGAGGGAGCTACTATTGTTTCTATTACACTTAGCTGTGGAGCCCTGGATCTGGGGAGGTGTCTCAAATGAGGCAGAATTTTAAAGAGATAAAGAAAGGCATCAACAACAGAGCATAGCACACACGGAGCAAAGTAGCCGTATCAAGTCCATATAATGAGAATATCTTCAGGCGAACATCAATTTTATAGTAGCGATTACAGCTGCGGCCTCAAGAAGCAATGCCATTCACTGCCAATGCACTGTGTGAGCCCTTTTTATGGTCTTAGAACAAAATGTTACTCATTTGCACTACAGTATTGCCCTCCAACGTTAAGCAGCAGGTGGGGGCTGATCTGATTGCTCTCGAAAAAACAAAGCACATTGCATTTCAGGGAACAATCTCACTCATATTATTACATTATGATACATGCACCAAGGGATGTTATGATATAAAGTGTTCAATCATTCAAAAACGACTCAGGTGACAGTTCACATCTTCGTAGGGGTGTATCGTGCCGTGATGCAGTTTCCATCAAGCGTTTCCATTCGGTAAATCTCGCAAAACATTTCCCTAAACAACTATAAAGAACACCGAATGCTCACGCGTGGAATATGATGAGAACCGGCCCTATGCAACAAGCAGTTAACCTATAATGAAGTTGTGCATTTAATGAAAATATAGCAGAAATATATATCATTAAAGGCTTCTTCAATATAAAATAAATGTCTTAAACTCATCTTGACAACAGTTGTGCAATCAACTTGTGCATGTTTACAATAATCCTTTTACAATGTATATTATTTTGTCATTATTGTCACTAATTTAACACATCTTGATAGAATTGTGATGCATTGAATTGTATGTCCTGAAACGTGAGATTTTTGAATCGTTACACCTCGACACTTTAGGGTAGTTCAATGGACTTAACTAATTACAAATACTCCTACTATAAAGTGTGTTGGTGTCTGTGTAGTTAGCTTCTCCTTTCAGTACGGCAGTGACTAACCAGAGCCCTGTCAGAACTAAGCTACTTGTGAGTGGCGAAATGTGTTTTTTTTCCCCAGTTGACAGAATAGTTATGCTACTTTCGAATATCGGGTATATCTTTAAAAAAAAATCACATAATCAATGAGCTGCCCATCTCTGTTCTGTTAATCGACAGTCGTGATTATTCAGCTCACAATATAATCGTAAGAACAAAAACCTAATAATCGTTTTACAAGAGAAAGTAAGTCATTTCATTTCAATCAACACTCCAAAAAAGTACACCTAAAAGTATAGTGATTATTATGTGATGGTTTATATCAAAATAATTTCACTTTTGCATCCAGAAAGTTGTTTTTTTATAAAGCTGGTCGCAGACTATTTGAACATTAATGTATTAGAATGAAGAACATTAAGGATTTCACTTGTGTCAAGAATCGTGAATAATTGATATATCGTGATGTTTCTTCTCACACTAACATTCAAATTGTGACATCACCACTTACTACTGGTATTGCAAAAGATGACTATAACAGTGAGACATACTGTTATGAGCTCACACTTCACTCTGAACATGAAAGAGGTTGACTAAAGGAGGAGAGGGTGAGGAGCCGCTACATTATATATAGATGAGCACAGAATCATCACGCTCTGCAGACTGGTACAGATCATAATTCAATCTGATATTAACCTACCACAACATCATGTGGAAGTTATTATTTCTGTTTGGTTCCATTAGTCAACAGAGCTCTGTATCTGTTGAAAGAGCGGGAGCTTTGCAGAGTATGTGATCGTAATTAAAAGCATATTGATTTCCTATGTGGCGTTAATGGAAATAGAAATAAAATAAAAAAGCAGATGGCCAAGACATCCGCCTTGATCTGAGTAGTCGTTAAAATATCAGTGCATATGCCTGAGGGATGGTGAATACGGGAAGACGTCCATGAAGGTTGTTAGAAGGGATGTCACAATATAAGATTTTATTTCAGTTTGTTTAGTGTAGAGTAAAAACATCACGATTTAACAATTATTCACGGTTACTGAGATTTCAACCAAACAACCGTAAACTCTTTAATTTCCTCTGATTCCCGTTGTCTAACACATTCCTATAACTCATGTTTATGACCAGTTTTATGAAATCAAATTGAATTTCTAAATGACTAATTAAACTGCATGTGCCAAAAACAGCCAGATATTAAAGTTCTTGGCATAGATTTGATTAAAAAGAATAATGTTTCTTCTAAAATTGTCAGTTATTATTTTTTGGTCCTTACGATTACATTTTGACCTGAATAATCACAATAATGCTTGACGTCTCCAGTTGTAAGCAATAATCAAAAGTATGAAGTGATATTTTCTGCAGTTTTCTGCCACTTTGTAACAATAATTAATGTGTCATATTGAAAGGAAACGGTTTTTTTTGTTTTTTTTATCCTGCTTGTTGAATCTGCTTGCAAAATGTCAACAATGAAGTAAGAAGTGTTTTTTCAGGGGATATGATTCACCAGTGGCTCTTGACAGTATATTTTAATCACCAGAGGAAACATAATTCAAACAATGTGGGAGAAGCGTAATCAGGGTGAAGGAACCCCTACTGTTCCTGGTTCTAATTGCTACTTGTCTATTAAAAAGAGCCTAAAAATGAATTTAAAATAGGTAAAACCGGAGCGCTATTATCCTTTTGGTATAATTACACAGGAAGTTGACAGGAAAAAAACCTGGTCTAATCATGACGGATTTACAAGTGCAAGTGCATTATGAGTTCTCTTTGTTCAGCTCCATGTGCGAAGTGTAGCCGTGTTATTATCATGTATTAAATGACAGCTCTGTAACTGTAGCTGCACTAGCACATACCCGCTTCATCGCTGATACAGTATAGCATAGCATTACATCTGCTTTATCAAAAGAACTGTAAGACTCCTTTGAGATTGCAAATACGTTCTAACGTCTGAAACCAACCGGACTGTAGAATGTGATGGGCTGAATCCACCAATCTGATTTATTGCAACTGACATAATGGTTGGACGATATGATTTTATAAAATGAATCGTTTTTTTCCTCATAGTGATCGTTCGTAATCATCCATTCAAAACTAATAAAAACATCTTTGAATAGTAACTTCCTGTAAATCAACAATGCAGATTTTCTACCATTTAACCAGTTGTGCCATTTAACACGAAAAATAGCAAAAACATTTCCTGCCAAGTCTGAACTCTAAACTAAAAGCTCTAAGCTTCAACCAAAAACAAATGTCATCCTTTCCCAATAGTGAACTTTGCAGAAGCTTTCTTCAAAGTCCAATCTCACATTTTTGAAAGATGTTGTCAACAGAGTAACATACCAAACATACAAAGAGGCCTGCACAAAAATAATATTCTTGGCAGAGGAACTGAGTTGTTTTCCCATTCACAGAAGACTTGGGCAGCTGACACTACTATGTTGATGTTATTTGTTATATTTTATTTAGGATAAACCATTCTCTAAAAAAAATAACAGTAAAGTTATTGCCCCAGAGAATCCTACGCTTGGAAAGATCAGTCCACATCCAATACAATTTCTGTTTTAAAATATCTGTTTAAACTAGTCGAAACAGCCCGTGTGAAAAATGTAGCGACAAATCCACCTGAGCAGGCAGAGCAGTAGATTTAGCCGTGGAAATCTTAAATCTGAGACAACAAACTCCGTTGCATCCACAAAGCGTGGAGGTTCATTTATGTTTGCCTTCAAGCATTATTTTCATCCACGCTTTGAAGACTGTTTGCTAGGGTGCTGAACTAATGCAAACATGTGCGTCTAAGCTTCAAATGACTTCTATAATGGTGTGTTTTAGTAATGGCTGCATTTTTTTTTTTTTTTTAATCTATTCCATTAACCTATATTGAAACTAAATGCAACACTTTGCATTAGACCCACACCACAGGGCTCGCGTCTACGAATGCCAGTTACTTCCTGTGCTAAGACACTAGATGTCTTCCATTACTGCGGGTGTTTGCTTCTGAAACTGATATGAGCATGCAGAGATCAGCCTCCTTTGTCAGTCCATGGGAAGATGAAGAATATCCAATCAGGAAGGAGCTGCCTGTACAATCTAAAAAGGAGAGGAGACAAACTATATCAGTAAAGGTCAAAGCGGTGAGGACATTCTCCAGAAGTCTTTGTGCGGCTATCGGAGGAAGTATGTGAATTTCACAAGCTCCCATTTTCATCAGAGCCTTTTAAAAAATGTCATACTTGGCTCAGAGCGTGGCTAAAGAGGGACTGTTACGCTGTCAAGACGGCACTCTCGCTTGAATGGGGCATGAAAGTAAACATTTTACACTTAAAATATTCAAAGGCACCGACAGCATTCACCAAAAGAAGAAAAGTGCACGGTGAAATGACCAAAAATGCAAGGGATGCACTAAATTTAACACCGAGCACAATCATTTTCACAAAGGTCATTTAACAATTATGCAGGAAACAGGAGAGGGTTGTTATCTCAAGTGTCCAAATGGGCTTAATTTTCATATGTAAAGAATAAAGAGCATGCTTGTTAAACAACGTCTCCATTATAGAATAAACAGGCATTTTGGTGAAGCACCTTCTGACCTGGGAAGTGACCACTCAGATGATAGAATCCAAAACAGGATCGCGTGTCTGTTTGGTTACTTCACAGACAATGGCTGGCAATCTTCACCCTCTCCCTTTCACTCAGTTTTTTTTAAAATTTTTTTATTATTATTATCTATCAATTTTCATGTAAAGTTCAACAGGAAAATTGGCATGTCTTCCTGACTCACCTCTTATGCAGGAAATAAGAGGCAATTTTCATTAAACACGGCATCACGAGGCCGTTTATGTTACAGAATGTACTGTAGACTATAATTGTTGGCTGGGGTTACAACAGAGTTTATTAAATATTAATGCACAAGTTCAGAAGTTGCGTGCTTCCTCTACTAACCACAAAGAAGCCAAAACATGAAATAGCATGAAAACAAACCTGCATCAAAAAGTAGCAGCACTCTTCCAACTTGAATATTCCTTTAGTTTGATATAGACAAGGCTACTTTTCACCGCAACGCTTCAAATGCATACTAGGAACATTAATAAACACGCTACAGACAGAAATTCACGCGTTAAAAGTCGTACCTGCTCTTGTTGCGGCGCGGCTTTAATTGGACCGTTTGTGTCTTTGGCAGAAGTCATTACGGAAAGCGCAAAGATGAGACGTGCGCGCTCGTCGTCTGGTGTCGCTTCCGCCTCTGATCAGGTGCAGGAATAAACGGACTAACGGAGAGGAAGAGAGACACGGGGAAAGAGGCGGCGGGAAAGAGAGAAAGAGGGCGACGCGCCAAGTTACAGTCTAAAAAGGATGGAGAGGAGACCGTCCGTGGGAAGATATAGCGCCGAGTTCAAGCGAAGCAGAAACGTGGGAGGCGCACGCTGCCCGTGGTGTGCCGAGGCATGTTAAAGAGCTGTGGAGCCAGACTACCGCGAGATCGCGCCAAGCAAGAGGTGAAAGAGCAACTAAATGGTATAATTGACTTAGTGGCACATTTACTTTGGGTTAACTAAAAGCTGGTCTATTTTAGCTGTTTTTTTTGTTTTGTTTTTTGTTACTGTGTTGACTATGGGATTCTTCGGTGAATGTTCAGAATTGCATAGCAACAAACAGCAGAAATAGGGACTTTGTCTGAGCCTCCTGATGAATTAAAGACATATTTGAGAACTGAAACAGTTTCACACTAAATTCAATTGTTGATCATTGGGTTTTTTTCCATTTTCAGGCTCATATTTGAATTGAAAAAAATTATTTGACATTTTGTGTCTAAAATATCTTTCTCTAGAGAGACCAGATTATTTTTGTGCACTTTTGAATTCCAAGAAAGCTTTGTTCAAAACCCCTAATTATAGGACTGGACCCAGAAGTACAACCCCATGTACATTTTGCACACTTGCAACAAACATTGCAAATTTCCATGGTAACAGTCATTTTTGATGTTCCATCCGGAGCTCTATTTTGTAATTTCAGGTTTGACCCTTTCAAAGAAGAAACAACAACAAGAAGAAGAGGGAAAGTATTTAAGCTTCCAGTGTAGCCTTCGTAGAGTGACAAGCAACAAACTAAACAGACTTGGTCACATTTCTGGCGAGGTAAAATTAAACCCCTGTAGAAAGGCCACAAAAAGAACTGTAAGAAACAAAACTGGCATTTTGATTTAAACTTGTCATCCTTGTTAGCTGTAGCAATCACTTATTCAACAAGAGACTAGCCTAAGAGGCATTAAGGGCTCTAATGAATGGTCTTTGTACCTGTCAATATACAGTCTTGCACTCTCCATTGCAGCCCACTCCACCCAGCTAGTCCTTTTCATACATTGCCCCCTCCCTCACTATAAAGCATAAAGGAGAGCTCAAGGTTTGTCCTTTCCCACCTGCGCCTATATTTAGGTGTATAGTAGGCTCCACATCCCACTGCTCGGCTAATATGGAGGAGACCTGTCAGCTTGGATCAGATCACTGTGGGCACTCATTACTGGCGAGTCCATTACACAGGAAATAGAGAGACCAATCAATGGCGGAAGAACTAAATACTTTGAAGAATCAGCTCTTTTTTGGACGGGGTCTTATTTGCCTCAAGTTGGAGAGCATTCGGGACCAACACTGACATTTTTTGGAAAGTCTAGATTTGCATAGTGAATCTATACAGGAACCCATACACACCGTATTGACTCTGGCATATGCCTATACAGCTGTCGAATCAGCAAATAAAACAAAGGCTGTGAACTGGGCCCGTGCTGAAGAAGCATCGTCCTCCCACACTGAGCAGAAATAGTGCAGTTCTAAAACAAAACATTGTTTGTGCTTTAACTCTCTCACCATGTGTCACAATCTCTATTCTTGTTAGAGCGGCTTGTCTACCTATTTGCGCGGCGCACACAGTAGTGGTATATAAGGAAACATGCGGTGTTCGGCGCCTGCCTTCAGAGCAGAAGTCAGGCACAGGCTCGACACGGCTCCTGGCCTTTTGAACCAGTCATCTGCTGAAGGAGAACCGACCCAAAAGTCTCTGATGAGGAAGAGCCAAAAGTCTGTAAAGTCAGAGATACAACGCAGGAAATATTCGGCAAAAGAAACTTGGTACAAAGGCAACTTCAGTGGTGCAGTATCAGAGACTTAAACAGATCGTTTTCAGATGTAGTAGCAGCAGATACACTTAGTTCAACAGCACATAAGAAACTTCAAATAAGACATGTAGGGGTACACAATTAATATATTTTTTATTGTGATCATTATCATCAGTCAAATAAAATTTGAAAATGGTGCAGAGGGGGAAAAATGCAATAAAGTCCCCTCTGAAAGTTATGAGTTCTGTCCCACAAAACCTAAATTAAAGCCATTCTAATCTATACTGGCTTTTACAGTACAGTAATACAGTAATACATGATAATACGTCTTTTCCGTCATTGAAATGATTCCATGATTACAACATGCTTGAACATAGAACAATCTTTTCCTCCCAGTGACTGACCAAATGCAAGTTGTCCTTCATATACAATATCTGCACATATCATCTGAAGAAATACTGGTGTGTTTTTTCCCTCTAACAAAAGCTGAATTATTAACAACGCAGTCACACAGTCCAAGTGTTCTGGGGTGAAACTCTGTGCCACAGTTGTCTTTAGCCCAGGGGCCTAGAAGTGTAATAAAATACAACTCCACTCAACCCAGGGTGACTTTTACAGAAACTGGCTGGGAATAATTTGGATTATATCATATTTGAACTTTCTTTGTCTTATGTCTTTTCTTTATCTTAACATTTCATTTTCAAACAGTGTAGAGACATGTAAATTGATTTACTATGAGCAGGCAAAAAGAGTTTAGTCTCATCATGGATAATAAACTTACTATAGATCTGCTATGAATTTGAGTTTCTGTAATAAGGTTGTCAAAGAAAAAAATTGATACCGAGATATTGTTATTCTCATTGGGGTATCGAAATCAGTATTTCTTAATAATCAAAATGGAGTTTAGTATAGTTATTGTCTTATAATGTATAAAATAAAAAGTAGAAGAGCATGCACATTATTATAAATTAAAGCAACATATAAGGTTCACCTTTATTGACTGCAATTTTATGCAATTGTAATAATGCTAATGTCATAATTGGATTAGTGCATAACATAAATTATGCAGCTAAACATAATCATACGTCTGGCAACTAAACTTAGAAATCCAAGTCAGATAAGTGTTTTCCTCACTGCTATGACACTGAATGAACTTCAAAGTTTATGTTTCTTTCAGAGCAACACAAAAGCACAAAGGACTTTAAAAGGCCGTGGAGCATAGCAGCCAGCGCAATTGGCACCTCTGTCACCAAGCAGCTCCTCACATGGCCCGAGGCGGGCGCACAGCCGCCTCGCTGCCACATCTCATTTCAGCACCGCCGCTATGGACAGCTCCTCTGCCACTGTACTTGTCTGCTAAAGCTCGTGTAAGCGAGATGAGCCACTCTTAATGCATCTGTTATTAAAGAGTAAACAGCCTTTACCTACAGTCTGCTCTCCTCATTCTTTTTTTATCTCTTTTGTTCTCTCTCCAGCCGCGCAGCCAAAGGGTTACATGGCATTGAAACTCCTGACAATTTGCTGGGAAGAGGAACAGAGCATAATTTAATCTAAACACTGAGGTAAAGTGTGTGGAACTAAAAAGGAAACTTAAGAGAAGAGCAAAGTGAGAATAAAAAAAATAAAAAAACACAAAACACAAACGCAGCAAGGGTTTAAGCTATTGATCATTATGGCACACAAGCTCTTCGCTGAAAACACCTTTGTGAGAACCAACACACTATCATTCATCTATCTTTAATTGGCGAAGCAACACATCCTGCTGCGCGAGGAGGGAACAAATTAGCAGACCTTTTTATGCTAAAAATGAATTCATCCTGAATTGTAAGACTTATAATTACTGATTTAAAATGTCCTCATAATAACAATTTAACATAATAATAACAACAACATTGTATAGAAAATTCAACACATTTCTACATTTTAAACATAGTGAACGCCTATAATTGTGTACTAGCTCCCCCCAGTGATCAATGACTGTCTGACATCTTTATAAATAATAAATAGCACAAAGAACAGGAAGGAGGTCACTTAAGTGCAGATGTATGTATTTATATGGTATGCACACACTACTGTTAATACTGCACGCTTCTTCTAAGGGCTTCTCCTTGGATTAATTAAATCCCAGATTATATAGATTAATCGGAACATGCGATTAACAAGTCTCCCTTATAAAGCAGTGTTTGTCAAACTGTAGCGGTACATGAGCTCCTTCAGGTGGGACACCGACACTGCAGTCAATTTAATCTTTTTTTTTCCTCTCTGCTGTTGTTGTTGTCGTTGTTGTTGTAGAATGTCAATTAGCCTTTGAACAGACAAAGGCTAAGAAAAAATCACATTTGTTTCAGAACATGTTTGTACAGATCCAAACTACAGGGTTAGAAGTTTTTATACAGAAAACGACAGGAAATGTTGTTGTTTGTGAAGGAAATAATAGTTAAAAATTGCAGCTTCTGCGATTTTCAAATTGCGATTTCGATTCCATTGCGATTAGTATTGCAGCCCCACTGGTGGTACTCAGAAGGCCAAATATTATCTTAGGCCGTACTTAGTGTGAAAAGTTTGAGAAACCCCTGCAGTAAAAAAAATAAAAAAAAAAAAAAGTAATCATCAGCATCATAAGTTACTCCCTGCTGCTGTGCCCTCTTGTCAACACCTCTGTTTAGTAACTGTTCATTATCCGTCAAATTCCCTTCACGGGCCAAACAGCCGAGTCGAAAGCGCTTCACGTAGCCTCTTAAATCACACAAAGCCAGACATAGTAGCACCATTATCCCTGTTATTTGGCTATAAGCGTTCCTCTGGGGATTCTCTCAGGCATACAAACAGCGGCATATGGGCTTAGTGATAAAGTGATGTGTAAATATAATCGTCAACACCTGCGCCATAGTCTGAACTGTACAACTGTTTCAATGGCCCGGCTATGTAGAAGATAAAAGGTGTTAAGGCTGGAGCACCTGGATTATGGAACCACTCTAATAATTTACAATGCAACTGTCGTGTTTATATGTTGGCAATTGCTCGAGTTCAGCTAATTGTGTTAATCTGCGCATTCACAATTGACCAATCAATTAATGGAAGACAACTGTGTTCAATGAATGCTTTGTAAAAAGATATGAGTGGGCAATTTCAATAGATGTAATAGGTTTATCTGTTTTTCTAATTATTTGTTTCTGTGTTTTACGTTTGAAGTTCTACTCTGACTCAAAAAGGTTGTTTAGCTGTGCATACTGTACTTGTTGTACAGATTTTGTCTGCACATTTTTTACGTTAACTTAAATTGACTTGCCTGTAATTATTGTAGAGCTGAAACTAAAATTATTTTGCTGTTCAATTAATCTAGCAGTTATTTTACGATTACTCAATTAGTTGTTCAGATCGTGAAAGGCCAGTAAATTCGATCTTTTTTAAACACATTTTGACTCAGATAAAGCTAAATTTACAGTGCTTTTGTTTTTTGAATGACATTTTTTAAAGAATTATTCAAACAACCTTCTTGTTTATAGAATTTTGCGGCAAATAATGAATTTGATCAAGTTTGGAGTAAGGCTGTAACAAAATGTGGGAAAAGTACTTTCCGGATGCACTGTTGCACATGTTTTCTGTGTCATTTGAGTGTAATTCTTGCTTTGTCTGAGCCAAAAAGCAAGTCTTTGCACGGTCTAGATAACGATGATTTGATTACTAAATTAATTGACGATTTTCCCAATAAATAGTTTAGATTACTTTACTTCACTGTCACTAGAAAATTAACACTGCATAAACAAAACTGAAGCTGTTGGCTAGAAACACCCCACAGCAAACACATTAAGTTGTAACACTGACCTCAATTATAAAATTCATTCAACGCACATACAAAACATTATTGTGACTAAATCCAGACCAAACAATAGCTGCCAGTCAAAGTCATTACAGTTTCCCCTGCGACATTACTTACTCTTACTGCTACTACATCCTTCACCGGCATTTAAACATGACGTGTGAAACATGTCATGAGAATAAATGCATCAAGTCTGAATTTCAAAATGAGTTGACATTCACGGAGCTTTCAGCGTATCTGTCTGTTTAGGAACAAGCTGTTTCCTCTGTACTGCGGTGCCATCTGCCGCCATCTCAATCATCGTCATCACATTCTGTCCCTGTCTCGACATCGTCAAATGTGCGACCGGCTCAGCGGAGGTCCATGTCCTAAACAACTGCTCTAAAATCACAGGGTAAGGTTTTTGTACTTCATCAATTCAGCGCAGCATACATAAAGGTCATCAATAAAGCCAGAGAACACGCCTCTTTCTCTCTCTGGCGGTGATGAGAGGCCGAGGAGGCTTAGAGCGAGGCAGAGGACACTTTTTCACTGTCGGGACACAACACAAATGTAATTAACAAGTGAGCAAGTCTTTAATCAAACTCATTATAAGGCTTTTACAGAGAGAGGACTTTAGAGGGGTGACTATTAATCCAGTATTGTCTAATCAAGATTGAACACACACGCTGTTAGAAAGTAGCATAGTCCTCGACACTAGGGAGTCGTACCGGGGTCAAAAAGTAGTGGTCTCAGTGGTCATTTGAGGA
This sequence comes from Chaenogobius annularis, assembly GCA_015082035.1. Classification (NCBI taxonomy): domain Eukaryota; kingdom Metazoa; phylum Chordata; class Actinopteri; order Gobiiformes; family Gobiidae; genus Chaenogobius; species Chaenogobius annularis. The sequence continues at coordinate 1,458,513 of BJKM01000068.1, read as the reverse complement.
CAAGGAAAATCTGGAAGAAAAAAATAAACATGCCACATATACCGGTATTCTTTTATTTCTATGTCTATATGTATTAGAGGCGGGCAATATGTCTAAAATGAGATAATTTTGTGAATGATGTTCTGAAGATATGCAACATTTGAATGATTTTATTGTGTAAAAAAAAAAACAACACAAAAAAAAAAAAAAAAAATCTACTAAAAGGGCTGATAAAAAATACAAACAAAACAAATTAGGTTGTAAACTTTCAAATAAAGGTAAGGTCCTTAATATGGTGATATTTCTGCACTTTAATGAGTAATATTTTTTTTAAATTATTAATACATTTTACAGGCATTTAATATTTGTCTGATTGATGAATACGTTTAAAGAATTCTGTTGGATTGACATAATATCGTCTGACTATTGTAATCGGGATACTACTAAAAAAAAATCAAGGTATTCATTATTTTGTTATTGTAGTCAATATTGCCCATCCCAAATCTTTTTGAATTCTAACAGGTCTAAGACTTTGAATCAAAGAAAATCAAAAAGAAATGTCATTTTTGCACCTGTCAAAAGTCTTGGTAAAGTACTTCTTAGAAGTGCTTCTGAATCAAATGGCTGCCACAAATGCTCCACCATCATTGCACCTGTTTAAAGAAAAAATGTCATTACACACAATCGACTACATGTCACTTAAAAGTACCTCAGCAATATACACTGCAATAATGATAACCCAAACTCACCTTTTCTATTATTCATTCTTTTTTATTATTTGCCTTGTGTGCGGCTGTGTGTGTACCTCTCCACTTCTAATTACCTCCAGTGATCTGACATCGTCTGTCTGCATTCTGACATTTGCACTGAATTTAATAAGACTCCCACCAGCTGACCTGATTCTGAATAGAAAGTTAACTTGAGATACTTCACTTGGAACTTCCATACTCACTTATATTATGCATAATTATATTTGTATACAGGTCGACCTTTGTGCTGTTTTAATCTGGAAGTATAATTTACCACATTCAATTATTTTTGCTTTTTTAAACCCTAAAAATAACTTTTCTCCAGCTCAACAGTATTATCACTTTTATCAAAGCTGTCATGCCTCCTGGGGAAAGCCGATTATGTGCACAAACACAACACAGACAAGCAGCAAATGGATGTTTCAGCCTCCAAACTCAAATCGGAAGAAAAATATATAGATTTTATCGGAGAAAGCGAGAGATTCAGTGCCCACATTGTGACTGCTCCCTCAGAAAGTGCTCCCTCAAAGAAAATGATGGAGGAAGACAGCGCCAATAAAAGGCAGCACAGCTCAGCCCAGCAGGGCCTGTATAGCAGCACACAGGAGGTGGACAAGGAGCCAAGTGTCCACAGCCTGGTGTGAGAAACAAGTCACACTGCTCTGGGGTAGAGCGGACAAGCAGCCAAGTACATTTCTAATACAAAATATCAACGTTTCATATAAAAGAATTCGTTTTTTCAGACATAATTCAAAACGTCAGGGTATTGTAATTGTCTGAAATCTTAAAAAGCTTAAATTATAGGCCAGAAATATGCTTAATTGCCTTCTTTTTTTTTTCCCCTCAGCAAGATCAAACTCAAGGGTCAAATGTGGACACATGGCCAATATGCTATACGTAAGGGACAGTCGTTTCATTTTTGACGTCCAAAACAACCAAAACATGAACACATTTGGATCCTGTACCATCTACAAGCGCTTACTAAAAGAACAAATATGTGTGCAAATATGTACTCATGACTAGAAAATCTTTCGTACCAGAGTATATCTGCCATCGGAAAGCACTTTGGTCGCCTTGAGTGATGGTTCGATCAATAAAGGGTGATTGATTGCTCTACTGAGAAAAAAAAATACCATCTTAATTAAGATGATAAGTTAATAAATGCTTGAAATAATTAATATTTCTTAAAATAAGACTGAAAATGGAACAACCATATAGAATATTATTTTATCTAAAATAAGTAATTTAAATTTCTTTAAATTAGAAAAAAAAATGCTACTGCACTTGAAACAAAACTAGCTTGTTATATTAGTAAATCTTATTGTAAGAAAGTCAAAATTTACGCAAACCAAGATAAATACTACTTCATTTAATCATGTTTCATTTATTATCTTTTGCAAGACTGTAATTATTTCCAATGCACAACTTATATGTTTGATCTTTGCTTCGCTCCAATGAGGAATTTCATCAGACAGTTTCTTGGTACTTCATGAATTCCTTTAAAGAATACTAAAGTCACTGAGGCATTTTAAAACATGTCGAGAGATAAATCCTGAAAAATGTCATGGCGGACAAACTTTTCCAATGAGACAACATGAAAGGTGTTCATGAAGTCCAGCAGGTGTACGTGGACAAGTGGAGCTATCTTTACTGAGCGCTATCCCATCTGCTGATGCTGGCCCCCGGTGACAGACTTATTACCCCCTAGACTTTATGTGCACTCATCCAGAGTCTATGGAAGTGCCTCATAAAATAAACAAAAGCCACAAGTTTACGAGGAAATTCAGAGGCAAGATGGACTTTAAATTCTCCATTATTTGGCGGCAAGTAATCAAACAACAACTTTATGATTCAGTGGGCCGAACAAAGATCATAATTAAACTCATAAAAGGATAAAGTGGCAGTGAGGGTGTTTTCTCTTAAGGATGGAGATAGCAATTAAAAGAGATGATTGCAACGAGATTGTGAAGGAATACTAAGGGGTATAATCGACGTTCCAGTCTCAACGGGATGCAGCCAGTAGCAACATTTCCATTCGAGTTGTGGTTTAATTATCTTATTTTGAGGCTAATAGCACTTGAGGCTCAAATATTGAGGCTTTGTACATGCAAGGTCGCACACAGGAGGAATAAAACAGGCAGAGATGTTTGTGAGATGATCAAGTTCATACTGAAGTGTGCATAGGCATAGATTGAAGTTTTTCTATTTATCGCTTTTACATTTTGACATTTGATTGCGACTAATGAGTTGTTGAGTGTGTCTTATGTGTTTATATAGAGACATCAACACTGTAATATCACTACAACGCGCTGTGTTGATCATGTTGGCCAGGTCTCTCTTGTAGAAGATATTCTGAGTCTCAAAGGGATTTCCTGGCTAAATAATGGTATATAAACCAAAAGAAATAAAAAGTAGCAAAGATTGTGATAAGCGTGTTGGTTCCCACTCTTTGTTGCCTTGTATCCCTCCCTGCGTGCCCCTTGTATGTGTACCAACGTTTCTTCAGTCATTATAAATCTGCTAACAAGTATGTTGCCAAATATAATTAAACTATTGCTTTAATGTGGTTTATACCAAAGGGATCCTACAGAAACATTTGATATGATGCCAAATGTGCCACAAAAAACATTTTATAGTTAAATACTGTTCAATTCCACTTTTCTTTTGAATTTGAAATCTGTATCTCTGGTTGGGAAACACTGATGCAGATGAAGAAAACCTGCAATTATCACCACTCCAAACTAAATTAGAAGTGAAGAAAGAACGCTTATTTATTGAACTTTTATTTAAGCATGATAGTCAAAATGAGATGTCATTTTCAGGGGAATCCAGGTCACAGAATTGTATGTTTTAGTAGAAGGGTAAACTTGGAGGAAACTTACGTGGACATAAGAACATGCAAACTCCACAACCAAAAGTTCCACTCCGCCGCTGTGAAACCCGATGTCTTGTGTGATAGCAGTGGATGTCTCGGTGGACTATTTTGAGATATTTAAGTTGGTTGTACAGTGATAATATTGCAGGCTGCATGTCAAAATATTGACTTTTCTTGGTGTCAATTTCACTAAACCACGTTGTTTTAAAGCGATGGGACAAGATCTCACACAATAAAAATGCCACAAGATAGTGCATAAGTGGAAAATGATCTAATGGGATTTTTGTTAATTTGCTTTCACATGAAAGGAGTTAACACTGGCTAATTACACCTCCTGAGAAGCTGTACCTCCAAAAAGCAGTGCTACAATGACAGCAAACTACTAAATAAAATAACACCTTTTGAGGCCAAAATGTATGTACTATAAATTATAACAAAATAAATAAGAATTATAATTTCACGGTTAAGTGTTTTCATTCTACACAAGGCCCACACTTGGAAAGTGTATTCAAGCAGATGAAAAATATAATGTCCAGGCTTGAGGAGTACAGAGCCTTCATCCTCTATTCAGATTTGAAACTGCCCCAATGCTGCCCTTGTGGCTAAAAACACCTATCTTGCACTATATAATGGAGGAAAAGCATGAGGTGAAGATAAGTTTATCTTAGGACCAGACCTCACGCACGCATCTGTCCCTATAATTTCTACAACCTGCTCCCATTTTCTAAGGTTGTGGTGCATTTGAGCAATTTCCAGAGCAAAATTGTATTCCCAGAAATGTTGAGTGCTCTGAAAAATCGAGTACAATTTCCCAGGTCAACTAGATTAATTTTAAGCTTAGTAGTGAAAGACTTGACAATAGTGCTGTAATAACATGTTGTGAAATAGACAGTGACAGCTTGTACAGCCTCAGTTCTCCACCACGGCTCTCTCTCTGGAGCGCTGGGTTCTGTTTCCCAAATCGCTCGTGTCACGCTCGCATTCTGTCAAACTGATGCAGATTCGAGGCATCAAGGCCACCACGAGAGCAAACCCCAGGACGCCCGCTGGATCAGGGGGAGCTGCTAAACCTTCAGCCCGCGCCTGTCAAAAGAGAGGAGTGTGGCTGGTTTAGATATGACGCTAATGCTATTAAATGTGCCCATCGCTATCAAACAGGCGAGGATCGTAGACTCACTTTATCCAACCTGAATTTGAAAAGTTCTGGCAATGTTTTATCAGAAAAGGTAGAAGAGCCAAACACTGTACTCATGTGATTGTACATTTGGAATAATAAAGTGCTTGAGTGCAAACAGCAAATAGTCTTCATCATAATTCGGAAGTCAAGATCAATCATCAATCAATAATCGTTATTATTCAGGGCACGATAAGAACTAAAAATGATAATAATTGTTCGAATCGTTCAAGCTGTTCTCAAAAAAAGTAAAACTATATGTCAAGCACTTTTACTCTTACTTTCTGAATGAAAAAATAAACAGCTAGATTTCATAAAGTTAAATTTGTGAAAAAATTTGCCAACACTTGTGCATGTTTCTTCTCACAATAATCATAACACTAAAATAGTCATTCCTGAAGTAAAAGTCAAAATACCTCTCCAGTACCTGAGTAACTTGAAACTCGCATACTAGCATAGAAATTACTTTCAAAAGTTATATTAGCTTCAGGTGCATCTATATTTATTGAATATATCAGCATAAATATTACATAATTTTTCACAGTAGTGTTATCACAATACTAAAATCTAAAATTTTGATTCAAGAAAAATGCTCAATACCAGTTTTGATATCACAACAATAGACTAATAATATATTTATACTTTTATGAGACGCAAAATAATAGTAGTTTCCCTAATATTATCATATGGTCTTAAACCATTATAAAATGATTAATTTATGGTATTTTTTCAGTATCGATAATCTAGAGTATCTAGATTAGTATCTGGGTATCGATTTCTTTTGACATCCCTTTCACAGTGGGACGCTTAGTCACAAAGTACAACTGAAATGTTGGAACTTACTTAAAAGTGCCATTTGTTCAAAAAGGTATTTCAAGTCAATTCAAACGCTCCTGTTTATTTTGGATCACGACAAATTCCTCTATTTATGGTAATCCTATTCATATTACATAAATGCAAAATCCACACTCTGTATTTACTTAAATGCGTTGAAATTCCTGCCATTGCTGTTTTCAAACTTTGTCATGCTGAGTTTATAGAATATGAAATATGCATCTGCGTAAAAAAGCTGATGATGCATTATGTGGGTGGGGAAGCATGCACTTAGAGGACGGCCACTGCTTAACCACAATTATTATCGAGGTGCATTAAGGTTTTGCAGCCCATAGTTTCAGAAAATGATAAAGAAGAAAGCCTGCATTTTTACATCAACAAGAGATCATGTAGTGTAATTCCACCTTGTGATGATGATGAACGTCATCTGCCAGAGAAACCCACTAATTGTGATAAGTGTGTCTGCACCTGCTCGTCTCATAGTGGTGTTATTGCTTTGCCTAGAATATATTGAAACTTAGATACTAATTGATACTAAAACTAGTATCGAAACTAGATTCTCATTCACGAAAGTATCGATACTGAATAAAAATCGCATAAATTTTTTTTTTTTTTACTTTTGACATTTTAGAATGATCTTGATCAGAACCTGAAGACCACATGGTAATATTAATAAAAATAAATGTTTCTACAATTTAATTATTGTAGTGTTTGTCTAAAAAAAATCAGGATTGTAATTGTTTCATTATTGTATCAAAATTGGTAAAGAATATTGAGATTTTTCCTTAGTTTCAAAATTGAATGTGACATTTTTGTATTGTGACATCACTAGAATGTGAAATAGTATTTTTTTAAACTCCATTGAACAAGCAGGTGATAGCACTATGCAAAGTTTATCTATTTTATTTTATTCTTATTAGCAATATAAACACTTGTAATTGAATATATGCAAGATAATACCATGCCGTTGTAGGACATATACATCCCGAAAGATCTTAAAAAGACATTATCCTTTCATAATTCAAAATAATACTGCAGTCACTATCACAACTGTGATAGTGACTGCAGTAGAACAAAGCAAAAGGAGTTTGTGATGTGAACACATGACAGAGCAGCCCTCGGTTTTATGATGCGGACACCAAATGGTTCCAAGGACCTGAACCCTGTGGAGAAGTGGAATCGTCCACTGTAACAAAATTGTCTTTGTTCTTCTGGATGGAAAGTTTCTCGAAGTCATTAATGACTATACCTAATGCTGACTGTGTGATCTAAACTTGTAACGAAATCATGCTTCAGTTTAGTTTGCCTTAAGAACTGTGTTTGAAATGTGTTTATGTCATATTTAATATACTTCCTCATTATGCTTCCTCACAATGCTGCAGTATGTTGTTATGGTTACATGTCATTTTGCAGGTTTAAGTTAACATTGTCCACATTAGAACAATAAGATTGACTGAGAAGCAAAGTCATTTTTCAAGTCACTCCCACTTTAAGCCACACCTCCGAGGTCAGAAAAAAAAGACACAGAGCGGTGTGCGGGGGCTCACTCTCTTGCACACAAGACACATCAGGTCGAAGACCCCAGGGGCCCCTCAGGGGTCCGACCCCTCTCGCCTCATGCTCCTGGTCGAAGGAGACAAAGGATGCCAAATATCAAATATGGTTCCTGAAACACCCCAGGACTAATGCGTCATTGGACTCGTCAAAAATCTTCTAACACTAAACGCTGCATAAAGTTCAGCACCACGGACACGTAAGACCTTAGAGTGTCATTAAAGTGAGGTTTCCCTTCAGATTATTCGAGAATTCATTGATACTTAATTTTCAATACCAGCGTTTCTTTTAACCAAGTTGAGCCCAGGTATAGCTTGTGTAACCAAATGTGTAATTAATTGCTTTGATTTTTGATTTTTTTTTGTATTAAACAACACAAAATCATTCTGGTTTATTGACCCTTTATATCGATCTTTTAACAGTTATAATTGTCAGTCAATGACTCGCGTGCTCCCCTTTCAGAAAATGAGACGGATTAGGTATTAATGTTTTGCTGAACAAGCTTAAGATAGTGCCCCTTTTTACATATTAATAAGAACATTAATTAGCTAAAATCCTACATAGGTGATGTCCTCAATGTAATGGTTAGTCCCAAAGAATATACATTACAAGCACGTAGCTGACCTCCCCAACTACCACTGCAAAAGTTACATAGTGCACCTTTAAAGACAGAACACTAACATATTCTTCTGAGAAAATAAGCAATGATTATGACGTAGAGCGACAAGATGATTCACAAACAAATCTAAATCACAACAAAATATCCTCTTAATATGCATAAAATAACTGCTAACCATGTAGTTTAAATCCTCTACAAACATGAACAACTGAAATATATATAAGTTTGTCAGTTAATAGGCCTATTTCTGTCTTTTTGTCATTTCTCCTCTCTCTCGAATACGATTCATTACAAATCTAACTGCAATCTCAATACTTTGCAATTAGATGTGTTTCCTAAATCATGCTGCCCTAACCTATACCTCTATTGTTTGTGGTCATAATGTTACAGCTATAGTCAATGTTTATCTCACTGTAGATATTCCAACAAATGCAGGCACGTGTCTTTATCATTCTAATTTTACATCTCAGCAATAAGTCTTTCCACAAAAGTGACAACAAACTTCCCGAAATTAGACAGCACCCATTCAAGCTCGAGACAGTTTGGAAGGCAAAGGAATAAGCCACTTTGACACTTGTTGGGAAATGACTGTAATTTCTCCTGTCAAGCACTCACCAAGCAACATGCAATGATTAGACCGTGCATCATATAAAACTATGAAAAAGTCCAAGCTGTTTTTTTTAACTATAGATCATGGCTAACCTTCCAGATCCTCTCCACTCGGGATAGCTTGCGTGTGTTCATCCTCGGCAGCGGCGTCCAGGTCAGAAAGAGCTGAGTGAGGAGCTGAGGAAGGCTGAGTGAAGTGGAGTCGTAAACCGTAGACACACCTCGCCACGATAACACCAGTGTCAGCAAATCTGGATCAACTTCCACTCCGCACGCATTAAGTTAAGTTCAGAGTGGTAAGAGGAAGAGGGGCCTGTCTCGGAGTACTTATGTTTACATCATACATACAGTAAATATTTATGCTACAGGAGGCTTTAGAGTCAACTGTTTTAATGTTTGGGTTGAACTCTCACACATGGAGTGGTGGAGGGCTTAATTTTTACTATGAATAAAACTGGATTGAAAAGAGCATGCAAGGACAGTGTCAAGTGCACAGCAAATAAATCCATGTAACAAGGACAGAGGCAGATCATGGCATTTTTGAAAGTATGACTTATTAGAAGGCAAAATACCTGACTACACTGACCCTTTGAAAGTTTGTTAAAAAAAACAACAACAAAAAACTCCTAAATGGAGGCAAAAGTGAAGAGGAACAGGATGTGATTTCAATGGTGGCGCTGGGATTAACGACAGGAACAGGATATTAAGAAATACATGAAAAAGGTGATTTTTGCTAATGAAAACCACTCAGAATCATGTGAGATCAGAGCCTTGTTTGAAGACACTTACAATTTAATAGATTATGACAGACACTGCATTTTTCTGAAGGCAAAATCTTGATTTGAGGTTTTACACGACGAATACTAATGTTCAGCCCATGCTGCCTGCTGATCGAGTGGTTTATTTTCCAGGCTCCATGTGCAGCCAACTGCACCATTCAAATCCCGGTTATGACAATTTGCTGCATGTCCTCCCTTCGCGCATCCACATTTCATCCTATGATGTTTATTTATTTATTGGATCCCCATTAGTCTTTACATTAGTAAAGACTATTCTTCCTGGAGTCCAAAGCTGCTCTGTCTCACAAAACCTTTGGGCCAAAAAAAGAGAAATGTTCAGCCCTCAAAAGTTTTTTTATTTTATCTACAGACCCATCAGAAGCTTTCCCACAGATTATATTTTATTTTTACAATCTCATATACAATTTTTAGCCTAGAAAATGATATGTTTTCCATGTTTGTAACAGAAACACTAATTAACTGACATTTCTACATTGACTGATGAGAGGGCATTTTAAACGGTCTATATATGCTACACCAAAAATACTGGGTCATAAGTGTTTTCATAACTGCATGGGAATTTGAGGTCTTCCTTCATCAACATCTAGGACAGAGGAGGCAGACTACGGCACGCGGACCACACCTGGACCAATTAATGTTTCCATCCGGCCCACAGGCCCAAACCAGCTATTAATAAAACAGTATTAAGAATGATAATTCCTCCACAGCTGCACCACAGCAAAATCAGCGGGCATCAGCATAACAGACACAGATCAATGTATGCACTTCGTCTCTCCATCGGAGTGAGCTCTCCTCTCCTCCTCCCTCAGAGCACACCTCATCAAACAAACTCTGCTCTTGTTTGTTTTTTCAAACACTTGTAATATGACACCGCTGCCGGGGCATCTTTTTCTTCACTCACCCTGCATTGCTCTCATCCTGTAGCTAGTTTGCTACTATTACATTCCCTTGTCTGCTACTATATACAAATAAAATAGTAGCAGTCTAAAAAAGGTCCGGCCCTCTAACATGCCAATAACCAAATGTGGCCCTCTGGAGAAAATAATTGCACTCCTGATCTAGGAGAAAGGGTCCAAAGTGATACTCTTGTGATTATGGGAAAAGAAAGTTGGTTTGTGTAGCTTTGGCTTAAATAGCAAAAATAGACTATTGGATATCCAGTTGTTACAATATCCAGGTCAAACTAAAGCAGGTAGAAAGGGGATCTCAATTACTGACTGATGTGTTTACATTAGAACACTAAAACATCCCTATATGTAACTTCTTTGACAGCATCCAATTGAATTAATGTTAGAATCAAAGGATAATGATGCTGTTGCAACCAAAGGACAGTAGGTGGTGCAAATTTCACAAAAAAGGAACTTGTTCATTTGAATTCACAATAATAAGAAAAGTAACAATAACACAAGATATACACATTCATAAAATCAAACCAACTTTCTGTTTTTTGCTTTTTGTTGTTTATCTCTAAATGCTTGTATGATCTGGGGTTTTTTTTCCAGCTGAAACTCTGCCTGCTGTGTGCAGACAATGTCATCCAATAGACCGCGGGATGTCTCAGAGAACATGACCCGGGCTACCACACTGTTGACCTTATACTGGGGTCATCCTGCTTTTACCATGTGCCCATTTGAAATGGTCTGACAGTTGATTTACAGCTGCTTTGCTCCATGAAATTCAACCCCTGGTGCAGTGTCTTAAAAGCACTTACATAAGCAAATGGCCACCTCAGCGTTAGGTCACATTATAGAGCTTTTACTTGTTTATCTTTCTGCAAATACCTGACGATGGCGCATTTCTTGATTGATAAAAGTACTTGGGATATAGTATGTAGATGGCAAAAGGGTGGAATTTCCTCAGGTCAGCAAAGGTCACAGGAGGTCACGAGGCTCGTACCATGGGAAAGGAATACCTGTAAGTGTCAGTGTGATGGGATCAAATGAACCATGCCGTCACATTATGGGCTTGTTAAACAACACCTTCACTTGTGAATGATTTACACATGTCCAGTGGCACTAAAGGTAAGAAAGCCTATTTGCTGTGAGTGAAATTCTGCTGCAAGTTTACATGAGCTTAAACCAATTACTTATGACTAATATATATATATATATATATATATATATATATATATATATATATATATATATATATACATACATATATATTTAGCAACAAGTATAGCATTAAACATATCTATCTTGCATTTATTTACAGGTGTTTTTATTGATCCAAAATATATAACATTATATATATATATAATATTATTACAGTGAGCAAGGTTGTCTCTCCACAGATCTGACCTGTACCTTAGTCTGTTTATCAAAAATGTTGATAATGTCAAGAAAGTTGTGTTGAAAATGTGCACATTTTGAATTGAGTATAACGTTTAGTGGAAAATACAAAAAAAAAGCTGATTAAAAATAAAAAAGGGTATATAGTAATATTTCTGCAGTTTTGTGATCAATGTTAAAGACATTTCACATTTGTCTAATAATTAAACCTCAACTATTACGTGTAAATACACATTTCTATTGGATAGACATAATATTGTCTGAATATTGTTGTCGAGATGCTAAAAAAAAACAAAAAAACGAGATATTCTTTTTTGTCCATATCATTCTTAACAATCTAACAAAAATACTTCAATAGTGTAATTATTATATAGCATCATGGTAGCATATACATTTAGCCTAAAATTTAAAACTTTGAAGTCAGCAGCTCTCTTTTTGAGGCAGGGTAATCCAGGGTAGTTTGAAAATAGCTTAAATATTCAGAGGCCCTGTAATAGGACTTTTAGATCACTTTTGAAATAAAAGCGGTTATATTTTTCCAGAACGACACGCAACTTTCTCAGAACCCATCTGATAATCACATGTGAGTATTTCCACAAAGCACCGCCAAGCCAAGCAATGAACGAACATCAATCACCAAGAGTTCATCTTTTCTTCTCTGTCCTACAATCTGACAAGCTGCCTGCTACACCGCACTACATCACTCAATAGCACTTTACCCATTCATTTCTTCCACCTCCGCCTTGCACAACCAAACAATCATTATCTCACAGCCTAAAATCTATGTTCTCATCGCAAAAGACAACGCCACAATGTTAGGAAAAGCAATCTTCTTTTACCTGGCCTTGTCTGAGCTGTGGATCTTGTTCAAAACCTTTAGCGACCAGTCACACAGGGATGTCACGATATACATGTTTTGTGTTCTGATTATTGTGAGAAAAAACATCACGATTTAACGATTATTCACGATTATTGGGACTGTGACCAAACAACAGTGAAATCTTTAAATTTCTTTGATTACCGTGGTCGGACATGTTACTGTTCCTCAAGTTTGTGACCGTCTTTAGGAAATTTTACTTTCTGACGAACAAAATAAAGTTAAATGTGACAAAAACAGTCAGATAATTAAAAGTTCTTTACATTTGGTCTATTTTTTGGGCTATAAATTGAACAAAAAATACCTAATTTTGCTTCTAAAATTGTCATGATTATAATTTTTTGGTTCTTACTATATTAGATTCTATTGTGACCTGAATAATCACGATTATCGATTAACCTGATAATCTTGACATCCCTAATAACGCACAAGAAATAGTTAATTCATTACCCTGAAAGAAAGTATAAAAAAATATATAAATCTATGTACATCCGCAATCCCACACACTTTGAACATGGCCTACCAGGTAACAAGCTTCAAAACAACCCACCTTCATAGCAGAAAAACTTTTTTTCCCTCCTTGCTTCCCGTCGCTTCTTGCCGAGACTACAAAGAAAATGCGCACAAAGGTCTAGGCTGGGGATGCAACATGAAAACCTCACTCATCCATAATGCATCAGAAGACTAAACCAGAGCCCGGGGACACGCAGCAGAAAGAGGAGGCAGAGGGCCCAGTAGTGCCACCGTTTTGTGGGTGAAGGGAAAAGCTAATACTCCTTGGTCATGGGTGACATTTGGAGCTTGTTGTGGCATTTGGGTGATTCGATTTGGCTTTTTCAAATAACTATTTCAACATGACAAGCTACACTTGTTGGCTGCTCGGGTGCCTTAGTCGTCACTTGGTGAGGCATCAGGAACAATCTCCTTAACATTACATTTTGTCAACTTGCATTTACAAAAATGTAAATAAACATCTCATATTACCACAACAGAGGAACCTGGGCTTTTCAATCTTTGGTCTGATATAGTAGTTCACTAGATACTCAAGTCGCTTTACATTTTATTCATTCACTTCTCAGTCACACTCAAGGCTTATTTATATGCAAAATATACTTAAAGATTGACAATCATTCACACTTTGTATTATGGAAAAGAAGCAATTACTATTTTAAAATTGGAAAAAAGTTCCTGAATTGCCGTTTTTACCATGTACTTGTACATGGCTCCCATGACTAACCCGAGAAAGGAGACTGTACCATCTAAACTATGGTTGCCCTCGGCAACCTCTTGACTGACGAGTTCAACATTTCTTGTGCATGTGCCTCAGTGGTGCTTTTCTGCTCCACTAGAGCATAACAGTGCATAAAACCATAAATAAGTGTTTATCTACTTTTATTCAAACCTTCCCAATGAAATCATATGAGAAAGATTAGTAACATTAAAAACCAAAATACATTTTACAACAGATTTGATAACATTAGTAAACCGCCGGTGACTGAGGTGTCTTTGTAGTGCATAAATGTGCATATTTGTCAGCACATTTGTCACTTCTATATGAACATTTTTTTTTATTGTAGGAAAGTCTTTAAAATGTTTAATGTTTTATAGAGCTATCTTCATTTATTTTGGTATATATCAGGAACCATTTTACCTTAGTGCTCAATGATTTAGTAGTGATGACCATGTGCACTTAATGCCCCACTGTGTAACGTTCCATGTCAAGATACAGAATGAACATAAAATGAATGAGACACATAAAGACAAATAAAATCGACTCGATATTCAAATATTCAATGCAACATTTGCATACCTTCAAACCAGCATTCTCAATAGTACTTACATTTCAACATATATTGCCCACCTTTACAATAAAAACACTCATAGTGATCATAACGTTTTTGATTAAGTCTATTTAGTGTCAGAAATGTTACGCAGTGGTAGCTTTAGGTCCGCATTTTAGAAATATCCTTTTTGTGTTTTCTCGTTCTCTCTCCTTTCAAATCAATTAAAGTAGGCCAGAAACCAGATGGTAGTGTGATGAAGATTAAAACGATTAATTGTAAAAATGACTTATCCTAATATGCTTATTAATTCCACATTAGACAATAATAGCAAGACTACATTAATTCATTAACCTAAACCAACCTAATATATATTATATACACACACACACACATATATATATACATATATACACAAACATCACTTCTACTTTATTTACCTGTTGCTGCCTCCTGTTTGCCCTTCTCTAACACAGCCGTTGACTTTGCAGCTCTACCTCTCACATCTGCTGTTTGCATGCTTAGACCGGTGTGATGTTCTGGTGTTGTGATGGTGACGGTGGGAGAGAGAAGAGAGAGGGGCGTGTCCCGGCTGTATCATGGCAGAGTCGATAACAGAACCTGCCCTATGTGACATAACGGATTACTGCCGCCTGCAATCACACACAAAAACACAGGCCCAGTGGCAGCTCCACTCTGCTGGGCTAATGCAGGCCGACACAAGCACAACGGCCAATATCCTTCTCACTTTCTCGCAACAGATATGGTTCTATTTAAGCAGAGCTAGGAATATCACAATGCTAAATCTTACAGTTATGATCAATAGAACTGAAGAGTGAAAACTTCCTTCATTGTCCTGGCTAAACGTTTTTATATATATATATATTTTGGTTTAGCTTAATTAATTCATGTTGTTTTTTATTGCCCCATCTGGTGTTATATGCCAAAACGGTTTAAAACTATTACAACTATCTTTGTTTATATTTGCTACATCTTCTGTTTTATTATTGTCAATTCTGTTACATGACCATTCATTTAAATACTGGTCATGCACAGGGTTGTTTTCAATATGGCGTAACAAAAAGCATGGCTAAAAGTGCAATAACTGAGTGACAGAAGGAAGTGGGCGGGGCTAACAGGTCAAGCGAAAACATGTTCCTGACTCATTATCATTATTATTATTATTATTATATATTATAATCAAAATGATCTAACATATAAAATAATGTAATTTTCAACTGGGAATCATTTGTACCTTAAATACTACCATTTACAGTAATCTATATCTGATAAAATTATCAGTTTGAGCTTTGGCCCAGAGTGGAGCTACTTTATTTTAAGGATGAAGCTAATTATATTGATTCATATGTCAATAATTTTTAGTTAATCAAGTACTAATCTGATGGTTAATAATCCATTTGTTAGCAATTGTCACATTTTTATAACACTATAAACCCGGCAAGGACCCGGCAGCACCTCAGCTACCTCACACGTTACTGACAGTTTTGCTCACACATCCTCCTACAGTGTCATCCTCCCACTGGGATCATATGTTGCAATTAACCAATGTCTCTAATCCGCCTTGTGTTTTGCCAAGTTAACTTTTCTCTTAGAACCCCTTCAAGGCGCCACATCACAGAATACTCCTTCAGCTCACATTGTTATCCTTTCTAAATTTAATGAGATGTGACATTGTCCGCCTTTTTTCTGTCGATCTAGAATGACGTAAGCTGGTTTCAGTAACACAAAGCAAATGCACAGATAGGCGTTGTGGTAATATAACTATCCAGAATACAAAAATCCAAGATAAGAGAACGCTTTTGACAAACTGTAGCCGCAAATGAACCCAGAGTGTACTCAAAATGATCTTGTTATTTTTGCAGCATCAACATGACAAACAATACAGGCACGCCTATAAAAAGATTGTTTCAAGTTATAAATAAAGCCAAGAATAAGGATAGGTTTAAAAGGCCGTTATAAATAGCCTCATGCCAACACATAATCAGAAATATGCAAAAAAGTTCAAGAAGAGACTGAGTTAATCCCCCACAATGATTTAATATTTAATCTGCTAAATTTCCATCCACAGATTAGATTTAGGGTTTATATGAAAAGGAAATTGCTGCAAATAAAACCGCTCCTTCTAAATGAGCTTGAAACTGCAAGGGCTAATGGCCTTCCGAAATTGATATTAAATGTTAGCATCATTTTGCATCATACTTTCATCATTTGCGGATACGTCAATCTATGTTTACTCAGAGAATGGGTTATGCTTATAAATATAGCCACTAAGAGCAAGATTTCTGCACATACGAGAATACTAAAGTGATGTTTCACTCAGGTTAATGAATTCATGTCGTCTCGCCATTATTGACTAATGTGAAATTAATGAGCATGTCGTGATTTATCATCTTGGCTATTAATCGTCTTTCTACTTTCTACTATTTCTACTATCAGGATAATTATACAGATTTGAACAACAACATGACTGTTATTGGTTATTTATTTCAGGGTAAAATAAAATCACATTTACTGCGACATCTCAGTAAGTGCTTTAAGAGAACAAGTGCATTTAAAGTATCTTCAGTGTATATGAATTAGGATTTTCATACTTTGATACACAGATACAATAAATACTTCATTAATTATTGATTTGAACTGGTATCAATACGGATTAAAAAAAATATATATGATAGTTAAAGTTGAACCTTTCTTAAATAGCTTTAGAATGATTAGAATATGGTAACATTAAAGAAACTTCTATTATTTGGTGCTGTGATGAAGGTCTAGGGCGATGGCACCGTTACTTGATGATTTTAAGTAATCCTGTATTGTCCTGCAACTGAGGCTCGAGTGGAAATTCCGGTTTTCGTCTGTAGGCTTCTAAAATGTCACATTAATGAAGAAAATCTGCTGCTTGTTTCAGTGAAATATTACTATGAAGAGGCTTATGTGCAAGGCTTATCAGTTCTGCACTTTTGAGCAGGAAGTGGACCTGTTTTATTACTAAGCCTTTATAGACCAATTGTGTGGTTTACAAGGAACAAAATGTAGAATGATGATCTACTATCATAGTTCATTACTTGAAAAAAGGAGTAATGTGTCTCCTTTAAATCATACAGTAGCTCACAGAGGAAGACGGGAGCTTCACTAAGCAGAGTGGCAGGTTGATGACAGGTTGAGGCGCTGGTGATGGGGGAGGAGAGCTGATGATCGATGCCACGGCAACACAATGCACGAAGGATGAATGACCTGTAGAGACGGCCTGTGGGGAACCGGCGTCACACGGACACGCTGAAAAACAACAGGTCGATACAGACTGGGGGCCATGAGCAGCTTTCAAGTCAACACAATCTTCATTATTAAGCAGGTCCCGTGACATCCAAAGCCAGGCGTTGCCTGACGCATATAGTCACAGCATTATATCTCCAGATGGCGGTCGGAGGCACCAGTGTGGTTGTGTGTCATTCTTATACACAGCATCACCCGCTCCACCTTTGCAACCATGGCAACGAGGAGCCGAAGAGGTCCTGCCGAGGATGACGCTGAGGCCGTCCAGTGGGGAGGGGGAATGATGGTGGCGGTGGCGGCGGGCTGGGGTCTGCTTTGTGAACGCTCTTGCCTCTGATAGGATTCAGTGTGGTCATTAACTGTCACTCTTTTGGGGCAGTTCCACAGGGTTACTATACTGTAATACAATAGGTGTCATCAAGACATCAAGAATCACTGTAATGAAAACCCATTTGGGTTCATGAAGCTGGAATAGGGGGACTGCAGGTTGCACAATATATTATTAGAGTCATATCAATATCTAAAGGTAAATCCCAAATACAAGAAGAAAAAACAGTCATGACTACAGCTATAAATCAAAATTAAACATAATAAATGTCCAAATATTATTTAAAAATTTTCTTAATATTAATCCAGATTACATTTATTTTAGAGTTCACTTATTGACATCTTACTAGCTGCTATTTGCATGCAGGCTTTTGGTAATAAGGGTGCATGTTGTTAAGGGCTAGTAATGTAGTTTTTACTTAGTACGCTTTATTTACGTACAAAAGTGTCTCACCCTGATGGATCATACTAATTAGCAGTTTGTAAAAAAAAAAAGCATTAGTAAATGTTTAATTAGCAGCAGAATAAGGTTATATTCAATTCAATTCAACTTTATTGAGTTTCTTTTTTTTTTAAACACAGGTACAAACATAACGTTTTAAAAAGACAGCCATACCAGTGTTTCCACATCTTGCACTGGTATCGTATTACACTACATCTTATATTTATGAGTGACAACAGGATTTCATATAAAGCATAAGATATCAATAAGGGCAGAATAAATACTAATTAACAATTAACTACTTACACAGATAAATGAGTACAAAGAATCTTACTCTGACACAAGAGGAACATCCAAAACTCTACGTAAAAAAGCTCATACAGTCTGGGAATTGAACCATGGACCTTCTGGAGTGCTCACCGCGCCACAGTGCCAGCTAATATTTGTAGTATGGCACACAATACCGTATAGACCTCGCTGAACATTGTAAATAATGCCTTTTATATTTCCAAACAGCAGCCTCTACATTTTCAACCCAAAATACCCTGCCAAGCAAGCACACTGCATGCTCACTAAATGGGTTGAAGAAAACAGAGGCAAATTGCATTATGTTTGCAGTATACCAGAAGAACAGTTACAGCCTCAATGCCATCCTGTCCTTGAGTGAACTTACACAGACTTCAACCTCAACAAACAACCACCTATAAAATAAAGGCAGCATGACCTCTGCATGCTGTATACAGGCTTAAACAAGAGAAAACGATACTTTGCCGTTAGATGCATTCCCCCTTGGTTTTACACAGGCATTTGGTCCTGTGTGCTGCTGCTGCTGCTGCTGCTGCTGCTGCTGCTGCTGCTGCTGCTGCTGCTGCTGCTGCTGCTGCTGCTGCTGCTGCTGCTGCTCACTCACAAGCTGTGTAAGCCCAATAAACCCTTGGGGACACTTAGGGAACACTGTGTAATGATGCTGATGAATCATTTAACTGCAATGGTTTTGTGTAGTGCAGCACCTCTGTAATACAAATACAAACGAGATATTTTGCATATAAGCTTATTCTCAAAGCTTAACTTAAGATATTTACTTCAAAGATAATATGGTTAAACGATTGGATGACTCATTGTGACTATGACACATTGTTGCTTTTGAAACAAAATGTCACAGAAAAGCAAAATTAAATTACACCTTAGGGATAAATTAGGTTACAGTCAATTTTAATTGATTGGTTGATTGAAAAATTTGAATTATGATTTATGAGGGCTGTTCAATAATGAATTTTCTATCGTCTCGAGACTATCTCTCCACTTAGTTACATATTTCAAATGTACAGGGACTAGCCATGAGGTCATTCTGCATACATATGAAATATGTAGCATGTACATAACGTACATGGAAACATGTAAAGCAGGTAACCAAAACACTCTTGTCTGACAAAACCATTGTTGCTTAATAGTTTAAAATAGTAGATAGAATGAATCTTCACATTAACAAAAAACCTACGTAAGAATAGACATAAACTAATTTATCACTGATGTTTTCTTGGGAGTGGTTTTGCTCAAGATTTTGCGAGGCAATGGAGGGCCCATATTATTCACTATTCATGAATTTTTTCCTACTACACAATTTGTTTAATTGGAGAAGTAATTACAATTAAGTCCCTACCAACTAACTTACATCAAATCTTGCTTCCAGTTAAATAACAATGCAACAGCTCCAAAAACGTCAAATATCAGAAGTAAACACATTTATTAATAAAGGTTAATAATAATAATTTGCACATAGGTCTGGCACTTTTCATGTGGTCATATTTTTTGAAACACATTAGATTGAAGCCAGTGGCAGCCTATGGTGAGCCTCAGAAAACACCATGCACAGTCTGTCACACTGCCAGCTCTGACTGAGTTTTGTCTGGGTAATCTATCAAGTTTGGGACCCTGAAAGAAAACATATTGAGCTGAAACTTGGGAAATGGGCCAGAGAGAGGCTTGCAGTGAAGGGAGATCAAATGAGGACGTGCCAAAGCAGATGAGAATATCAACTGCACTAAGTATGTAAAGTAGAAGCAGCCCTACCAATGAAGCGGCCTTCTGCAATAGATGTATTGCCCATCCATAGGAATAGATGCTCTAGCCCTTGAGCAAAACATTAGAGAAGGACGAGAGAGATGAATCGCAATATAATCAAAAAAGGCTGCAGTTAGCAAATGGCAAAAGCTGCAATTATTTATGCAATGAAATGTTCCCTGCAAACAAGAAAATATCCATTTGGATTTACTAACCTTAAAAACCTACCAACACTCTGTAGTCTAGACCTCTACAAACATGAAATGATACAAGATTTTTATTGTTTTTGAAACTTTTTTTCAGTTCTTATTTCAGAGTTCCAAAATCAAACATCCCTAAGAAACTAAAACTTGTAAAATGTAAAACCCTTATCTGACCCCTTTTGGCTCATGTAAAGAACAGTCTAGTGCTTTCTCCCAGTAGTATCCACATTTAAATAAATATATTTCAAAAAACTAAAATTTAACAAACCTAAAATATATAAATATAATTTTGCTGATTAAGATTCATAATTCAAACTTTTTTGGCACAAACAATAGTTCTTGTTTGGAACGCTGCTTTTGGCAAAGTGAATTTAAAGCAAGAAGTTCATCAAAAGTAACATTAAAAAAGACGTTTTACATTTAATCAAAAGACATGTAGCCTAGGAGGAGGAAAAAAATGACTAATACATCAGTGAGGAAGGAGGATGCCGGCTCCAGATTAAGGTGGCCCTGTGGGAAACTGGCTTTGCACTAACAACTCCTTATAAAATATGAACCCACAGCTGCCATCCTAAGAAGCCTCAATGATCTATTACACCAGCTCCTTGTGTGACAGTTCAGACCTGGTTAGGAAATAAAAACATCAAACACCTCACTGAACGTGGCCACACAGTAAAAGGGAATTTAAGTCTAATTTAAGTCTAGAGTTTAGTAAAAACATCAAATCTGATTCAACACGTTTTGACGCTTCAAATTATTAACACCATCAATTTCATTCAGCAAGATTCAGCTGCATCATAAAGGGCCCCATCCTGAAAAATGTGTCAAATTCATATAATTTTTTTTCTTTCAGTATCGATAACTACTCAAACGCGTATCCAATTTTAAATGACTAAAGGCATACAATTTGGCAGACTGCATGTGTGAAAATAAACTGCTAGAGAGAAACACTATTATAATTACAATGACTCAGCTGGCTATTATTAAAAAGCCAAATGTAGACACAAACAATATAAAAAAAGTCTGCAGAACAAATAACGGTTTAGAATTGAGTAATTTTGTGTGTGTTTGTGAACAACACGACTGCATAACCGACATGTTTCAGGTCCAACAAGCGCAAATTAGGAATGGTCCGTTTTAGGTAACTACTAATTAACAACTAACATTAAGATCAAACTACATAAACCTAAAGCAAACAGATTTCTCATCTCAAAATATCTTCTGGTTCATACCGTATTTATAAAGGTTGCTAACTAAAAATGGTGCCTGCAAAGTTCACACATAGCATCATACAGGTAGAAACGGTTGATATTTCTTAGCTATTTGCCAGTTCAGTATTCTACAGTAAATTTAAAAAAGCTTTCCTTTTCAGGACAATCATAAACTCATTATTCAATGACTCACTCATTCAGTGACTCAAAATAATAACCACAAAAAACAAGCGATTCTGTCAGCCTGTACAAACGTACGTGTAAATATGACATGATAACTTGGTTGTTGTTGGGGTTTTTTTCGTAAGATCATCTATATTTGAGGATGTGAGAGAATGAAGGCTCAACTCAGTGACCAGGTAGAACTCAAAACTCTGAGTGAAAAGAACCACAGAGATAAAAGAGTTCAAATTGACAGACATCCACTCTCTGCAACAGCACTGTTATGGACATGGCCAACCTGAGACTAGAACTCGCTTCTGCCGATGGGATCAAAGGGGAATGGAAAAAGAAATTTAAAGAATAGGACAAGGCCATAAAAGAGAAGGAGGCACAACAAGCGCAAAAGATCTCCGTCAGTAAACTAGAATATGGACGTGCCAACACCAGGGACGTGGAGAAAAAGGGGCGGAAGAGAAGGAGCCCTTACCCCCAACATGGACTCTGCAACATCATCTATACAAACAGTTCTGGAGGTAACGACAGAAGAGAAAGAGGAGCTGTTTAAGAAAATGGGAGAGCTCGTCCTGATCATAGGAGGGTCTGGAGAAGGCTACGGAGAAGTCTCTGAAGAAGAATGGAGGAGCAGAGGGCACAGCAAGCCCCCAAGCTGAAGATACTGGCCGTGGAGAAAAATGTATAAGCATAAAAACAAAAAGTTGGTTTTGCGTTGCACTGTCATGATGCTAACTTTTCAAACGCATTTTCAATAAGGAATTGGCTCGAGTATCGGTGGCGTTGCAAGGGCCCCAAGCAAACCATCACAGGTGGCTTTTCAGAAAGACTCCACCCCTTCTTCCATTTACCTTTGAACTTTGAAAAAACGATAAGCCGCCTATAAACACTAGTATGGTGCTTCTGCTTTGAAATTGGGCTCACTGATATCATCCCCCCTCTTATGGTCAATAGAGGGACCTGTCAGTGAATTTAATACTGCAATGCCTTCTGGGGGCCCCTTGAGCAATTGCTTGTCTTCCCTGTTGGGTAAATACGCCTCTGCTAAATATGACATACCAATTGCGATACCACTTTCAACACAATGATAGTGTACTTTCTTAATTCTTGTATAGATGATAATGCTCAGGCTTATATGAAAACTGTTTAGAAAAGGTCATATGTTGTCTTGTTAATGAGATTTTTGTTTGTATCGATATCAAATTTTGGTACTAGTTTTGGTATAGATTACTGTCTTATTTTTGATACTTTTGACAACCCTTTTTATATTTGTAGTTTATGCGGCAACGTCTTGGTTGAGGTTTAAGTTTCACACAGAAAAGGGAAATATTGCTTAATACTGTTTTTTTCCTTTTTGCTGCTGTTGCTACATATGTTTATTATATACACACATTGTCCAGCTCCGCAGGTACTTCAGTTCAGTCACACATTTTTGGCCATGGCATGAATGTAGCTTAGTTCTCCCATGCATGTATAATAGTATTTTGAATAATCATTTGCGCCAGAAGTCACAAAGTGCAAATGTGTTAATTTGCCAAAATTTACACCTCACAAATTGAGCAAACATTTGCATTTTGGCTGAATAATCCATTTTCTTTCCAAGCTTTGCCCGTGACCTGCCCCAAATCACTTCACTTTTTACTCACACCATTACACAAGATAGAGTCAGAAAGAAAATGTCGATACAGCTGGGGTCAAGAAGTGCGCCGCAAACCCCAAGTGCGGGTGAAATGTCATCAGGGCTCACCGTGAGCAACCCAACAACAATTAATTAAGGAGTTTTCTATTTGCAGTAAATGGGAACTGCCGCTGGTATCTCTCCAGGGAAGTAGTAAGGCACAGTAATAAAACCTGAGCTATGCAACTATTAATCAGTTCAATATGCACACATTTATGTCGAGAGCCGAGGCAAACAAAGACGCAGAGAGGCGTGGTAAACAAATTAAATTGTGTTTACAAAAATCTCATTCAGAAAGTCCTTCCATTTTGGCCGTGCTGAATATTATCTCTCCTCCAGCTTATTTGAAGAACCAAGGGATTGGACAAACAAACTGCATAATCGAAAAGGTAAATATCATCGAAAAATTAAATTAAACTTGAGGCATTTACAAGTCAATTTTCTTTGCTTTTCCCCAGAAGCCAAATAACCAGGAATAGCTTGTGGAAACTTTGCACACAGTGGCTCCAAGAGGATATTTTCCTCGAATTGGTCTCCACATCTCCTGAGGCAAAAAGGCAATTTCATGCTCGAGCACGGCTCCAGGGGACATCAGGACTGGAGGTGACCCCAAGGTTAACACCGCAAACCTCATAAATAGAAAAAGAAACAGAAGTAGCAATAGTAGTAGTAGTTGCATCTTGGGGCTACGCATAGCATTGATTTTCAATTTTCACAGCCAGCTAAATGAGCATATGAAGTAGCATATGCTGGCACAGAGAAGTTCCCCTCAGTGTGCCATTCCAAGGTGTTGCTGGCGACACGTGGAGTTAAGCCTGTTGCCAGCCTCATCTGTCAATTCTCAATGTGACTGGTATCAATAATTCAAGGGAACATCGTTGCAGAGCTGGCAGCCAAGAGTCAACCCAGAAGACATTTGAAATAGTATCTGTAAACAACATGCATAACTAACCAAGCTCAAAAAACAGACTTCGCAATAGATTCAACCGGAGATCGCTAATTACAAAATGCAAATGTAGGGAAATAGATTATAGATGCCGTCATGTGATCTTTTGATGCGTTTTGGAACTAAGATGCGCCTTTCCAAGCCATCAGAAAAGTGCACACCCGCTGTATGTAACCTTCATCCAAACAGCTATTCCTAAGTGGCGTCTTCCTCCCTTCTGGCTTCGCTGGCTGCCAAGATGACAGTGAGCAGCGGACCAGTAATGGTGCTTAAAATGCAATTTCGGGGAAAGTTATGGCTGGTATTACGGCGTATATTTATATCTTAAGTTGATCAACGCAGATGCTAGCTCTTAAAGGAAACCGGAGAGCAGGTCAGGTTATAGCGTGTCCATGATTCAGCAGCAGCAGCCTAAATCAACACACACACCTGGTTAAATAAAGTGTATTTTTAGATTGGCTAATGCCGTTGGAGGTACTTTTTGTATTATGTCTTGCTTAGGATAATTGAATAAGGTTTTAGATCCAACAGAAGCGGTGAATAGTTCATCATACTGTTGATTAGCGCTCCAGAATGTCAATTTAGGTAATTATGATGAATTGCATAGTCTCAGCACATTGACATGAGACAAACAAAGCAATATTGGTTCTTCGTTTGAAACACAAAATGCCTTACATAGAAATCTTGTTTGAATAGCTTTGATCATTTTAGAATCACTTTTTTTCTGCTCATATTCATAAATGACAACATTTTGTACTTGTCAGTCAATGCAAGGTTTTCTATTTGTAAGCTGGAGAATCATAGTGCTTAATTGTGCAGACATCTTTATAGTCTATGCATAATTTATGATATACATTGTTGAAATATGTTTCCATAATAGGGCTTTGTGACAGTGGTAAAGTGATAATAATTTGAAAAGAGTGATATAAGGCTTACGTCCTCATCCTCTCTGGCGCATTTCTTTCGGTATGGCACGTGCGGTCTGCCGTCCATGTGGGGCTGAGGGGTCCTGGCCGCGTTGTCCTCGTCCACAACCTGTCCGCCCAGGAGGTGGCTGGCCTCAGGTGGGTGCGGGAACGAATTGGCCGTATTGATCTTCCCGCTGAATCTCTGGTACAAAGAAGCCATGTTTGTCCTGAAAAAATAACTTAGAGCATGACAGAGGCAAAGCTGGTCTTAAGTGCGAGGTGCGCGCTGGCTCTGTACGGCTCTTCTCAGTAGACAGATGAGATGACAGTTAAGTGGCAGAAGATCAGCATCTGGTGATTCTGATTAGTCTCTGTGAAGGCGATACAAAGGTAGTTTCCGTTTAGATTTGTCTTGGCGCGCGGTGCAACGGTGGGCTTTAGGTGTCAATAGTTGTCTCGTCAGTATGCATAACACGTTGTCTCTCCTCTTCAGTTTCCCGGTGTCTCCTCGCTGCGAGATAGCAGGCGAATGAGTTTCCGATCAGATCCAGCAGGTCCCTCTCGGACTCCGGCTGTGATTGACCGCGCGAGACAAAAGAGCGGCAGATAATGTTTCAACACTTTGGGCGTTTGTTTTGGCCGACTGTCCTCACGCGCGGAAAGAGTGTGAAGGACGCAGAGGGAAGAGGAAGAGAGAGAGAGCGAGCGGTGATGTGCGAGCAGACGCGCTGTGCATGTGAAGTGACTGAGACCGGGCACCGGGGACGGCTTTACGCAGAGCTGTCACCGTACCCTTTTACGCGCAAAACCCCTGACCTCATCCAAACATCTTAACACATTACTGTATTTCAGTGTCCGCTCTGTGTCATAAGAAAGGCCATGATATTTTGTCTGGAGCTTGGTCCCCAGGACGGCGCTCGAGTGCCTCTCTGTGGCGTCTTGCATAAGGGCAAGCTGACCTCTGTAGCCTATGATCCAGGTGCAACATCTTGCTTTCTTATAACATCACATAATACCACAATGAAGCATAACCATGACAAAACTCATTCATGATACTCTCAATCTCCTGAACAGTGCAGCTCCCTGCTTATTCACAATATCAAACCACTGAGTCATACAGGATATACAGTAATACAGGATAGATATATAGGTCTAGATATCGTCGACCTCACAGCATCACACAATCATTTACACTTTGCCTTCAAGACACAGAACTCAAGAGAACCAGAAGAGCCAGAAGAGCGGACTGTGTCACAACCTCAGTCTGAACCACCTTCTCTGTCCGAGCTGCTCATGACCAGAATGCCACTCACGTCACAATCAGAAACCTCAGCACATACGCTTCATTTAAATTTCAGTTGAAGAAATGGCTCATTGACAATCAGAGCTGTCCACATTAACACATGCCCCTCGAGCTGCCCCCTACTGGACTCTTGCCTCTGGATTGTATTTTTTTATGTATTTATTTTTATTGTTATTTGTTAAGTCTAAGGATTTTCTGTTGACTGGTCTGTTGTAATGTATGATTTTATAGTCATTTCACTTTGTGTAGGGGGACTTTTATCTGCCCAGGGAC
Source organism: Chaenogobius annularis (assembly GCA_015082035.1). Classification (NCBI taxonomy): domain Eukaryota; kingdom Metazoa; phylum Chordata; class Actinopteri; order Gobiiformes; family Gobiidae; genus Chaenogobius; species Chaenogobius annularis. Next base: position 1,431,554 of record BJKM01000068.1, on the reverse strand, counting down.
TACAGATGAAAAAGAACGTTCTTTCTGATTGTTCGAGTATGGAGGAGGATAATACCACCTATACAGTCTATAGCTGCTGCAGGGGCTGGAGAGTAGACTGAGACAAAAAACTCATTTCGACCAAAGAATGAATTGTATTAATTGGGTAAACATACTTAAAATCATCATGCATCCAAATCCAATTATTGCTTTCGAATAACAATATTGACATCACCAGATTTACATAATATCACATCAACAATACGGTTTTGAACAAAGTTGTGTCTAGTGTTACATTCCTTCTTAAAATCCTATCAGTCAGTAAGACTCAGTATCAATATAAAAATGCAAAGAAGTCACCGATTTCTTTACATCCAACCTGTCCAATTAAGCCAACGTGCCAAAAAAAAAAGAAAACCCAATTTTTTTCTGAAGACATCAACAGCGTTTTCAAAAATAGCTGAGAGTTCATTTCAATTAACTCTCCGAGGTTCAAGCGACAATTTAAAAACAGGACTGGACCTTCCACTGTGAGCTGAAAGCACATTAAACTTCACCTCCCAGTGCTCAAACTACTTATCATTCCATTTTTGCAGCATACTTAAACATTATAACATGATTTCTCATGCAGCTACAATCTCAACCAAAGCTGCCCTTGTCCTAAATCGTGCCATTACCCACATCACCATAGCCCTTCTCATTGAGCAGAATATTACACATAATTCCTCCTCAAAACATCTAAGGCCAAGGCGGTGCTACTACATTAAATTGCCCAATATAGGCTGGAGCAAATGGAGTCAAGTAGGCGCCATCTTTTGTCCCGAATGCCAGTGTCGAACGTCCCTTCGCCATCTCACCGCGACAGCTCAAACTATCACGCCACCGGGACACCAAGTTGAATTGTGGGAAATGGGTTATCTTCACTGGGGTTGGGACTTCAAAGCGCAGCACTAAAGCTCAAAACAGCCACACACATTCTGTTGAGTGGGGCATCTGTCATCATGGGCGCTGACAGTGAGCTGAACTTTAGAATCTAATCATAGTCCATATTCAACTTTAAACAATATGAGGTTTTCAATAGTGTTCTTAATTAATGCTGATTCTTTTGTAGTGTTGAAATAACCAGGAAGGCATTGATTAATGGCATGAATTATAAATGTTCCCACTACAATAATGCGATATGTATCTGGAATACCAAATATTGATTTCAAAAGGTTTAGGACACTCATTGGAAAACAATACCACAGATCATTACTGCTTTTAATTAAACTTGTCTGAATGCTTCAACTCTTCAATTCAAATTAATTTCCCACGGCTTTGGGAAATGATTCATAAATTATTTGTATCCCTTTCTTTGAAGTTTAGCTTGCAATTTAATTTCCAATACGATTTATTGCATTGCACGGACAGCTTCCTCTTCCACCGAGGCTGACTTCGGTCCCTGTCATCATTTGTTTCTCTAGTTCATAAATGCCTTTTCCAGGTTGTGTGCGCGCTCAAGGGAAATAGGTCCGAGAAACTTGACAACCATCCAGGCCGCTCTGATAGATGTCCTCCAATCTCCGTCACCTTGTTGGGGTAGCTGTTGTGAATCGGACGGCTGCCTTAACATCCCCCACAGGAGCGTGCCCGGGAGCCTGAGCTCAGCGTGACTTCTCCATATCACCAGCTCGCAGATACAGGGGCCGACTGGAGTCCTGTCGCAAACATCACTGCATCACGGCGCCGCGTTGTAGGAGGCGGAGAAGTGTGAAAAGCCGTGTAATAACCATGTGTAATGATGATGATTTGTGCTGCATGCCTAAAACCTCTGAGGGAATGCCACCAGCGCCTTCACACTGTAGATACTACACTGTACATGCCGCTGGAACACACTGAGCTGATCTTATATGCAAGCAAATAAAAGTGGCATTTCATGGATGAGTGAGGAAGTGAGCATAGGCAAAGGCAAGGTTTTTCACTGGTCTTTATTAGCGCTGGATGGATTTCAGAAAAGTGCGCTTTTTCTGAGATGTGTTGCAACTAGATTTGTCATTTATGCATAAAAGGGTTCTGTTCAGAGTGCTCATTTCAAACCCATTCAGAAGCATTAACGTTTGAGAAAAGACTGGAATAAGAACTGCAAAACTAATACAAGTCTTCCATACATTTTGTTTTTTCAATAACATGGCATTTTATTTACAATGGACCTCCTACTAGCACCTAAATAACTGCAGTCCTTGTGATTTTCAATTAGATAATTTCACCTACTACATAGCCAAACTATGAATGAGTCAGTTTCTCCAACTTGTTTTTGTGCTGGTTGAATAAGTAGCAGAATTTTGCACAAAAGTAACAGTTGCTGAATATCAAACCCACACGGAAACAGATCATAATTTGATTTGTGTAGACTAGAGTCAGATTATTGAAATGATGTAAACAATGTTTTACTGTTTTAATTTGTTTTATTTTGACTTCCAAATAATGTAAACACGCATAATCAGATCTAATGATTGGGGTACCGGATTCTACTAGTTCGTGATTCTTCTGACAAATGTACAAACATGAAAAGTATGAATTTGCTTCATTTGAAAAATTGTTGAGTGTAATGTAATGTTTGCACCTGATGAAAACTCATGAAAACTGAGTAAAAAAACATTATTATCACCACAGTGTATAATAACTAATCATGATCAAGACAGTAATATTGAGTTTGCCCTCATCTTGATTCATAACTGTTGTCTGTAAAGCAGGCACCACTGGGTCACAATATTGAGTGTGCAGCCCATGTATGATTCATAATGGTTATAAATGATGTAATAGCCTACCATCACAATGCACAGATTTATTTGTCCATATTAGGTGAATTGCCAATGGAGACCAAATGGAGACCAACTTGTTTCCATCAGCCTTCTACACACTGCATCAAAATGACACAAAGTAATTAGATAAAAGAGCAAACAGATCAATCAGTCAATGCCTCAGATTGGGATCGCCATAATGTCTAATTTCCTCTGAACATCGCTCGGTTGAATAATTACTGTCACTGCTAATACACTAAAATTTTGTTACTGGACAATGTAATCACAATTTTCCACCTTTCATTTAGTCTTAGCTGACTACTACAAATGTCTTAAGTTACCGGGACAACAGGTGACCTGATAGACCCCTAATGTTAAGACTAAGATTAATAAATACTTATTGCAGACACCTAAAGACAACTAGAAGCCGTGTTATAGCAAGAAGCCATTACGAATGACTCTTTCTTTCTGTCTTTTCTCTCTCTTTTTTTTTTTTTTCTAACGGTACAGCTTAAAACACATACTTTGAAGACGTTACAACTACAGTAGGTGGCGATAAGTGCACCTTTTCAGTTGGCTGCCAACCGCCATTAAAAGCAACACAACAACAACATTGATCCCATCGACAGACAATGAAACATAAACACAGTAGTACAAAGTCACCACCGCTTATTCTTTCTCTCTCTTCTTTTCTCTCTCTTTCTTTTTCCCTCTTTTTTTACAGTATAGCGTAAAACACATCCTTTTTGAAGATGTACAACTACAGTTAGGTGGCGGTAAATGCACACTTTTAAAGTTGGCTGTCAACCGCAATTAAAAGTAAAACCACCCAACAAAGAGTCAGCACCGCGCAGAAAGCAGTCTTGTGTGTTGACGGTGGGTGACCTGCAGATAAAAGCTCATTACTGTTTTACAAGTAGGCAAGTGCAAGGGCAAGGCAAGGCAAGTTTATTTGTAGAGCAACAATTCGTACACAAGGCAATTCAAAGTGCTTCACACAACAGGAAAAAAATGCATTAAAATCACAAAGACATGGCAGAAATCACAATCTTAGTTAAAAGTCATTTTCAGACATACAAGAGTAAAGAGAGAAGAGTGCAAAGAAAAGCATTTCAGTCATATGCACAGCCAAACAAAACAGTTTTTAGTTTAGATTTTGAACATTGCCAGAAGCAGTAGCGGCCTTCTCACATCCTCAGGAAGACTGTTCCAGATTTTAGCGGCATAAAACTGAAACGCACATTCCCCATGTTTAGTCCTGACTCTGGGCACCAGCGCAGGAGGCCGGCAGGAGTAATGTAACTAATAGGGAAACTATTACATGAAAACAATCACACAAAAAAATAAAAAAACCTTGAATGAGGAAAATCAGACAAGAAATGCGACCTGTGAAACAGTCCAAAAAATGTGTTTTCTATAATAGTAAAGATTTTCTAGAACTAATAGTGTTAGAGAGGGTACTAATAGGGAAAAATTAATTAATCATGATCACTGATAGATTGAAAACACACTGCATACGCTTCAAATACTAGAACAAAGTACAAAGTACTGAAGTTCTAGTGATTGTAACTACTTTGTAGTTCCAATAATGTGCCATGATCATTGCATGACGAAAACACCAATTTTGGTGTTTGTCAGTTTTGTAGTCTTTTCAGAATGACAAGATTCAACATGCTACAATATTGCTACAAAATATGCTACAATTACTCACAAAGTAGTAATAGTTCTGGACAGTTGCCATGATCATTGCATGATTGCAAGTAGTGCCATGATCATTGAGAAATCCCGAAAATACAAAAAGGCCGAGGTATACCAAAAGTAATAGCAAGAATCAATCAGACAAGAAATGTGACCCGTAAAATGCTCAAAAAACATGTTTCAATAATAATAATAATAATAATAATGATCTTCTAGAACCTAAGTCACTCAATTAAGGCATGCTATTAAATGCGTCAAACATGAGCCAGCACAAGCTATTAAAGCTATTTATATATGCAACCAGGTACCTGAATATCCAATTATAGCGGCTGTACAGGCTATTAGCATGTAACTTGACAGGCAGCTGTATGGAGATCATTTCAAATCAGCACTAGAACGACTTTGTTTCCAAAGACGTAAAACATAAACCTATTTGTATTGAGCATGCAATTATAACACATTAGTTTACAAAGACCTACTCTATGCTATTAACCTGACAACTTTGTAATCTGATCAACACACTAACTCCACACCTAGCACGGAAACCTTTCAAAGTGTACAAAGGAGACTGCATTTAAAATATCCTTTCAGAAACTGTGAATGGACTGCTATATGTCCTATATCATTCAAGATAAATAATGTAACAGATAGATTAAAGTGCCTATGACAGGTTAGACCACATGATTATATTCAAGATTTTACTCAAAGTAATTCCTATTTTTCCCTAATTTGACAATTTTGGTTTGCAGTTCTACTTGATCAGCAGATGTGACATAAGTAGAGGTAATTCCACACCTAGCAACCATATTGTAAACAAGGGCCAAAATCCATATAATTATGATTTGACAAATAATAAGACCTGGTAACACCTTTATTGTGTTGAATGATTGTTTAGATTGTCAGAAAAATTACTACTTCCAGTAATTTTCAACTTTTATTTAAAAAAAAATCTTCCCAAACTGCAACTTGACTGATGTAAAACTTTGATGAATAAAGACCAAAAGTACTATCTCACAGAAAAAAGTTATAATTACAAAAACACAAGAACTCATATGCACGTAAACATTCAACTCCATAGAAGAAATTTGGCTTCCCATGAGAAGGATTCATTGTGGCGACCCCTTTATAATAAAGCAGTGCAAAGGTCAACAATAGCATGAAAGAATCTTTGCATGCTCAGATAAGGTAAATAACTATCCACCAGGCGAAAAGCACTTAAATTAGGTGACTAATGAATAACTTTACAGCTATTGCCCATGTAACTTGACAGGCAAATGGCTACAATATAATATTTTCCAATGAGTGGATATACCACCCATTCATCCAGCCGTTGAAACATATTGTTCTGTATGGGTGTTTGTCAAAATGTAATTATGCCCCGGCGCAGGCAAAAGTCAATGGGACAGTGTGGGAGAATACTGTACATCTGTTATCGCCAAGCTGCACCCCAACACTACGTTACAACTCCCGGCTCATTTCGACCCATGTAACGATGGCGGAATCAATTACTGTGTGCTGCAAGTCACAGCACTTTATTATAGCGGTGGTCTAGTGCGCAAAGCCGAATACCTTCATGTGTCATTGAGGGACTTCTTGCATCCACATAAACCACTTGATATGCTGGCTCTTTAGCGAGTAGATATATTTTTATTTATTATTTTTAACATGTATAACTTGGAGGTCCCGAATTAAATTCACATTGAAACTAGCTTTTTTCAAAAAGCCGGGCGTAAAATTCTACTTTCTGAAAGTAGCATGGGCCCTTCTGGAGTTTGCATATTACGTATATCTTACAGTACATGCAGGGAAAGTGCTGAATCTTCCATTGCATTACGGATGAAGGGATGCTATGTAGTGAGCCCAAATTGAAATGGCAGCAGATAAGTCAGAGAGGAAATGGGGTGTATGTTGGCTGATGTGAGTTATCCCCCAAAACAGTGGCATGTTTTTGGGGGAATAGTTGAGGGTGGGCTCCACTTGAATAGGCACTCGAGAAACTTTATTGATTACCTTTGAAATCCCTGCTGTATAAATGCTGTGATGTGAATATATTTGTGAAGCAAAACTGCTCCAAGTCCTAAAATACCCCCTTTTCACACATGCGCTCAATCATTGCTGGTGATTTCACACCCTTTTGCTAATTTATTATTCCACGTGCCACAACATCCATTTATCTAATCTGCAAGGCTGCCCAGACCTCGGCTACTCAGAAATGTCAAATTAATCATGCTGTTTGCTCTGTAATTTCTTTTCTGACAATACATGGTGAGACAAAAAGGTAATTCAGTCAGTAAAAAGATTGTGTTCAGCTCTGTTATTTCATACAGTAGTAAACAACAAAAGTTCTTAAATCCTTAACTTATGGGCTCATCATATTTCAATACAATACAGGAGTAGAAAGTAATTTCAAAGTTGGGTTTAATTAAGCATCACACAATTATCTTAAGCAATATGTCTCAAAACAGTGTCATCCAAAATGACAAATACACTACTGACAATCAAATGAGACACTAATCAGCATAAAATGGTGGTGAATTCACTTTATAAAGCTGATCAAATGATACCTGGAGCAGTCAGTTCGTTCTCGCCTGTCCCGTTGCTATCACATACCGCCAGCAGGCTTTTGTGTCAGGAGCTGGAGTGTGAGCCATACGACAGACATTCCCCGAGCCGCGTGCCGTGCATGATAAACAGGCCCCTTACCCGTCTGGTGGAGGCTCTGGTGTCTATATTCAGCTGGGTGGCTATGAAGACGGACATGCTGAGAGAGAGGGAGTGCCACTTCTTGCCTTCTTGCTTGCTCGCACCTTTGTGAAGTTTGCTGGAGGTGTCCGCCTGAGAACTTGGCTCTCTCCCCTCCCTCCCTCCCTCCCTGCAGCAATGGAGGGGAGGCTGACCTGAGGGTCCGAGGAGAGCCCCGACCGGACTGCCTCCTGCTTTCCCCTCTCTCTCTCTCTCTCTCTCTCTCTCTCTCTCTCTCCTTAAGGGCTGAATCCATCATACAAGACGCTGGCATCGACTCTTCAGGGGGGAAGGAGAGTTTTGTGTAGGGAGGGGGGTCCATCTCCTCCACTCAGCCTGCTCCAAATGCTACTTATCTCCCTTGTCCTCACACGCTGCCTCTTTGGCTTGCTCACGCTCACACTTGCTCAGTGGAGTTTATGCGGGCCAAAAGAGTTCAGGCAAATGAGATGCTAAACACATAGAAAAGCACACAAATAAACACTTAAGCTACAGCTTAGATAACCAGTATAAACTTTCCCCTTTTCATAGTGCTGCTTGTGCAGTTTTTCCACTCCGGTTTGTGTGGCTGTGTGTAAGTCAACTTCAAGTGGGTAAACATATTACCAAGAAATGGATCAATTGAGTCAGCTTTGCAGCCTGGTTGTGATTAAGCACACATAATATTTATGCTCCCTGTCTCCCACATCATAAAATACAACCCCCTACCTTCACAAACAATCGCTCACATAGCCATCAAGTGGCGCTAACAGGACAGAAGCCTGGCACCGGCTACACTGCTGTTTCTACCTATTGGATCCCACAGCTGAGACAGAAACTGTTTTCCCCAGTGAGGCAAAGCACACAGGAGAATGAGAAGAAAAAACTAATTATGTTTTTCTTCAAATACAAACAAGCTGTTCCCTTTGTTGCAAGGCTAGATTCAATTTGTTCAACTGACAAAAACATTCATAAAAAAATGATGCATCAATGGTCTGAGTGAACAGAATCTCAAAGCTGTCCCAGAGTTAATCCTTGGTCATACGGACAGAGAGGATAAATCACATTGGTATTGATGTCACGATTCAGCATGCGTCTTGTGTGTGGAACCAAAAGGCACAGGTTACATGACGATTTAAAATGGCAAAACAGCTGTCTATGAAGCAACAAAATCTTAAAAACCTCACCCTAAAATTTTATCATTCTGGGGAAAAAAATTAAAATTACGTGAAAAATTCTGTATTCGCGTATTTTTTAATTTTGTAAAACAGCGACAGAAGAAACTGTTTGTCTAATTGGAAAAATAAAAAAATTACCACCAAAAAGGTGGGCAAGAATGTTACAAAGGTTTTGTTGGAAATTAATTTAAATAAGTGACTGCCAAGCAGTGGTTTAGACAAAGTATGTCTGTCAGTCGGTTTTATTGTGTTGTTTTGTTTTTCTGTGTCCGGAATAGAGAATGATTTACTTCTCTTTTCTTTTGTTACTTATGTATGTCTGTATGTCATAGTTTGTATCTGTATGTTTGTCTCCATTAAATCAATAAAATAGAAATAAAACACTTCTACTCCAGGAATTACGACCGAATCTATTTACACCAGATGCAACATCTGTTCATTGTTCTATTTAGTGCAAAACTGGCTATTGATGCAAACATTTAGAAACACTTCCAGGTGGATCATCACAAATCAGAAGAAAAGAGTTCTTTCCAATTTAGAAAGTTATCGTATCACCAAATTGCTATCAGTGGCAATATGGCCACAAGTTTCACAGCATCATTGAATGTTCATGAGCAAATAATTTGACAGGTACCCTAACAGGAGAATTAAACACTTGTTATAGCACAATAAAAAATATGGTATGTGAACCAGTATGAAATGCTTTCTACAGATAAGCGCTTTCAATGCACTCGCACACCACTGAGATAATGTTTAATCAAGAATGAAGCTTTTTTTTGGCTGATGTAGCACAGTGACATTTCCCCCAGATGCCCCTGATTGGACACCTCGGGCGTATATTTCTGTCACATTTACAGTTATGACGTGCTCTGCAATGATTACAAACAATTAATTGTAATTAAAGGTCATGGTCATCACGTGTGTTTTGAAGCGTATGATAATGCGGTATTTTACTGTTAACAATGCGCAGGTTCTTAACAATAGTTTTCCCGACACTGGAGTTGGCTTTGTGGTTTGCTAATTCCCTCCATTTGTCACTTGCTGCTGATCTTGCAAAAGGTGAGCCACCATTAAACCATTTAGGAGTCGCTGTCAAAACAATATCATCAATAAAAGATGTGAAGAATGGGAGAGATTTAATTCATGACCACAACTTAAAGATTTCCCCGGCAATATGAGAAAATATTGTATATTTCACCCCAAAAATTGATAGAGGATGTATTCAAGCAATGTATGAACAATAAAAACTGACCTACAACAGCATGTATTCTCTAGGGCAGCAGTATTTCAGGTACAATTCCCTCCCACTCCCTTCCTACCACTGCATACAGAGTAAAAATAATTAATTTATAAATCCAAAACGGTTAAAAGTATTATGTTTTTATGCTAACGCGGCTTATTTAGTTTAAAATACTTACAGTTGATGTTTCACTGATGAGGCTTACAGTACATGCTGTTTAGTTGTACTTTCAAAGCATGTAAAAGTATGTATTACTTAGTATGCCTTAAACCCAGCTTAAAGTGCACAAGACAGGTTTTCATGTTTGTTTCTAATTATTACTTTGTTTGGTGGGATAGAACATGTGGTAAGTATTTATTATAGTTTTCTGAGGGCCAAAGCCTCTGGGCCGGAGGTGGACAAAACGCCACAACTGTAACTACTGTAATTTGGGTTGCACAAAATGTATCAACACTATTTCGATAAATTGAGTTAATAAATATGTTAATAACAAGAAAATAACTACTGATAGAATAGATTTATGTGAGAAATAACCAACATTGCTTTGAAAAATGGCCCATCCAGTACTGAACCAGAATTAAACTAGGACTAGACAACAATGTAGTACTAATGCTGTAATACCAACCAGGTCTGAACCAGGACCAACCCTGAATCAAAACGAGTCTAAAGCCCAGTTAAATGGAGACTAAACCAGACCAAACCCGGTCTAAACTAGTCCTAACCCAGAAATAAATCAGTAAACAAGATTTTTTATTTTTTAATATTTGGACTATTCTATCACTCACTGCACTGTCACTTTCTGCACTACAACTGTAAATCTAACTGCAATCTTGTGTATATAGTAATGCCTATTTTGATTTTATTTTATACTATAGTAATTTTAAATTGTTTCTTAATGCATGCTTTTTTGATTTCATATATGTTGTTTTTATTATTGATCTGTGTTTTATGTTGCACCTTAATGCCGAGACATGTTTGTGAATTTTGGTCATTGACAATGGCAAATAAACCCTTTCTGATTCTGAGATGGTTCGTGGGCCGGATTAAATCACTTGGAGGGCCTGATTTGGCCCCCGGGCCTTATGTTGAATAGCCCTGCCATATATGAAGTCTGGAAGAAAATACCCCATAAAAAAAATAGAAAATACCCCCATAAAAGTGCATTCAGAACCAATAGCCTGCTTTCTTTTACCGACAGTTTCTTCTTACAGCTCTATCACAAAGATTGGCTCCACAAACTCACAGTGGCAGATCTGTGCGGAGCCCCAGATGGACACAGGATTGGCAAGATTTATATGACATGTACTTCTTCGAGCTACAGTGAAAAAAACATGTATTATTCCAGCTCCGTTCTCCATGGTGCTGCCGGCAAACGCTCGAGTCCTAAGCTCTAGCGCTGACCTTGAGCCAAACTAGTGCACCTAATGGACTCTCTGGGACTAAACATCCTCATTCATCTGCTCCCAAAGATCCTCTGCTCTTTATTTGGTATGCCCCTCGGTTCAGCCAAGAGCACTGGTGCAAAGCTCAAGATGGAAAGATGGAATAGAAATGAGACTTTTATCAACAGGTTTATGACGTTCAGTTAGATCTCTGTGGCTGTTACACGATCATCTCCATAAAAAATCAGACTGATAAATTGTAGGAGTTTTCATGGCTGAACAGTATCCTATTAATAACTTTGACAGTTATTAAATTGAATTGCACTTATTTGATGGCTCATTGGAGCACTGTTCTTTTGGGCACTAGCACTTTCACTTTCATAAGAACGCTTGGATTACATGTCTGTTGTCCTCTGTCAACAGTCATGGGGAATAGAGCATGTTGAAATGGCTAATAATATACACCTCTGTTAGCAACCTGTAGCTAAAAGACATGCTTCGTAGTGAATTCCATCTGCACAATGCGCAGACGTAAATAGGCCTGGGTGATTCAATTTGAATCCGGTTTCCTGTGACGATGTGCTATTTGTGTGATATTGTCACATTGTTATTCAGTGCTTTGGACACTTTTTTCTGCTCACTTCGCCCAGCCGAGTGAGAGACGGCGGATTGAACCAATTACAGAGAAGTAGAGGTGGGCAATATACCAAAGAATTAATATCACAATTTTCCTGGTGCCAGATCACGATTTTGATTTTGAATAATGTACACTTAAATTCATATTGCCTTATTGATGTAAATAAAAGGTAAATCAAATACACAAATACACAAATACACAGGGATCAGATTACGATTCAATTGTTATCGCCATATTGCCAAGCCCCAAATACAAAAACAGGAATCGTTATAAAGAAGAAATGCAGATCTGATGATGGGCAAGGCATTCAACCATATTTTTCTCTTAGGATGACTGGAACATGTGTATTGTCCTCAATCAAATGTTGCCTTATATCCTTATATAAGCAACACATGACCACAACAACTTGTTGTGAGCATATATCAACCATATTCATCATGTGTATTATTACCCCTAAGGTCCAAACTTACGACATGATGGATTTTTTTGTCAGGAGATTGTCCCCGAGCAAAAACTAGACAGATGTTCTTGGAATTTCCACAACACCAGGCTTAATACAGTCATACGTTACAGACAACACATCCAGTACAGACCTATTTTAGACCCAAGGGTGCAATGCAACAGCCTGGCCACGCCCCTGCAGGATGGAGAGCTCTGGGTGTGCTCTGGGATGGCCCGCACATTCTCAGACACACACCAACACACACTTTACACGACTTTATAAACCAGAGAGTTCAATCCTCAGCATAGCAGTTTGTGCTGACAAATGACTGCTGCTCAACCGTCCCTTGCTGCTTGCTCCCAGGATGGTTCCTCTGTCTCCAAAATTTCATTTCGCTCAACAATACAGCATTGTTTGACGCAGAATTTTCAGCCTTATTGTGGCGAGTAGATGAGATAAACAGTGCAGTAATTGAGTATAGGTTAACAGTAGCTATGGACAGCGGTGCAAGCTTTTGGAGCGGAGTAATAGTTCAAAACACAGGGGCTCGCCAGATGAATACAAAGCGCTTTTGAAAGACAATTTATCTGTATATATATTCCTGCAGCATACAAATCATTTCAGTCAAAGTTTGTCTGTACAAAACCACTTAACATTCTGCTCAGAGAGTCACAGAAACCTTCACAACACTTTCAAGATCTTCATAGAGCCTAGCTTGGAACATCACCTGCTGGATGAAAAAAGAAGTTCAAAAAAAAGTGAACAAACATCTCAGCGACTCAAAAATATCTCAAATCCTATATCTTCAGTCCGCTTTGCAAGAAATATAAAGTGCATTTTGTATCTCAGAAACAGGGCGGCTTGTCAGATGAATGACAATAAATGATGGAAAGCTTGACTGGGGAAGGAAGCTGGCTTTAGAAGCATCAAACTCAAGAAGAGACCAGTCATTCTTAATAAGAAGCACATTTTCTGCTCACGAGTGTCAGCGGAGCTACAGTGAATGGCAATGATTTAATCACGGCTCTGCATAAATACATACGAATGAAGAGGCGTGAGACAAATGCAATTAATGCAATGGAGGTGGACAGTCTAAATTATTCTGATGTTGTCGTACAAAAACAAGATTGTCAGCCTATTGTGTTACATTTGTTTTGGATTTCAACATCTCAAATAACAGCCATGATCCTAATGTTTTGGAATTATATTACTTTGCCGTTCTCCATCTTACAATTTCACAAATACGTACACTAAAGAGGGGCAATATATCATCGACAAGATCATCTCAAAATTGTTGTTACAGGTACAAAAATTACAATTAGAAGCTCAATCGCCATTATAACACAATTTTCGAAAATCTAAAGCAATGAAACCTGCAGTGTAATCTTCCACACAAGAATAATTGATTTGCTTTTGTTTTTAATTTGACAGTCCATTCCCTGTTTGTGCAAAACTTTAACATAAAGCAAGGCATTTACAGGCAAGTTTTAGAAAATTGTTCAATCAAAAAGCATATTAGCACATTCCTTACTGCCAAGGTTATACACACTAAGCTTCTTGTCTTACTAAAGAAAGGGCTCAATTCTCAAAATCAATTTCAATACCACAACTATTGTTAGAAACACTATCTTTTGATAATAGAATATTATTTTTCAACACAAATACAATTCTCACACTCGTTCTGATTTACATCGAGAGCATTCTGAAACTATCCAAGAAATGTCCAACTTTGTCCTGTGTGATTGCTTTCGTTACCAATACTTCTTCAAATGAGTAGTATCTGAGTGCTGACAACCCTATAAAGTTAAGACAAAATTTAGATCACATAATCCAAACTGTCTTGGCATAATAGATAATATTATAATTATAATTGAGAACATATCATAACAAGCTTAGGACTTAGGAGGGAAGGTCAGGTCCACATTTTCCCAGAGAAGGATGAGCAGCACCAAAATCCACAGCCCAAGCTTAATGAATTCTTTTCTATGCAAATTACTTCCAGATTAGGGTTGAATTTAATAGGTCATGTCTGGATGCGCTCAATAAATCCAACTTCTGGTCACAGACACTTAAGCCCTGTTGACTGGCCGGCCTCTACAATTGCCCTGCGGCTCTTGTCTACTTCCAGCCCTCTATCTGGCCTCCACGCACTCCACGTCACTGGTCACTGCACTAATGAAACAGTAGGGAAAATGTCTGAGAAGAGCATGGCATTTCTGAAGAAACCCGAAGTTGAAAACACATAAAGCTCGACTGAATTTTGAGCATTGCAATTACCAAAACATGTTGCATTCATTCCAATAGTTTTTGTAGGACTCTCATAAACTCAAACTAATTGCTTATTTCTGTAGTTTGAAAAAGTCAAGAAAAACTCTAGACATGTATTGTTCACTCGAAATGTAAATATTCACATTGTATTCTGGAGTTAATTTACTTATTGCTTGAGTCATCAGATCAGATGTATGGACATGTATGGAAATTTTATGGAATTACTAAACTACTGAACCAGTATCTGGTCATTTAGTGTTCTCTTTGTGCTGGTCCCAAGCCTGTATAAATACAGGTGGTGTCAAAAGGTAAACAAAATGTACTTTTATTTTTTTACAAGAAAATAGCAGATTTAAGACAAAAAAGTGGATTCAAACCATAATGTCTCGTATCAAGTGGCAAGTGCTAAATCAGGCATATGCAAAAGTGAAATAATACAAGTTGCAATGTTATACTTCTTATTGAAACAAGATGCACATTATTTTTTCAGAAAGTTTGGGAGAAGATTCTTGTTCTTACTCTGAAAAGTCGGTATATTCAAAACAACAAGGTGACTATCATTTGGTTCTAGCCTTCATTCAGGCTATTCTTTTGCTTTATACACTTGTATACAGAGCACCACAGAGGGTGACAGCACAAGAAGGATAATGATCACAGTTACTACCCTTATGACCTGGATTATGAAAATGCTTCATCTTTGTTGAAAGATGGGTCAAATGACTTATTGCAGGACTTAGTACAACACATAATGCAATTGTTTTAAATGTGGATTGTTTTAAAACAACATTGCACTTTTTTGTTCTATTAGGCTAATTGGTAGATTGTTAGATTGGCTACATCACAACAGCTGTGCCCCTTCTACATAATAACATTTAGAAAAATATCTGGATTCACCATCTCCTCTCCATCTCCTGTTATCTGCATCTCTGTCAACAAGGGGTCCACTTCCCTATTTGTAACAACCATGATGTCAAGCTACATTTTGTATATGTTTTGACCTTTCCTGAAGCATTGTTAAAATATTGTGGAAAAAATATCAAGATATTCATTGAATAAGTGTATATGTGTGTATGTGTGTATGTGTGTATGTGTGTATGTGTGTATGTGTGTATGCATAAATGTATGCATGTATCAATTCATATATATATATATATATATATTTATATATGTATGTGTCATATGTATGCAAGTGATATATGTACACATGTGTTGGCGTGTATGTATATGTGCATACACTTTTCCTCTTCTTTTTTCCCCCTCTCTCTTTGCTGTGGTTCCCACGGGTAAATGTTTGTCTTCAAATAATTTGAAAAAGTCAATCAATTTTAAAAATATATAATGTTTTGTCCATTTCGCCCACCCTACTACAGAGGTGTTGTGCAGTGTCAGCGGGAAGCCGAAGATGTCCAGCAGAGGGCAAACTAACTCTACTGTGTACTTCTACCGTACTATTGATCTCAACCATGGAAGTTATAGCACCTCAACAGGGAAAACATTAACAGAAACAGAATTCAAGTCAGCCAACAAAATCTGCATGCAAAATTAACCAACATACAAAAAGCAAGAGATCCAAAGGTTCATTTAAAGTTTCTCAGGTTCAAAATACATTAACACCCCTTATGCTTAGGGCCTATTTTCCCCAAAACGCCTGAAAAAATGAGCCCCATTTAAAACTGAAGCTGTTCCTGAACTCTCTGGAGCACAAAAAAATGGGCTGGAGCCTTTGTGAAGCTGAGACTCTGTTGTTTTGGACTCTGATGTCTGTTTTACTCTAATTATAAGTAGACACAAGCTTTGCACAGAGGAAATCAGATTTTAAATCCCGCCTAGATTTTCTTTGTTAAATATATAAAGGAGTATAGCTGGTGTCTAGAGGTAAGGACTGATTGACAATATTTTTAGCATCTGTTGGGTTTTGATAATTATCTTATAAAAGATGAAGGTAAAGTCACTAAAAATTAGTTTTAGGGACTTGTAATAAAGCAAAAAAAAGTCCAGGCAGAATCCATATAAAAGTCCTATTCATGTTTCATTTTATTTGAGAGTATTCTTTTATTTGTGAGTTTGGAGTACAAACTGACCCTGATGCTTCCCAGAATGATTGATTTGACTGGAAATAAGAGGGTTACAGCTTTATTTTTATGTACAGCAGATCAAGCAACTTGACCATTTTCTTTTAGAAGATGGTGGACAAAATGGAATGACTAAAGAAAAAGTCCAATGTCTCACGCGTGGAACGTCCTCAAAATATAATATTTACAATTGCAATGTTGCTAAAAAAAATATTTAATCCAACAAAATGAAATGTTAGAACTAAGCGTGTGCCAACAAACGTGTCCCTAAAAAGTGTGCGTAGCGCGTATATTTCACATTTTCAGAGAGAAAGTGAAAATATAATGCTTAGATACAAAATAGTAATAATAATAATGGAAAAACCCAACACCCTCTGGAAGTGCAAAAATAATAGATGGTTTAGTGCCTTCAACTGTAGAAAACCAACGTGCAAAAAGATTAAAATGAACGCCTTCACAATCAAATTTTGCTTTGACATTTGAACCTAAATACTCTTATTTTTATTTGACTTTGCACAATTGTAGACGTGAATATGATCTGATGCGATCTGATGAATTTAAAACCGGGATCCAACAACTGCGTGTAATACAACTCTGCTCTCGTTTTCCTGCCAGAACGGAGATATTGTTGGACAACACAGTAAAGAAACAAAAACAAATCTGATCTGATCTGTGCCATACCTTTTCGCCTTTGGTGGATCCCCTGCGGTAGTTGCCTGCTCCTGCCGATGAGTTCATGGTCCCCCGAGTAGCGCGGAGCTCCGGCGACGCAAAACATTCACAACTTTCCAGTCATCCTCGTTCCCTTTCCTTTCCTTCCCCTCTCTCCTCGCTCGTCTCCTACACCAGCGTGTCGCTTCCTGACGCACGTTCAGGCCACTGCCGGAAGCTAATCAGCTATTTCCCTCCCTCTTGCTTCGCTTTGTGGAATAGTTGGGCTCCTACAGTAATTTGGCAAGTTAACCTACTTCAAAACTCCACCCACCTGTAGTAACGTGAAAAAAAAAAAAAGCTTTGTGCGTGCAGGGTGGAGACGTATAGTATTCAGTAGCCTTGCTGAATCATGGGATGTTTCCAGCTTCATTATCATATCTAATAATCTGCAGTTCTTTATATGCAATAAAACAAATGCCGAGCAAAATTGTTTCTAAACATTTTGCATTTTACTTTATAATTTAGTATCATTAAGCACTGCCACTCAACACCGTGAAGCAATTTGTCCTACATATTGACATATTGAGTGTTGGCAGATAAACGCTGAAACAGACGGCGGAGTCTCTGAACACTTGCAGGACGACGGCCAAAACAAAATATCCACCCAAAACGGTACCATTGCTACAGAATCCTTCAGTAAATTGTAAGCAACTTCTGCCCTGCTGCTGCTCTGTGCCACCAATCTCTCTGACCGCTGGTGCAGATACAGTACGTCAAACTGACAACAGGACCAGTGCGTTCTCTCTGTCGCAATAGATTGGTGTGTGGCTGTACAAAATAACTATCTCCAGGTGAACTCAGACAAGACCTAAGTCATCATCTTTGGCCCACGGAAACAAAGAGAAAGTGTCAGCACTCACCTCCAGTCTCTTTCTCAAAAATCTGTAAATCAAGTTAGAAATCTGGCGGTCATAATGGACTCAGACTGGAACTTCATCTTCATCAGCAGCTTTTTACCATCTCAAAACATTGCCATGGAGAGACTTAACCATCCATTTGTCTCCAATTGCTCACTCTCCTAAGCTGATGTCGCCATTGTTTTTGCCACCACAAATTATCCCAAACTATCTATTTTCTACATTATACCCTCCTCATTTGCTTCTGCAGCCATTTGTTGACCCGTATCCTATGCCCACCCATAACCCCTTGTATCACAGCCAGCAATTAGAAGCTTTTAGCGGTGGGTGGTGATCAAAGGGCAAGCGCATGTCAGCCACAGGCCCAAAGCAGTAATATTTTCCTATAGTTGTAAGTAATGAGGATGCATGCAAAAGGGTTCATTATAAGGGACTAGTGTGAATTTAGTGAAACCACAGGGAGCTAAGTGGCACAGCAAGAGCACACATTCTGGCAATATTAATGATCTCAAGCTCACACAGAGATAAAGCAGTTAGTTTGAATAGTCTAATATTCTTATTGCACCAAAATCTGGATAAACTTTTGCTTCGGAATCTGTTTTTCTTTTTGAAATTGCTTGGACCTGTAATGCTACATTTCTCTGTTATTAGAGTGTAAATAATTGAACAGTACAAAACACACCATAGTACCTAAGTACACATTGTTTATGATAATTCCCATGTGAGCTGTGTTGGCGAAAATGTAACAATGCACAGCTACAAAATACTTTTTTGTTTCAGTATATGCAAATAAAGTCATGTAAAATGTATTACAAGATTTGTGTTTTCATTGTGAATATGGATATTTGTAATAGATTATTAGTATAGCCAATTTGATTTAAGGTCACATATTAAGGTCATATATATATATATATATATATATATATATATATATATATATATATATATATATATATATATATATATATATATATATATATATTTATATATATATATATATATATATATATATATATATATATACACATGGTAGCTTTTGCTAAACAACTTAATTAGATCAGTACATTTTCTTGACCTTTTTTTTTGTTTTATCTTTGTTTTCTTTGTTATATGTTTTGTCTGTTGTGTGGGGGGGAAACAAAATGTCTGTTTAATCCCTCAAGTGTCCAGGAGTGTTTGATCAGCCGGCAAACTAGTTTATCTTCAGAATTTATAGTCTTGTGGTTGAGAGGCAAAACACCTAAAACTTTGTTGAGATGTCAAACTTTTGCAATGTTTTCGTCAATTTCCAATATACGTATGGCTCAAAAGACCACTCCAAAAATAATCTCTTGCAAAAAGTGGACATTTTATCAAAGTGCACATCCACCCATCCAAATAACTTGCACTTCAGCACCACGGACAGCGCTCCTGCCAGTTCGCTCTTGTTACAGTCACTGCACTGGTGCTGTTAATAGACCAGTAAAGGAATAGGGACAATATATCCACGGGAGACCAATTTCACTTGTTAAGACAGATGTGGAAATGTTTAAATGTTGCAAAAAGGTCCGGAACAGACTTTTACCAGGACAAAGCAATTTAAAACAACCATTAACCGCTACAGGAAGAAAAGATTGCACAAAACACAGGAGGGCCCAGCTGTAATTATAGCTTGGGAACTACATTTAGGAAATTTGTGAAGCATATAATTTGTAAATTGAGAAAAGGGTAGTTTTATCATCAGTCTTGACCCTATGAGCATTGTGTACGAAAGTAGAGAATTGCAATACATTTTAGGAACGAATTCCAAATACTAAACTCTACTAAAGTCGGTCACAAGTTCACATCTCAAACTTGAGAATGTGCCAGCTCCGAGTTGCTGTGTCAGCATTTTCATCACAGTAAATTAGCTGCTATGCTATATTCCCCTGGCAAAATGGCAGGATTCAGTCTATCAGCTAGAAGCGCATAGTTTCATAAGATTCTATTATGAAGACATTTTTGTTCAAAGTTATTAGGCTGATAAAACAGTGCAATAAAATCAAATACATGATGAGGGCTGCGAGCTTTTAACGGCCGTGCTGTGGACGTTACTATGATTGGAATGTGTCTAACATAAACTACTTGAGATAGCAATGTACCTTGCTTTATTTCCAAATCACCTTCAGTCACTTTGTTCTTCAACTCAACATAACTTAACAGAAATTTGATCAAGATTCACTTACTTCTAATCGTCAATGGCAAGCTATATAGTCTTTTTAATCTAGAGGGCCACAGAGATTATTTATATTTTGTGTTAAAAGGCATTCATATAATCTAATGTCTGTTTTAATTTCATGACAAATTACTGTACGTAACTTTATGGTTTTAATGAATGTATTTAAAAAAAACCTTTGGTCTTACAGTGAGTGGACTTGCATCTCCACAAAATTGAGTCTTACTTGGCCTGGAGGAGCCTCCACCTGCTTGTTTCCATGGAAAGGTTGTTCATTTAGTTATAATAGTGCACAGTATTGGAGGAAATGTAATTATCTCCATGGAGAATGCTTTAAAGCATGGTTCTAACTTTCTATTTCTATGGAATTATGAAGGTGACATTCCACCTACAGAAAGTTACATAAAAAAGTGCCTTTAAAATAAAATCTAATTGATCAGGATTGATCATTGATTATGGCGGGGAAATATGTTTTTTCCTTTTAACTAAATCTTCTACTCATCCTTCACAGCTTTTCTACTGTCAAAATCTTGCATCATTTTAAGTCTCTCTCACTCCTCTCAACCATCTCAATCTGGCAATTCATGCAAACACTTCTCTGTCCCTCAGATGTACTCCTTCTGTCTAGGAGTAGGTCATCATGACATGTGAATTCATCTGTACTGCATTACACCTTCTAAGCAAGAAATCAGCTGACCTTTTTCAAAGTATTTCTGTGTGCCTATACAATCCAGTTATCAATAGGCTCTTCCTGTCAGGTGGTGTGTGAGTACGGTGGATTTTCTTACTGCATTTTCAGATCGAGTTTCACCTCTTGTGGTCAACGCTCTTTATGTAGACTTTAATATGCAGACAAGTAATGTATAGGAATGCTGTAAGAAGCCAGAGCTGCAGTTTCTCCTTTTCATGCATGTTGCCCTTAACAGAAACATTTTCAATTTAAAATAATATACATATCATATACATATTCACCTTTTGACACCAACAAAGCAAAGATCCTCCATATTGTCAAAAACAAGTTTCATGAATTTGCATATTTATTCCATCACTGCCGTGGAAAACTAGAAAAGTCGACATCTTGCTGGAAATCCAATTTTGCTCCTGGTTGGCCTTCTATTTGCCTTGTTAGATTATCTACAACGCTGACCATGTGGGCTGAAAAAAGCTCCACACTTGAATAATGGAATGGCAGATTGTAAAAACAAAAGACACCAGTGGAAATCTAAAACCATCTAGTGGTAACAACATGAATCAGAATCAGAAATCAGAGTCAGAGTCAGAGTCAGAGTCAGAAAAGGTTTATTTCTATTGTCAATGAACAAAATTCACAAAACATAGGAACTTGATTCGGCATTAAGGTGCAACATACAACGATGACCAAATACCATGTGGAACTGTTGGTTTAAAATGTTTCTCTTGGAGCGGACTAACTGCTGTGTTACAATACAGTCCCTGAACTCAATGTTCATTTTCACTTCTTCTTTTTCCTGGAATCACCTAACGCATTTGCAATGTAGAAACGTGGGTCAGATGACACTTCTGAAAATGCACTTGTAATTGCCGGCTATGTGAGAAGCACTTCGGAAGTAAAATGCTTTCCTAAAAAAACGTCTCAAGAAGATGACTGTAAAAGAAATGTAAAGAAAAACTATTATAGATGGTGATTTCAGTTTTTTTTTACATTTCCAAACAAAATTGAAGGCGCATAAGTAGAAGCGTTCAGTGTTTCTTATTATGACTTAAGATTTTACACTACACTTGATACATTACCATTACCAAAGTAACACAATAGTTAACGCACTGTGTAAAAACATGTAACCCGAATGCTCTAACCCCAGACCTATTCATGGGTTTCAGCTTCCAACATTTTCCATATTTTTTTTCCATTCAAAAGATATATTATTTGTTTTAAATAGTTAAACTCTATGGCAACTACCCTATTTTTTATTGCATTTTTTTAATTCTTAAACTCATGAATGATAATTTAAGTGTCTCCAGTCTAACAAACAAAACATGTACTCACTAAATACTATGTTTTGGTTAGTCTAAATTTACTCTAGTTATTTTATATTGTTTGTCTATGATTGAACTGATTAGTTTGACTTATTTAAGTATATTGGCTGTTCAGAGATGTATTCATGAGAATATCTGTTTGATATATAGGACTGTAATACTTAAAGGTCCACTGTGTATCTTTTCTTGTGGAGGAATACCTGCTTGTCTCCATGTAGATGTTATTGCTTTCAATGTTCCACAGTATAAAACTTATATATACTGCATCTCCATGGTGACACTGCCAGACCAAGTTGCAGAACTGTGGAGAGATCCTGCTCACAGTAAGAATGCATGCATGTACCAATTCAATAAATGAGAGATAGACAAGTTTAATGCCATGCAGTGGAACAATGAAGGCAACGCAATGACATCTAAATGGAGTCAAGCAAGTGGTAGGCGTCCACCTTAAAATGACTATAACAGGTCATTAATTAATAAATAAATGAATAAATAAATAAAATACATATTTTTCCCTATTTGTTTTTTTCGTCCCTTTGCTTTGTGTCCTTGTCTACACAACCAGTCAAACAGAGAGCTGTCCACACAAAGAAGCTCATAGTCACTCCATGTTCATTGGTGCATGATTTTCCGTTCCAGTGACCTCCAGAAATGTGCTGAATGTAGGTTAACAATGATGTAACCTGTAAATATTAATTATGTATTTTTCCAAACGTGTACTTTACAGACTGAAAGGAATTTATGATTTTAATTTAGCACATACAAAATAAGTTATAGATTTGGACCATGGTCAGTGCTGTGATGGAATAACAATAGGATTTTGAATGCAGAGCCTTCTTATTTATCTTTAAGTTGAAATAAAGGCTTATAAGTCCCAGACACCACTGAGTCATCGATCTGCTAGGTCACACGTAAAGACCCCACTCTAATCCATAAACACTGAATTAAAAAGGAAAAAGTTCACCAAGACTTGATTTGTTGTTGCCACAGGAGATTACGCCAAAATGTTTTCTCCATCTACTTCCAAACTACTGTGGGCACTGTTCGCTGTATCATCCAGCTTCATCATTGATTCCCTTGAAGGTATTACATGTCTTGGTAAATGTCAGTCACAAACATTATATTTTCAATTGGTACAGACAAAAATGCCTAAAAACAGTCAAAAGAAGAGGGTTTATGTCCCTGTTTTCCATCATCAGGTTGTGGGCTCAATCCTCAGGCCATCTATAATGTGAAGTTTGCAAATCCTCTTTATGGCATAAAATATGAGGTGTAAGCTAAATTGGCATTTTAAAATGTCCATTTTCCATATCAATTAACATGGAGGAGAATTGTTGCCTGTACTCTTAGGCCATGTTTTGGCTACCATGTAGCACTTTGGCACGGTTCCTTTGATAGCAAAGGGCCTTTCCAGTCAGAGGTGTGCTACATCCATCCATCCATCCATTTTCTACCGCTTGTTCCCGTTAGGGGTCGCGGGTGACTGGAGCCTATCCCAGTGCCTTTGGGCCTTAGGCGGGGTACACCCTGGACAGTGGCCAACTCGTCGCAGGGCTAACACAGAGACATGCTACATGAGAAGCTAATAAATAAAATCACCTGAACACTTTTTAATCATGAGGCCGATTACAGCAATTCATAAAAAGACTGAAGTAATTTCTAATCTGTGAAACGTGGCTAAATCCAGAGTAAACAAGAAACTACTTCCGGTTATAAGATTTTCAGTCTTGAACCGTGTGCCGTGTAACAATAAACAGAAAACAGCTGTCGCTAACGTGCATTATCTTGGTTTTTCTAAAACCAGGAAAATAAAACAGTTAATCCCAAGATCAAGTAAACATTTAGATTTAGATCTGCTTTTTGTCGTCCTGAGTTCTCTTTTGTCCAACCATCTCTCTCTGTTGCTTAGCTGAAGCATACCGGGAGCCAAAAAATGTCAGAACACTTTGGAAGCTACCACCTTGCAAGATCCTGTGAACGGCTGGTTTCCGTCCGTTCCAATCCACGCTTGTCTCATCCCAAAAAAACATGTACAGGATTTGTGCGTATGTCACCAGACACAATGCCCCAAACCACCGCACCCCCATAGAGCTCCCTATTTTTGTGAACTGTATGGACCCTTTCTATTTGGCTTTTGCGTGTTCTCCCTCTGTCCGGGTGGATTTCCCCTGGTCCTTAAGTTTCTCTTCTAAAACACGTATCCTCCGGTCTAGTCCTGACCCTGTGTAATAATGTAAAGAAGGGTGCATTGTAATTCAATGTTCTGAACAGGTTGCAGCAATAAATAACCAGAGTCTAGACAAAGCTGAAATATTAATTTGCTGTTAACCTCTAACGTAAACATATCCCCTTTGCCCCAAATGTGAAGCTTGCGTGTCAAGCTCCGGCACAGACATAATGACCCACGTGCGTTATTTTCAAGACTTAAACACTTGACCCTTTCAACAGACAAACACACACAGGCACATGCTGAACAATGAAACACACTGCATCAGCTTTCAGGCCACAGGGCTCGCACTCCAGCTTCTCAATCAACGACATATACACCGACCGCGGTTACTCTTCCTGTAGGATTGACTTTCAGCATTACAGTTCAAAACAGCCACTTGTGTTTACCACCTCAACAACACCCATATAGTAGTTACAAATGCACAATGTCATTCTGTAATTGTCAAGAGGCTTTACTTTGGTTATATCTTAGCGAGTAATGTTCTCTATAACTAACCCAATGACATAATTATATGAACATGCGTTGTAATTTTATGACCAATTGACTTTGGTAGAATTGCAGCTGTGAAATGGGGATTTTTGTACCCTTAAAATGATAAAGTTCTTTCTGGTCCGTTCTGTGTGGAGTTTGCATGTTTCTCCTCGTGTCTGGGTGGGTTTCCTCTGGGCTTTCCGGTTTCCTCCATCAACCCAAAACATGTACAAGGTAAAATCCGCCGGCAAAGGTAGTCCTGACCAAGCCTA
This sequence comes from Chaenogobius annularis, assembly GCA_015082035.1. Lineage (NCBI taxonomy): Eukaryota > Metazoa > Chordata > Actinopteri > Gobiiformes > Gobiidae > Chaenogobius > Chaenogobius annularis. Next base: position 1,406,406 of record BJKM01000068.1, on the reverse strand, counting down.
GCACAAAGAGCTGGAGATGGGACCCCTAAAAGGAGATGTCCCAGCGGCTTTGAAGGATGGGTCAAATGCAGAGGACAAATTTCCCTAAGTGGACAATAAAGTGTAGCTTAAAACTTAAACTTAATCCATAGTCCTGCCCAACTCAGTAAACTTGATGAGGGAGGTGGGAGAGGAGAGAGAGGGCATGGAGGCAGAAAGAAAGAAGAAATAGAGATATGGATAGAAGGGAAGAGGGAGGGAGAGAGAGACAAGTGGGAAGGAGTGGTAAAAGTTCTGATGTTCACTGCTCAGACCACTACTCACAAAGTGCCTGGGTCCGTGAAAATCAGGAGACATTTTAATACTCAAGTAAGGCACAGACCTGAAACATCTACTTAAGTACAGTAACAAAGTACAACTCTGTCAACATGTGATTCTCCAGTGAGTCAGTATCTATTTTGTGTCAAAATGCCGTGATGCTTTCGCGCAAGAGCACAAATGTTGGTCTCTTATACAGCAACACATATATCTAATACGCAACCAATAGTTTTTACTCTTTAGAAAAATAAAAATAATACATTTCAAGGTCAAAGTTTATTTTGGAAGCACATTAACAACTTTAAAAGGCCAAAGGGCTGTACAGACAAGTGCACTAAAACACAATCGATTACAACTACACGTAAAGTGAATAAAAATAATGACTTTGTTGAATTAGCGCAACATCTGTGAAAACACTATATAACACAATATTTGCTGGCTAAGAAACATCACACGACACAAATCAGTGCCAAGAAACATCAAATTCAACTGACTTAAGTATGTTTGACATGTTTGGTGATTAAGGCATGGTGTGATAGTTTAAAAATTAACATGAATTAAAAAAAAAAAATAATAATTTATTGACAGAGTGAAGCTTCAAGGAGTAATTGTTGATTTTCAGTCAGATTAATTCATATTAATATAGCATTGTTCCCATATATCAACTAAATGCATCCTCTCTTTTATTTTCATCTTTACAATTGGTCAAAGTTTCAAACCTAAATATCCCTGACCTACCCTGAATGCAAAGAGAACCTTATAATTCTGAGAGAACATTTTGACCCACTGGAACCAACAGTCTCACAGATGTCATGGCAAATAGCACATGACCTGTTTAAACTGATCCCTAACACCAAGTTTAGCTCGAGATTTGGAGATAATAATATAAATATTTTTGGATGATTTGTTTCTCTGTTACAACATTGGGGATTAGAATGACCTATTTAATCACACTTATTTTGAGGAACAGTCAAGTTTGAACATTGATTTGTATGTACGTGTTTGTGTGTAACAATCCAGAGTGTGAGAAATCCCCAGCTAATAAGTGTATTAGTGGGATAAATCACACCATTAGAGGCAATGCTGTTTGCACAATGCCACGAGGAATATGTTGGCCCAGATTATTTGCTGAAATGAGGCAACAATTCAATAAGCTTCGGCGTCCATGTGCAAACTGTCATATTTTATTATAGAATTTCTCAATAGAGACGAGACAGAGGGAACACATAGAATTGATTTGAACGGATTTGTATGCTCACCATGGCTGGAATATAATAACATAATAAAAGTATGAATACAGACTCTTACTATGTAGCTTTAGTTGTGCTGTAATTATAAACTGCAATGCTTGTGTACATGCATGGTACATGCAAGTCATGTTCAGTAAGGATTTAGAAGAGAAAAATAAGACCTTCTACTACAGTGGTCAGTAGTTCACTAACGTATATATATGCAATCAATAATGTACATATATGCAGTTTTTACACCATTCAAATGGCAGTTGCACAATAGAGATGTTTGGTAACTGCAAGGTTGCGTGATCATTTCATAAGACAATTCAAGGTCATAGAAACAGGTTGACATACCAAGTTTTACATACAAAAATACAGAAAATGTATATTCATTTTGATTTAATAATGCCAAGGTATTTTTGTATGTAGTCCAGATAACAATTTGCAAAGTACGACTATGAATATTTTTTATTGTCAACTTTTCACGATTAGTCGATTAATCGTTGCAGTCCTACTCTTATGTTTGGTAGCTCCGCCTGTCAATCTTCAGCCGATCAAAACTCACAGGGTTAAGAGGAAGTTGTAGACTAACTGTATAGAATTGATCTAGGTGGTCAGGCCAGCTCACAGCCTGTGGTATTGAACTGTACTTGATTCGCATCGGTTTTCCCTTCAATTTGCTATTGTTTCAGTTAATATTAGTGCCTTCTGCTTTTAGATGTGCCTGTAGAGGGAGATATACCTTAATGCCTATTGTATTTTTTCAACGCTTCAGTGCAATCTCTGGGGCAAGGGCCTTTCTCACAATGTGTCGGCATGCAAAAAGCTTTGAGTTTTTGCTTCTTTAAATACATAAATTGGAGAATATTTTTCAAACCGACTTAGTGGATCTGGAGTACCTGGAGTGAATGTCTTTAGATGAGATATTGTAGTAAACAGACAAAACTTCCATTCAGGATCCTTGGACATGGTTGCACAAATGTTAATACTAAAAGTCTCCATAATACACTGACCGTTAAAAAGTATATTTAAAGTGTACAATTATTTTTGCTAATATTGTTTCTTAACACACGTTTAATTTTGTTCCATTCACAGATGTTTGACTATTCATGTGTTCTCTGTCTCTTGACCGGTCGTCCTACCACCTCCTTAAGTCAGGAAACACTGACCTTCAATTTATGTGTGGCGACTGCAGTGGGACCCATCTCCAGATCCTGATCGATCCAGGATCTTGTACAGTTCAACCTGGCCGGTGGATATGTGCATGTTCTATGTTGCTGGGCGAAACCGGAGTAGTGAGAAACCGGAGTAGTGAGAACCCACCCATACACTAGTCAGGCCAGCCAAATCAACACACTTTTGCTTTCTTTTCTGCTACATCTGATTCATTAAAATACAAAAACTGTGTATAGTTCTTCCCTAATTATTCCCAAAACAATTTAGTAGTTTCAACAGTTTTAGATATAAAATATTATGTAAATTGTGCACTGTTGTGAGCCACATTTCTCACTTTCCCTCTTAACTCTTAACATGATTTGCGCTGTGTGAAAATGCCTATTTACAAACAGTTTATTCCTTGATAGTAGCTAGCCAAATATATCTCCCCTTAAATCAGCCTACAGCTTTGTCACACCATTGTTTGGACCCAGCTCCATGCATCACAGAGGCAGGGCATTACATCCAAGCCTCATTACAACACATGATTAGAAAAGGGAAAGGTGAGCTGAATATCTCACTTTGACAGAAATACTCTGCCGCACAAAGACTGAACATAATATATCTCTAAAACAATTATTCACCATTAAAATACTTTTTTGCGTGCATTATTGTGTTGTTTTGACAAAGCGTTAGGGAGGCTATCTATCACGCTGAACGGGGGCAATGCACTGTTCAACATATTCAGCATTTACAGTCAGCGGCCGTGCGTCTTCTGCTCCGGGACGACTGATGATTTGTGGTGTGTGATTTTTCAAGCTCCCAAAACAAACTGCTCCCTTTTTGTGTTAAAAAAAAAGAAGTGGATTCGATTTTGTGAAAGATTGTATGTCACTGAAGCATTGTGTATTCTTTGCCGTTGAACATTTTGCAATTTTCTTCTCAGACATCTCTAATTTGACATTTTACTTTCCCCTGAAGTTTGCATTTTCCCTTGGTGTGCACCCCTCTGGAAAAATCTGCTGGGACTTTTATACTTTCATGTTGAGATTACATTTAGCATTTCAAAAGCCAGTCATCTGCCAAAGAAACATTTTATATTCATACAGGAATTTGAGAAACAACTTCACTCGTTGCCAGCATGGCCAAGTTTTGAACTAAACATAAATAAAAATATAAACCACATGCTCAAAACATTATTTAAAAGTATTATTTTCCTAATTTTAAAAGCAAAGTGGAAGGTATGCAGTAGCAGTACTCTGCTCATGAGGAACAAGAGCTCGACTGCTTCAGCCTAAACCAGGACTTTGAGACACTGAACATTTTTACACTGAATTTGGTTGCACTGACTAAAGAAACAGCAACTGTATTTAAACAAGTGAATTTTAAAATATGAAATTTTCATACACTGACATTTAAACACTGTATTTTAATAAACTCAATATAAAAACATTGTATTTTTCAACAGTACAAACTAATTTTTATTATTTTTTTATTTTTTCAGCCAGCAAGATAAATAGTTTGATTTTATTTACAAATACAAAACAGTAAAAATAATGAGGACAACAAGAACAAAAACAGCAGAAGACCGACAACAATACAGACATTAGACTATAAAAACTTCAGAGCGGGGTGACTGTGTGTGTGTGTGTGCGTGTGTGTGTGTGTGTGTGTGTGCGTGTGTATGTACGTGTACGCGTGTGGGTGTGTGTGTGGATGTTTATTTGTGCATATGTGTGCGTATGTATGCATTCAAACAGAGTAAAAATGTGTTACTTTATCATTACCATCATCACACATATTGTCGTACATGTAGATATAGTCATCTTTTTAAAATAGCAATCATTATATACCACTACCCATTGTCATTGCATCGCTCTATTTATAATATAGACATGATATATACATATTATATATACATTATATATATTACATACTATATATACATATATACATACATATACACATAGATATATATATATATAGACATATATACATATACATACAGTACACATACGTGTCTGATAATCTCCCCCTGCATAATTTCTGTTTTTTTCTTTTTTTTCTTCTTTTTTCTTTTTGCTGTGTCATGTTTAGTGTCTAACTGAATATTAAAGCAATGTATTAGTTCCCACAGATTTTTAAAACATATATTTTTTTTACACTGATTTATTTTCTTTCTTTTTTTTAAACATCATATTCATATCCAATTAATATTTTTACTTGATTGGATATTTAAAAAAGAAAAATCAGTACACATAATTCAAATGCAAAAAATTCAATTACATATATTTAGTTTAAAATAAAAGCTTTGATAATAAAAGCACAAAATAAACTTCAATATCACTTGCATTTTGTGTGTGAATTGATTTCAGAAAGCAGGTAAAAAGTACAACGTAGCTATTGTATGAGATTACAGAAGAACAAGGAGAGAAACGCCTCATTGTGGTTTTGGTCAAGATCCCTCATCAAACTTTGAAGTGATTCCGTAGTGACCAGTACAAGCTGATTCAGGCAATTCCCTAATGGATGTGGCCAACATGACTTATTCAAAAAGACTTCTGTTCCACCCCTGAATTTCTCATACATTTTACACATCTTATGTTTGGCTGATCGGCTCAACAATGCTCCCATCAAATGGAAAGTGATCCTCTGGCTCTGCAAAAGTCAGATAGGTAGTCTCTTTGATAATTCAAAGTGCAGTTCTGAATATTAATGTTAAATGATTAGAAAGTTATAAGTCAAAGGGAAAATAATGCACTGATTAGAATTTAATAAATCAGGGGCGTAAGAGGACTTTTTTTCACTTGGGTGGTTCGAAAGTGGCAAATTAAAGACACACATATGCTGAAACTGTTACGGCTTATTTACTGCGATTTCCCCATGTTTGTTTTATATTAGTGAAAGAATAAGCATAATGTAACTTAAACTGTTTGAAACCATTGGCCCATAAATTGTTCATGTTAAATCTCACAAAAATGTATTTTTCGACTTACCTAAGACCAACAAGGCCAACTTAGAACTTTATTATACCACATTTTTGACCAGCTGTATTTAGTTAAACGCAAACTTGGGCATTAGTATAGTAGAAGCATTTACAAGTTGGACACTTGGACACTGGTCTGGTCGACATCATGTATCGGGCTTGTCAGTAACATTGTGGCTTGTTAGTGAAAGGTTTGAGGCTAATTAAAAGTGTTGGCTCACAGTGAGACCTGGAGAAGCGTGTGTTTCGTGTTTGAAACAAGACGCAGTCGGGCAGTCGTAGCAACACAATCAAAATTTAATGAAACGCCCTGATCCTGTCTGCCTCCCGGAACTCCTTGTTTCTCTGTCACGCTCTTTTAGGTCAGGATGTTCTGTGTTTACTTCATGTTTACGGCAAGAGGTGATCAGACTTTAAAACATTATGTCACATGTTGTAATACCACTACCGTCATCATCAGTACCAAAATCTGCTGTAATTTAAAAACACGCAGCACACTAGGGTGACAGTTTGGGGACAGGAGTATGAAATGGTGCTGCAAAACACTTGTTTTACCAGCAAAATGAAAAACTGATTTCTTTCCAAACTTTGTGGAACCAAGCATTCATTTTGCTCAGGTTTGGCTGTCATTACAAAACAAAAATAATGTAGCATTTATAACTTTAGCAATAGCTTACCACTTACCACTTACATCAGGTTTGCTTTTCATATGAGTAAATTATTATTAGCAAATGTGAATCTGTTAATTGAACCTCTTTGTAACCTAGAGATTACAGCAATAACAGATATCTTTCATTTACGTTCACATTTACAGGAGCCGTATTATGCTTTTTTTCCCAGGTAATTAGTGAACAGAACATCATTAGATCATCATTTTATATTTTGTTTATTGTAAACCGCAATACTGATCTTAAACGGCTTAGTAAATGAGCCCGGTTCATTGACTTACTGTTCAAAACTGCTGAACTAATAAACCCTGCCTCTTATTTCACCATAACAAGCAGCAGATTTTCATTTACGTGTTGTTATTTTTGAAAAGTAGCTACATGATACATAAATACATACATACATACATACATACATTTTAGAACCCTACATGTATCACTCGCAGTCTTACGTTTTCAAATAATCTCAACTAAAGACCAAGGATGTGGGTGGGGATAGGGGGTATGTGCAAACAGGTATTTTCTGAGCACTGGAGCCTGAGCATATACACATGACCCCTTTAATTTAGCCTTTTCTATGGTTTTTATCATAACCATAACGGGGTATCAAAATATTGAAAAAGCCTGTTTTAATGCTGAGTCAAAATACAGGCTCAAAAAGTGTGAAGAGAACTCAACAAGCAGATCTTTTTTAAGGTGATTTAATTTGATAGATTTTTAAGTTGGCTGGCTAACAGTACATGTTTTGCCAAAGTAATAAGAATTAAAAAGAAAACCAAACGCGAAAAAATGTGTCCTTACTTTTTGATTTTTTGATTGTTCCTGTACTCAAATCACAACTGAGAAATGTGGACATTTTTGCCCAACTTTACATAATTTGACAACCAAATCAGAATTCATTAAAGGAGAATTGTTGACAAAAATAGTGCCAATTTGTGTCTGACAAATTACAGTAAAAACGGTTTGCTTATCTAGTGCACTGACACACATTAAAAAAAAAAAAAAAAAAAAAAAAAAACTTTTTCTGAATTATTTGCATGCCAAAACCATCCATCAGTTTATTTCTGGCTTATTTATTTAATTCCCCACGGGCTTATTTATTTAATTCCCCACGGTGCAATAAATATCATGGTAATAAGCTTGGAGTGAGGACAGCATGAGATGTGTTTAAATGCCCCTTAGGAGATGCAGCGGTCATTCATTGGGCCCTCAAGCTGTCAATGTTTTTGTTAGGAGGAAGTACAGAAAGTACTTCATACAGAGAGTACATTTTAAATAGACAGGTATGATATTGTTAAATGCCTATTTAAACAATTTGAGAGAAAACAGTGCATGTTCTGAAGTTGCATTCCCAGTATGTAGTTAAATAATTTGTTATTTACTGTTAAACAAAATAGTTGGGCCAACAAAAATCAGAATCAGAATCAGAATCAGAAAGGGTTTATTGCCATTGTCAATGAACAAAATTCACAAACATAGGAACTTGTCTCGGCATTAAGGTGCAACATAAAACACAGATCAATAATAAAAAAACAACATATATGAAATCAAAAAGGGCATGCATTAAGAGACTATTTAAAACAACTATAGTATAAAATAAAAATAAAATAGGCATTACAAGGTACACACAAGAATTACAGTTAAATTTACAGTTGTAGTTGTAAATTTTAGGTGCTGTTGGGGGCACTCTGGTGACTTTGGGGTCCTAAGCAGGTGATTAGTCCTCTTATAGGGTATAGCTGGCCCTACACCTTTCATGTGATGTCATCAACATTCCTGGTAAACTTTGAGGCACTGCTCTGTTTGAGATTCTGTTACTCAAGTTTTAACATCTGACCACAAAGAACTGAGTTTTTTGTTATATCCTAACAATTCACAAGCCATGTTTATTTCAGACAATTTTTGATTGAAGAATAATCATTTCCATATTTTTCATCAATATTAATAGGCAAAGATATAGAGTTTTTCAGTATTCAGGCTGGTGCTACAAAATCTTGTTGAACAATTCCATTTAGGGCAACATAATACCGGATAGGCCACATTTGGATTCAATGTAGGTAGAATCAAGCCTTTGTATTAGGTTAATAGAGTAACTTGCCTTGGCTATGTAGTAGCCTATGTATATTCTTTACGGGGGATTTTCATGTTAACTTCTTCCCCTAACCTCTGTTCTCGGTCTCTACTGCCTACTCACCTTGTTCAACAACCAACCCCTGTTAGTTCGTCAACCTATCCTTGCTGAAAACTTTTACTGTTCTTTTTGTCTATACTATACTTGTCTTTTGCACCTTTTGTAATTTGATTTCCTTTTGTTTCCAATGTTTTTGCTTAGCCATCTCCATCTCTCCTGCCTACACTTACCGGATAACCTTCTGGCTCCAATCAGAACCCCCAGCCTAGTACCTATCCAATGGACCCCTTACCCCAGCCAGTCTCGCCTACAATAAACCTGATTAAACTGTGTTTGTTCTGCTTCTGGGTCCTTATGTCAGCTAGCTCAACTGTTATAGAATATTATCATTATTTCTCATAATATGCTTGCAGAACAAACTTCTGATGCCAACTCTCTTTTGTACAACTTTTATTATAAGCAAGCGATCCCATGATCCAGTGTTTCTGGTGGACCCCATCCTTGTCTGTGTTTCCATCTGCTCGAGAGACCTCTCAGGGCTCACACATGCAGTGGGTCCAGGCACGCTGCCAGCCCACCGCACAATCACAGACATCAGTTGAGCCAATGAAATACAGTGTTACAGCAGATCTCACCACAGCTCACCGCAGCTACAGTCTTCCCCTGGTTAGAACAAGAATCTACTTAACACACATCTTTCACACTGGATCTAATAAGAATTTAGCAATATGACAGTTTTCACAAACCAAACCTCAATGTTGCAGACAATAGGCTTTTAGAATTTACATTAGCTGCACCACTATGAAAGAGTTGCAATAAATTGGGGCAAGTTGAGCTTATAACAGTGATGGAATTGTTGTCACAGTCTGCTACCTTAGCCTCTTAGCAGATTGCCTCCGAACCCTAAGCGTTTCAGAAATATAGCAACCCTCCTCTGCTCCATCTCACAGCAGTAGAACCACCCGCCTCCTCACCCTCTCTTTCCCAAACACCCCAGTCTATGCCTCGGAGGGAGAAATGAAATGTGTTTCATTATTGACCCTACAAAATATTTATTTTCCCCCCCTCCCTCTTCTATATCTTATTACATTTCCATAGAGTTAAATAATGTGCCTGGGGAACATTAGTACAATTTCCAGCACCTCCGATGAATATGTAGCAGAAATATTCAGGAGGATTTGTAGAATGCAAAATTATGGCTTTATACTGCTGGCTGCTGATGCATGGAAAATCCCCAGCAGAAACCAGACTTCTAAGAGAATTATTCCTGAATAACATTTTAATATGGCGCCCCAAACACTAGATCGTCCACCTTTTTCTTGGCATTGCTCCTCTAAGGAAGAAACCAATGCTGTGTTCCAACCACCTCAATCTTCTTTGTCACATTCACTTCAGTTGCAGTCATGGCTTGAGGACAGAGACTCGCTGTTTTCATATTGTCTCATGGCCCACTAACCCTTTCTCTGGGGTTTTTATGCCAACGCCAGACTTTGGAATCGTCTGCAGCTGCCTTGAGATATAGCACAAGGCATTATTGCAGTCAGACAAACGATTTATGCTGCAAATGGCTGGCTGGTGGTGTCACAAAACCAAATGAAATTTCCCAGAGATAGAGGATAAAGCTCGCAGAGAAAACAAGCTACAAATGTTTGATGGTTCAGTGGGAATTGAACTAAAGTGTTTACTTAATAATAATAATAATAATAATAATACACACACAGTTTTTCCAAGATGGTCTGGTGTCTTTATTATTTGTGCCTCCACGGAGTCCAAAATTGGCAAATGTAATAGACTGGTAAAATAAACAAATTTTACCCTTTGGTTTTATAACTGGGAGCAACTGAACAGCGTGTCCAGAACAGAATTGAGAGACAGCTGGGTCAGTGCATCTCCAAAACTGTAACTCTTTTGGCAATTCAACCATCTGTAATTGTATGTATCTATCAACGGTATCTAAAAACTTAAGGAATTAACTGTGTTCTTATTCATAGTGCTAAATTAGTTCACTCTATATATAAAGCTGTGTTCGTTGCGCATAAGGTTGAATATGGACGTAGCATTAGCATAGCACAGGCAGGGAGCCATGTTCATTCATTCATTCATTCAACCCTTGTGGCTGAAAGAAGATTTTTTGCATAAAATTCTGAAACCCTAAACCAAACATCTATATAAGTTTGAAGTATTTGCCCACTTGTTGTTGTTGTTGGTGTCATTGTTTACATCTCAGTAAACATTGCTGAATGGTCTGATGCTTTCAATGCAGTTCACCTCGGTCTGCGTTTCTATATGTGTCTGGGTCTCTCCGAGGAGTGCAAGAAGACAATCCAGGATATTAGAGGACTCTTACAGCGGGAAGTGAGTGAGACAAAGTGAAAGGCAATGGGATCTAACCCGAGCTTTAATAAGGCCTCCTGGGGGTGTGCCTAGATAGGAGGAAGCAGGAACAGGCTACTGTACAGCTCCTTGGCCCTTTACCAGTAGAGAGAGTCTACTCGGTGGAACGCAAGGGTGCACAAAATTAGGGGGAAAGATGACACCAAAAGACAAAAGGATGCTGAGCTCCGTGTCACATTTTATATTCCGGTCACTGCCTGTCACATCAGTGAGCAATAGTGATGGAGTTTCCAGCTTTCTCATTAATTTCATTGTGATTGGCAGAAAATAGTAGTAGTGGTATCAGATTTTAGTATAAAAGTTCAGAGAAGACCTATTCAATTTCTGTAATCCAACCAGTTGGACAATAATATACAGTATTTCACACAGTCATTATGTATCACTACATATGTTTTTTAATGTGTGTTCTGTTCAGAGTATATGTGCTTGTCGACCAAGATGCAGAATTCTGGAGGAATTCATAGGGAACTTCCAAAGATCAGCCAAGGACGAAACATATGGATGCTATAAAAACATTTTTTTTTTTTTATAATAGTAAAATTGTCTCAATATTGAGAATACAAAAGTGAAAGAAAAGTTTCTATACTGCTTCAAAAGAGCAAATCTTGACTTCTTATGGATGATAAAGATTAGCACAATATTTGCATGTTTGATGGAACTGTTTGTTTTGATATTTTTCAGGCTGTCAAGAATGTCACTCATCTTGTTTTCCCTGTCACTTTAAAGAGTCTGTAACCTTCTCTAGACAACTTTGCACTAAAGCAAAAAAAAAAAACTTAAACTGTTAAATGATTCACTTGATTTATGTCCTTGTGTTACGCAAGTATCTCTTGGTGTAAACAGTGTGTCCACACTTTACACTCTCCACTTCAACGTGAAGATGTGTTTTCACCATTACAATAAAGAAAAAATCTACAATGCATGTTACTTCAATACATGTTATTTTATAATTACTGCTTCTACAAACACTAACTGTGATCATACCATTACTGCATGCTATTACCATTACATCGAGGTTCTCCAAAATAATATAACACAGTAATACCAAAAAGTTACTTACCCAAATCCTTTTGTGCAAATTGAAGATGCCTAGTAGTCCCCTTTTGGCCCCCTCTTTTGCTCTTTGGATATAATCACATATGATTATAAATAGTTTCTAATTAGCTCCTCCAGCCATGGGCAATAGAATTGTTCATTAGACTGGCCCTGATACATTATAACCAGTGTATAAAAAGTCAGTAGAAATGAAAATCCCTCCCCCCGATTACATACATTTTATCAGTTAAAAAATAACCCCCCTCTGCAAACAGTTTCAGTTTTCAGTTTAAAGTGGCATTTAAAGTTCAAGATGACCTTACGATAGAGTGAAAAGGGCTGTATGAAAGTTATGTGTGTGTTTCAACAAGTTAAAGTTGTTAAGTAAATGTATAGCATAAGAATTAAGAGCCCTCAGTTATGTGCATATGGGTCTTCTTGAATTGGGAAAATGATTTGTCAACTGAACAATCTCACACAAAGTGGTAAAGAATCTACCAACAATGTGTTTATTAAGTGATCAAGGTTGATCTCAACTCTCACAATGGTACATTATCATCTAAGAAATCCCAAGTTTCTGGATCTACAATACAAGCAAACAGCAGTCTTTTTACTCCCTTTTACTGTTCTGACAATGTCCAATACAACCATATACCTAGGTCTATTACCAGTGACGTGCATTCAGGGGAGCAGGGGAGGCAGGGGAGGCAGGGGAGGCTCCCCTGTCAATCTTGGGGGAAAAAACAAAATTATAAGATATAGTAAAAGTTAATATCCGGTATGTATTATAAACCCCCTTTCCCTTTAAATCCAAGATGGAACAATATTTTTTTCAATTGAGAATATCAGAATTTCCGCATGTCCCGTAACTTCTGTTCAAATACAGGGAGGAGGGGCGCCGTGAGGCAGCACCGGCGCTCTGCCTCTCGGTGCACAGTGTAATGCCTCACAAACTGTGCTGTATGCGATGCAGATAATGTGTCGCTGTCCATATTCTGGATAACAATTGAAACGTATTTCTGTAACGTGTTTTGGCTTGCAGATTCATTATAAAACAGCAGTAAAAGTTCACTCGGTGAGGCAAACAATACGCCTAACTCAAGGCAGAGGGCGCTTCTGAGCCCGTGGACTGTTGCGCTATCTTCTTCGTTCTTGAACTCGTTTATTTCTTATTTACACTCTGGCTTATCAAAATGTAAAGGCAAGACCATAAACTTGTATTTATTTTGGCTTGAAATTGGCTCAATTGGAATTTATTTTGACCTTAAATAAAATATGCCACATGTTTGAGTAAAGCCCCTCCCTGAACCGACACCTTAACGTGGTGGAGGGGTTTGAGCGCCCGAATGATCTCAGGAGCTATGTTGTCCGGGGCTTCAAGCCCCTGGTAGGGTCTCCCAAGGCAAACAGGTCCTGGGTGACGGGTCAGACAAAGATCGGTTCACAAGCCCCCTATGACGAAAAAAAAACCAAGGCCAGTTACGTCGCCCGGATTGGCATTACCGGGACCCACCCTGGAGCCAGGCCTGGCGTGGGTGCTCGACGGCGAGCGCCTGGTGGCCGGGTCTTTCCCCACGGGGCCCGGCCGGGTGCAACCCAAACGAGTGACGTGGGGCCGTCCTCCGTGGACCCACCACCTGCAGGAGGATCCGTAAGGGGCTGGTGCAGAGGGATCTGGGCGGCAGTCGACGGCAGGGGCCTCGACGACCGGCTCCCCGGACGCAGAGACTAACTCTGGGGACATGGAACGTCACCTCACTGGGGGGGAAAGAGCCTGAGCTTGTGCGGGAGGTTGAAACGGTTCCGACTAGATATAGTCGGCCTCACCTCCACGCACAGTTTGGGCACTGGAACCCATCCTCTAGAGAGGGGCTGGACGCTCCACTTCTCTGGTGTTGCCTGCGGGGAGAGGCGGCGGGCTGGCGTGGGCTTGCTTATTGCCCCACAGCTCAGCCGCCATGTGTTGGAGTTTACCCCAGTGAACGAGAGGGTCGCGTCCCTACGCCTTCGGGTTGGGGACAGGTCTCTCACACTGTGGTGTCGGCCGGGCCGAACAACGGTGCTGAGTACCCGGCCTTCTTGGAGTCCCTGGGAGGGGTACTGGACAGTGCACCGACCGGGGACTCCATTGTTCTACTGGGGACTTCAACGCCCACGTGGGCAACGACAGTGACACCTGGAGAGGGGTGATTGGGAAGAACGGCCCCCCCGATCTGAACCGAGCGGTGTTCAGTTATTGGACTTCTGTGCTAGTCACGGACTGTCCATAACGAACACCATGTTCAAGCACAAAGGGTGTCCACCAGTGCACGTGGCACCAGAACACCCTAGGCCGGAGGTCAATGATCGACTTTGTTGTCGTGTCATCTGACCTCCGGGCCGCGTGTCTTGGACACTCGGGTAAAGAGAGGGGCGGAGCTGTCAACCGATCACCACCTGGTGGTGAGTTGGATCCGCTGGCGGTGGAGGAAGCCGGACAGACTTGGCAGGCCCAAGCGTATAGTGAGGGTCTGTTGGGAACGTCTTGCGGAGCCCGCTGTCAGCAGGGTCTTGCGGAGCCCGCTGTCAGTAGGGTCTTCAATTCACACCTCCGGGAGAGCTTCTCCCAAATCCGGGGGAGGCTTGGGACATTGAGTCCGAGTGAACCATGTTCTCGACCTCCATTGTCAATGCGGCTGCTCGGAGCTGTGGTCGCAAGGTCTCAGGTGCCTGTCGCGGCGGCAACCCCCGAACCCGGTGGTGGACACCGGAAGTAAAGGATGCCGTCAGGCGGAAGAAGGAGGCCTATCAGGCCTCTTTGGCTTGTGGGACTCCTGAGGCCGTTGAGGGGTATCGGCGGGCCAGGCGTGCCGCAGCTCGTGCTGTCGCAGAGGCAAAAACCCGGGTCTGGGAGGAGTTCGGGCAGGCCCTGGAGGAGGACTATCGGTCGGCCCCAAAGAAATTCTGGCAAACCGTCCGGCGCCTCAGGAGGGGGAAGCAGTGTTCCACCAACACCGTTTACGGTGCGGGTGGGGACCTGCTGACCTCGACTGGGGACGTCGTCGGGCGGTGGAAGGAGTACTTTGAGGACCTCCTAAATCCCACTGCCACGTCTTCCGAAGAGGAAGTAGAGACGGAGGACTCGGAGGCTGACTCATCTATCACCCAAGCCGAAGTCACTGAGGTTGTTGGCAAACTCCTCGGTGGCAGAGCTCCGGGGGTGGATGAGATACGCCCCCGAGTACCTAAAGTCTCTGGATGTTGCAGGACTGTCTTGGTTGACACGCCTCTGCAACATCGCGTGGTGGCGGTCGGCGTCTGTGCCTCTGGACTGGCAGACCGGGGTGGTGGTCCCTCTGTTCAAGAAGGGGGACCGGAGGGTGTGCTCCAACTATAGAGGGATCACACTCCTCAGCCTCCCTGGTAAGGTCTATTCCAGGGTACTGGAAAGGAGAATCCGACCGATAGTCGAACCTCAGATTCAGGAGGAGCAGAGTGGTTTTCGTCCTGGTCGTGGAACACTGGACCAGCTCTATACTCTCCATCGGGTGCTCGAGGGTTCATGGGAGTTTGCCCAACCAGTCCACATGTGCTTTGTGGATCTGGAGAAGGCTTTCGACCGTGTCCCACGGTGTGCCCTTTGGGGGGTGCTGCGGGAGTACGGGGTCCGGGGCCCTTTGCTCAGGGCTGTCCGGTCCCTGTATGACCGGAGCAGGAGCTGTGTTCGCATTGCCGGCAGTAAGTCAGACCTGTTCCCAGTGCGTGTTGGACTCCGCCAGGGCTGCCCTTTGTCACCGGTTCTGTTCATTGTTTTTATGGACAGAATTTCTAGGCGCAGTCAGGGGGCGGAGGGGGTCCGGTTTGGAGAGCACAGGATCTCATCTCTGCTGTTTGCAGATGATGTTGTCCTGATGGCTCCATCAAACCTGGACCTGCAACATGCACTGGGACGGTTTGCAGCCGAGTGTGAAGCAGCTGGGATGAGAATCAGCACCTCCAAATCTGAGGCCATGGTTCTCGACCGGAAAAAGGTGGCTTGCCCTCTCCAGGTGGGTGGGGAGTCCTTGCCCCAAGTGGAGGAGTTTAAGTATCTCGGGATCTTGTTCACAAGTGAGGGAAGGATGGAGCGTGAGATTGACAGGCGGATCGGTGCAGCGTCTGCAGTGATGCGGTCGCTGCAATCGGACCGTTGTGGTGAAGAAGGAGCTGAGTCGAAAGACAAAGCTCTCGATTTACCGGTCAATCTACGTTCCTACCCTCACCTATGGTCATGAGCTTTGGGTAGTGACCGAAAGGACAAGATCGCGGATACAAGCGGTCGAAATGAGTTTCCTCCGCAGGGTGGCTGGGCGCTCCTTAGAGATAGGGTGAGGAGCTCAGTCACACGGGAGGAGCTCGGAGTAGAGCCGCTGCTCCTCCACGTTGAGAGGAGCCAGCTGAGGTGGCTCGGGCATCTGTTCCGGATGCCTCCTGGACGCCTCCCTAGGGAGGTGTTTCGGGCATGTCCCACCGGGAGGAGGCCCGGGGAAGACCCAGGACACGCTGGAGGGACTATGTCTCTCGGCTGGCCTGGGAACGCCTCGGGATCCCCCCGGAGGAGTTGGAGGAAGTGTCTGGGGAAAAGGAAGTCTGGGAGTCCCTGCTTAGACTGCTGCCCCGCGACCCGGCCCCGGATAAAGCGGAAGAAGATGGATGGATGGATGGTTTGAGTAAAGAATGCTTATTATTGTCTCAATAAAATTATTAAGGTGCTCTTTTGGGTTCATTCACATTGGTAAATCTGACTCAGTCAGTGCCTCACTAGCCATGAATCTCAGCGCACGTCACTGTCTATTACCTAGAAATAAACTTACCTAGAAGTCAAACTTAAAAGGTTAAATATAAAAGGAATATGCTGTTATCATGCAACTGAGAGAGTTGTATTTTAATTACCAAAACTACAACAACAACAAAGATCCGTTTCTTCCCATTTAAACTGAAGCTTTTCCTGAACTTTGCTGGACTCATTGTATAGCTGAGACTGATTTACTCTAATTAAGTGGAAACATGCTCTGCTGAATGGTTGATTACACTGAAAATAAGTGAGTTATAGTTTTCTTTTTATATTTTTACTTCCCAGAAGCTTTATCAGATGATGACAAAGTAGAATGAATGTAGAGTAATGTACAGGCACACCGGAATTTTAATTAATACTGAAAATAGCCTTTATTGACACAGACTAATTACACATATCCATTTTAAGACGTTGTGTTCACTTGTTTTTTTAATGATATACAAGAGCTTTGATTAAAGCCTGAAATTACATCTAATTCCCTGTTGTTAAAAAAAAAAAAAAAAAAAAAAAGTATAAATGAATGTGGTCTGTCACTCTGCTTCCTTTATATAAGCCACTAATGGATGCCTGTTGTATTGTAGACAACAAGCCGAGTATGGATCAGGTTTTATGTTTCTTCCTTTCTTTATTATATTAATATCCTCCATCTGTTCACCTGTTCTGCACCTGCCAAAGCCAATATCCTATGACTTTATGATGGTGTTTTCAAGTGGGGCTAACACTACACCAACTGTTTATTGTGCTAGTAACACATTTCACTTTTGATAGCGACTGACTTTCTCAATAAATTATAATAGATTTGATCGTTTATACTTTTTGATATAAAATTGAGCCAGGGGGCAGGTCAAAATGATATTTTGTGTCTTTAAAATGCAGATACTGTATAGTCCTGGTTTTATGGTAATATCTGAACCTCCACATGAAACAAAACTGGCGTGGTTCAATGTCTTCTCTGTCAGCACAAATATCATTTTTTATTTAATTTTTTCAAACAATAGCTTCAAAATCGGGCCCACCCGGCTGGTCCCAATATGTGACAAAAAAAATTAAGGTTCAACAAAAATTTGGCTTTTGAGTTAATTATCCATTTGAGTTGACAGTTGATCACTGAATTCTGACCCGGCTACAAGCTGAAATGTTTAGGCATTAGAATGTTTGTGATACATTGCCTATGACTTTCATCGTGTCCTTGGGATATTATGTAATGTCTGTTTTACATTTGTGTTTGCTTTGAGTGTCCAAGTACTATGTCTTTATTGTGCTTTATAGCTTCGCTCTTCCGGCCCAAAATATTCCTCTGTAATGATGTCATACGATCTAATCGCATTATAAACAATACACAATATATAAGTTGCTGTAATACAAATCCTAATTTACTGCTACTTTAAAGAACTCAATGCAATGTGAAAAAGTGCATCAATGAAGTTAGACAGCTAATTTCACGAAAAAAAAACAAAAAAAATCAAACCTAGATTTAGAGTTGATAATGTTACTTACTGGTTGGACATGAGATGTGTCAAACGGAGAGGTCATTCCACATCAGTTGGAGCAAACATATGCTGTAAACAAATGCTATGATGAGCTAAACTATGATTCAAAACAGTAGCAAACTTGCAAAAAATAAAGTGAAGTTCGAAACTGGCATTCTCAGCACGAATTACAAATCTCACAGACTTTTTATTTCTTTAAATCACAATTCTTTGCTCGTTTGACACATGTGAATGGGTCTTCAGTTGCTAAAAGCCAATGGGTGCCAATTTAAACTCAACAACCAGGAAAGAGTTCCTCCAGCAATAATGAACACGGAATGTAATTATGGTTTTTAATTTTCCTAAAAGACCATGCATATTAATCTGTTAAGGCCCACCTATTTTCACCTGTCCTTGCCAAGTGTCTTTAAATTGTAATTTTCCAAATTAAAACGAGTATCAAAAGTTTATACTTTATCCAAAATACATGTGTTATACACCATTTGAAAGGAAAGAAATTCTAGTTTCGGGTGAAGTGCATGAAAGCACTGTACGTGATGCACAGCGAATGTACATTAGCTAATGGCCTGTAAATTATATAAAATATTGATTTATTTGATATCATGAATATTTATTTAATAATGATTGATTTCAAACGGCTATAGCAAAAGACATATTTCATAGTAGTGCAAATTTACTCCAGTTATTGCCCTACTGGTCAACAATAACTGTCCAAGCATATTGAGATGGTAATTGTTGTAATTGTGCAACAGCAATAAAGATAGATCAAAAGTCACTAATTCTGCCTAAAAAATTATTAAATAGGAATTTGTCATTTACCAACTTATTTCTCCATTTCCTTTCCAGGCATTAAAATGTAAATGACGTAAATTAGCATATGAATTAGCTGCCCCATTGTGCACAGCTTCCTCTGCGCCTCCTGCAGGCTTTACCTGGGAGTGTGAAACATCATTGTGAAGCTTAGAGAGAGCACTGTATGATTCTAGTTCAAATCATTGGATGTTATTCAGTGGAAAACCATACCAAAAAGTTAAAACTAATGAGGGAGTTATAATAGCTTCGGAGTTAGCTTTTCGGGCTTATTTTGACGCAGAAGAGTAGAGAAAACTTATGAATATAATAAGGAGGCCAGTCTTCTATTGTTTGAAAAAATTTTTGCTAATTTTATCATAAATTGCTTATTATTTAACTTTTAATACATTTCAGTTGGGTTTTTTTTTAAGCAGGAAGTACTGAAAATATGTTGGTATATTCTTGGAATTTTGATTTTTGGGGGGACAAAACTAGATCAACCAACCCATTATTGACCCAAGAAAAGAATAATTTGAATGCTTGAGCTCATGAAAAAATATGTATTGAACTCTATTTCTCCTTTGGTTTGCACTGTGGCATGAATTGAATGAACTTGGCAAAAAACATAATAAATAAATAAACGGGATCAGAACCTCAAATCGGCCTTAACAGGTTCAAATACATTTATTTTTGCTCATTGTTTGAACCATATCATATCACACAATGAAGATGAGAAAATAGGTTTGAAAATAAAACAGGCTAGTAATTGTAATACCACAATAGTAACTTTAAAAGGAAGGTATTTCCAATTTCTTAAATATTAACTATCTGCAACCAGTCATGAATCAGAGCTAGTGCAGCCTCTTCAACTTCTCAGTGCAGGGCTGAACATGAGCCACATTTTGTCCATATACTGAGAATGAGAAACACTTGTATGTGTCCTATATCTGCAGGAGAGGGCACTGACAACACAGCTCAGTTTGTGAAGTTCCTTTTTTAAACCAGTGTTCAGGCTACATACAATTGCTTTAAGTTCAGGAGAAAAAGACATTATTATTTTCAAGACATTATAAACAATTTAACAAAGGGTAGCCTGTTTTATATCGATGTTTTTAAACGTTTGTTTTGTAGATACAAGGTGCACTATGTGACTTTTCTAGTGGAGGGTCCATAACCTGCTTGTCTTCAGATGTTATTGCTTTGTAATTCCCAGAATGTTCCACAGTATAGCACTGAACATACCTATCTCCATGCAGGTGATGCCACAGGTCAGATGTGTGGAGAGGCGGCCCCACTCACAACCTGTCAGGAGCAGCAGTGGACATGCAGGTTAATGGAGTATGGAAATATAGAGGAAATATGTACATTACGTACATGACATGAAGTTGCACAACTATATCATTACCACTGCAGACAAAGAACCAGTGATGGCAGAGAAAGGCTTCAACCTAGAGATTGTTTTCCTTTTTGCAATATAAGTCAAATCTGAATATGTTGGAATGAACCACATCAAAATAATCAGAAGAAGAAGAAGATGAAGAAGAAGAAGGGAAAAAAGTGCATCCTTCTTGAATAGTTCAAGAAATCCAACCTTCATGCCATCTCTGTACATGGAGAATGGAGACATGCTGCCCTCTGTTTGTGACTTTTGGGTATTACAGTATCAAGCAGGTTTCGGAGCAGGTGAGTGCGAAGAAAAAAAACTCACTCTTTGCACCTTTTTCTAGGCAGTTAGGTCAATGGCGTCGTGTGATGTAGATGGAGCTGATACAACAGCCATAAATGTGAAAGTGACACCTTTGATGACTTACAGTGAAAATCAATGACTCAGAAGATGGTGATGTCATGGCAGGGTTTTAAGAACACAGTTAAAAATGTAGGATTTCAGACTTTACACAGAGGAGAAGGAGAGTAATCCCAAAACAGTCAAAGGTAACCTAAACCAACTATTGTAAAATAATATTACTACTTAACCCCTTATTCTGGGGGCCCAAAACGCTTGAAAAAAATTAGCCCTATTTCAAACTGAAGCTGCTCCTGAACCCTCTGAAGCACAGACAATTGGCTGGAGTCTTTGTGAAGCTGAGACTCTGTAGTTTTGGATTCTGTTTTCTTCTGTTTTCACTCTAATCATACGTAGAAACAAGCTCTGCTCAGAGGAAATCCTGCCTAGATTTTTTTTATAAAATAAATGAATGAGTAAGCTGGTTTCAGGCTGATTGACACTAAAATCAGAAAGAGTTTCAGAAAGAGTTTATTGCCATTGTCAATGAACAAAATTCAAAAACGTAGGAACTTGTCTCGGCCTTAAGGTGCAACATAAAACACTGAGCAATAATAAAACAACATATATTCAATCAAAAAAGGGAATGCATTAAGAAGCAATTTAAAATGTGCATTTGTTGTGTTTTGACAATTCTCTTTTAAAAGCTGTAAATAATAAATATGCGTTTTAGGCACATAGGCAAATTTAGGCAAAATATCCATTATCCATACAAACGTCCTATTCATTTTTCATTTTATTTTTGGGTAATTTTTTACTTATGGGTTTGGAGTACAAACCGACCCTGATGCTTCCCAGTATTTGATTGGAAATAAGAGGGTTACAGCTTTATTTTTATGTGCAGCATATTAAGCAGTTTGAGAGTTTTCTTTCATAAGATGGTGGACAAAATGGAATAAATAAATAAAAGGTCTGACGTCACACGCGTGGGATGCACTAAGTGTAACAAAACGGCTCTAGGCCCTAATCAGATATCTCAATAAAGTGTCATTTATAACAAGTAGCCTAAGTAGTAATTAATTATGCTATCAGAGATGCTTATTTGTATACATATTGACCTTGTAATAATACCCAATTATTACACTGAAATATTGTCAATTATGTCATCAACAACTGTCCTTGAACACTCTGATAGGCGTTTTAATGTAAATAAAAAAATAAAAAACACTGGGTAAATCTATCATTTGTGATTTTGGCAAGCGCACCCCCCATTTATCAAAGATTTGCAGGCCTCTGTATGCATGTTTTATACAGCTTTAAAAAATGAATATTGAAGCTACAACAAATTCTGGTCTGAGATGTTTGTCAATAAACCTTACAAGTTTGCTACTGTTTTTTTTTAGCATTGTGAATTTGATTTTGATTCCAATTGCCATTTTGCATCTGTTTCCTTTATTGTAGAAGCAGTAGTTGTTTTAATGTTTTTGTAAAGCTGTGAATAGCCAGAATACCCCCCTCTCTACCAGGAGGTTCCACCTCCTTACACAGAGGAGGACATAAAACCTGAGTTCCCAGACTTGATTTACAGATTGAGAATGACTCTTGTATGAGAGTCGAAATGTTTTGTTTTTTAAAAACAGAGTCCAGATGATTACAACTGAATTTTTTTCTACAATGGAACACTCCTGGACGAATGAGGGATTACACCGAGGGATTACACCGATTTAAACATATGACTGTGTTGCTTCCCATGATAGTAATCTAATTGTTAAATATGATGACAATACTACTATCATTGGTCTCATCTGTGAAAATGATGAATCACCTTATAGAGCAGAGGTACAAAAGGTTGCCGAGTGGAGTAAAGAAAACAACCTACTTCTGAACACTTCTAAAACATGTGAACTTTGTCTTTAATTTTAGACTGTCATCTTCCTATTGAAATCGCTGACTCTGAAGTGAAAATAGTGAAACAGTGCAAACGTCGTAGTCTGACCCTGTCTAATGACTTGTGCTGGAACAAAAACACAAGCAACAGAGAATTCACAAAAAACTCTAAAATTCTGCTGAACTTTTACAACAACATCGAAAGTCTTCTTGTTGGCTGTATCACTGTGTGGTTTGGTAATATTTCATCCAAAGAGAGGAAAGCTTTTAACAACGTGGTCCGCTCAGCTAAAAAACACTGTAATATGTGACCTGCCTGTTCTCGAGGGTCTTTACAAGTGTAGACATTTAAACCCTTTGAATCATTCAGGACTCTGATCACCCTGGCAGAGCCATGTTTGAACTTCTTCCTTCTGGAAGAAGATATGTTTCTATCAATCCATCACAAGCCGTCAGTAGCTTGAGCAATGCACTTTAACTCTTAGTTTCTAGCACTTTACTTGATTTTATTATTTGTCTTAGATAATTATCATATTAGCTTTACATGTTGATTTGATCTTCTTGGTACTTTTAGTGTTTTGTAGATTTATGTTCATTGTTTGTTTGTATGGGTGTTTCTGATGTCTTTTCCCAATGTGGTTTTTAACTACAAATGGCAAATAAACTGATTGATTGATTGATAATTTCCTTTTGCTAAATTCCAGTACAGTTTGGCTTTCATTTGGTGGTTACTTTGCTCAATACAGTTACTTTCTTAAACTCGAAGGAATACATTGCAGGTTACATGCAATTTAGGGAACTGTATTGGAGGAAAATACACCACTCTTGTGATAAATGAATGCATAACAAATGGTGCAACAAACATAAAGCTGTTTTAATCCTATGTTGCATCTTTACAAGAATATAGGCTAATGGCAGGTAACTTAAAGTGAAAATATTCTATGTATCCAGTAGCCTACTCTGATTGAACCGTGTAATGGAATATGTTACAAAGTAATGATTAGGTATTCAGACATACAGTAATTCTAACTTTAAATCTAATTAGTCATTACCTATGTTCCACCAAATTACACAATCCTGCTTACACATTCACCTGGCAAATTGTGTTTTGCAACAACATGAGCAGGCCTAATTTAACCAGCAGGGGGAGCTCACAGATAAGAATACTGGGCAAAACTGGGGTTGTCTGTCTCTTAAAGTGTAGGAGTTTATTTCTAATCATACTTCATCGAAGTTGAATTCTATGTTGCCTAAAGTGCAAGTCCCAATCACTTATTTGGCAGAACCAATTAACTTGGGTTTTCTCTTTACATTAACCCTTACGTGGTAAGGGCACCACGCCTTCTCTACAATTTGTATCTGTCATGAAGACAACACTAAAGCAACAGGAGTCTATATATTTTGGAATGCACACACATTATTGTACAAATAAGGATTTTTTTCTTTTCTCCAAACGACACTCCAAACAGTCCACCACTCAAGGCTAAGTCCATTCCTGCCTCTAGGAATCCAGACGCCATCTTTTCAGCTTCTCTCCAGCCATTATTTTATTTACTAAATGCCCATATCCCTCCGCAGGGTCAGAGAGTATTTTGAAGAAATTGCCAAAGGAGACCTCATTGGATTTTCACCCCAAAATGTTATCGACACGCTGGAATATGCAATATGCCAACTAAATAGCTGTATCTGGTACCCTATAGTTGATTGAAAGCTTCTTGGTGTAGTACCTGAGTTGAGCGAGTGGGATCTAGTTTTTGAGTCACATCGAGGGGGTGTGCTTTGGTGCCACTTATCATTAGATATGGCCACCGTTACTGACTATACCGAAGCGTAATTTTCAACTTAATTTGGAGATAATTCAAAATCATTTTGCAGCACATCTATTGCAGTTAATGGTGCGTTGTTTTGGCGTGGTTATGTTGTTGTTCCGCGTATCGGGAGACGGTTGTTGCTGCGTGGAAAGCTGGCTGAGAGAGTCTGTGAACTGGCCGCTTGGTCCCGCAGCTTGGCGCAGCTGAAGAAATTAGGACCAGTTGCCAACCCAGCCTTTACCCATCACTGTCGAGCTCCTTTCGCCGAGGATTTCAGTACAAAGTTTCATATCTTAGCAATTTCACCATACTAGATTCTGGACTTGGTATATGTATGTGGAAATTGCTGACTGGATACTTGGGTGGCTAACACCAACTAGCTATATAACACTAACTCGTGTGCGTCGACAGCTGTCATTGGAGAAAGGAAAGTGATCCTCCAAATGCCACTGAAGCGCTTTTCAGTCGGATTTACGCATTTTGTCTTTGCATCAAATGGGAAAACTTGGTAGTAATAATATTGCAATATTGGAATATTCCGAGAATGCATTTTTGAGAAGTGCAGTGTTGCTGCTCCACTGCTCCAAAGAAGCTAGCTAGCTCTTTTAGCTCGCTGGCTAACTAGCTGGGTGATAGAAGTGCGACGTTTCATCCCCCAGTATTTTGGGCATGAAGAGGATGAGTCTATATTCATAGGGCCGAAAGGTAAGGTCGAACTCAAATTACACATTCTCCATTAATGTTGTTTACGTGGGGTTTTTACTGAGATAACGTCACGCACCTCCAGTCTGGTGCTGAGGGTTTGTTACTGCCTGGTCTTAATAACTCTGTATTAACTAGAGTTGCACAATTAACACGTCTGATTTCGTTTGCAAATAAACAAGTCTTATCAGGAACGGCACATCGCTATAATAGGTTCAGAATCTCTCACACGGGAATAAGAGTAACGTTAAGTGAAAGCTGTTGTACGTAACATTTCCACTTCCATGTCCCCCAATAATCCAGTTGCATTCAATAGACCGAGCCTTTGTGTATATTAGGCATCATGTTCTCGCAAACTATTTGGATGAGCTATTGATGTAGTATTTACGACGTCGTGCTATTATATACCCTATAGATGCGCTTGTTCTGCCTAAACAACAGTGGCTTGGGTGGGCATAGTTGCTTGGCTGAGGAAGATGAGTTGGCCAACAACCAGATGTTAACCTGTTTGCTCTATACGAAAATCCACTTTCAAACTTCTGTCTGTGATCGCATGTCACCCCCTCAAAGTAAAACCCACAACATCAAATATCAAAGCATTAGCTGCACAAGCCTGACGAGTTGCGCTGTAATGGAAAAGGCGACAGAGTTCAGCACAACGGGCTAGCGTTGGTTAGCTGTGCATCGGCTTTGTGCCCGGCTTGTCTTGTCTTAACAAAAGCTAACGCTAGCATCTTTCACACTGTACCAATGCTGATGCTTCTGCCTAACCAGAAACCGATTCCTCACCTCTCATACCCCAATAATAAACTTCCCACTGATAAAGTTTATTTGATTGTTTCTAGGGCACTACCAGGTTCTGATGTACTTGATTCTAATACTAGCCTTAATTTGTGAGAGTCCCCTAAAGTTTGAAGTAACATAGCCAATTCAATATCACACATACATGTTTTAAAGCACATCACTTCACGCCAGTTTTTCAAACATGTTAACAAACATACATATAAAGGCTGTATAAAGCTACAAAGAACCACAACCTGTTATGTTAGTGTTACTAAAACCAAAATGGCTGTATTAGTCTACTAAGCCAGGGGTTCCTAAACTTTTCATGCCAGAACCCCCCAAAATTACCCTGCAACCAACCAGTGAGCTTCATTTGAAATTAAAATGGTTGCCTGTGATTATTTAAAGTTGCAACACATTTAAATCAGGGTTAATTATGTGTACTTGAGTAGTTTGTGTTATCTGACATAATTTCATTCAACTATATACTTTTTCAATTCAAAATGTATTCTGTACTGTGTCACGTTATGTTTCGCATCTATAAAAATACAACTTGATGTATAAATGAGCGGTCCAAAAAAGGCTTAACTTTGTGCTTAGGGCTTTCAGAGATGAAGCAGAAGGCTAGCTTGCTCAGACAGATGCACATTTAGCAAGTTTGTGGAGGTTTAGGGAAGTTTGTGTTTTGTCTAAATGTTCACTTTTAGTAAAAATCCCACATCATGTTTTATTAATGAGACCCTAGGTCTGTGCTAGAATAGATCTGATAACTAAGGCCTGAGCTGTCAGAGCTCTACTGCTTGATCTATGGCTCTATCCTCTTAAGCAACAACCAAAACCAATCCATCCAGGCAAACCTTCTAGTTGTGCCTTTGCCTGTGTTTCAGAATGCCATCAGAGGAAAATACTGTGGAGCCCTCTGACCAGGGACCCTCACCGCCCTCCAGCAGTGCAGGGGCCACATCCACAGAAAGTCCTGCCCACGCTGACAAGCGGCCACGAGGCAGGCCCCGCAAGGATGCTGCCATCCTTGCCCCGGCACCACCGCCATCCTCATCCAAGAGCCGAAAGAAGTAAGTTCCTCTTATTAAAAAAGTGATTCAAATTAAAGTTTAATGTGGTTGCGTACAAGTCAGTTATTTCAGATGTTATTTCAAAAGTTTAATCTGTGTACTATCCTACATAATGTTTTTAATAGTACCGCCCCAGCGGCTGAGTGGTTAAGCCAGTAGTACTAATGCCACACTATGTGCTGCCGGCCGCAGCGTTGTGAGTTCAAATCCGAGCTCGGACTATTTTCTGCATGTCCTCCATGATCTCTCCTCCCCATTTCATGCAAACGCTGTACTGTCTAATAAAAGCCTACGGGCCAATAAAATTAAGTATTTGTTTTGAAAGTTCATTTATTCAAACAATGACTGCTTCTTACGAGAGGTGGGCGATATTGACAAAAATTTATATCTCTATTTTTTTCATTCAATATTTTCCCAAAGCATCAAAAAAGTGCTAAAATGTAGGGTTCAAGTGTCGCACTAAATGTGACTGGACCATAAAACCACAAAAGGGCAGAAATATCACTTTATACTATTGTTTTGAAGATTGCACAAGACATTTCTGTCACCTTTTGTGCTCATTTTTACATTTTTAAATGTTGCAAATCTCCAAAGCAACATATCCATTTTCCGATATCTGCTACCTTCACTTTATACGTGCCAACACTGAGCTTTAAACATAATGCAAGTCTGTAGGGCTAAACCTAAAAGGTTCTTGATGTCAAAGTCAAATACAGCATGAAAAGATGCACGCAAACATGTGCTATACATTAGCCGTGCATATTAGGCTAGCAGAACAATTAGGAGCACCATGACTGAGTCATTTGGTGATGTATTTATTTATAGTGTACTGTATTACACAATTCAGCAGATGTCCAAATTAGAAAGGAGGTGAACTTGAGTCAAAAAGGTCTTCTGTTTCAATAAGACATTTCAATATGATTGTTTATCATAATATTTGGATGTAGCAATATATTGCACTGCAAAATGTGTTATTGTGACAGGCCTAGAAAATAGAATTTAGTTGTATAAAAAGTGTTTTGTCTCATTTTGGTGTTGAAACTGTATAATGTATCAAGCCTTTTCCTTCCTATCATAATCAAGTTTGAAATGTTAGTTTCATGACAACACTAGTCCCTAGTTCACTATGACATCACCAAAAACCTCTGTGGCTAAAAAAATAAAGCAGGCGGTGGCTAGTGGCATTTTTTTTTTTTTTTTTTTTTTACACCGTTTTTACATTACAGGTCATACATAATGAATGATTGTAAAATGTATGGTAGCCCAATTCTTAAGTCACAGCCCCGTTTTGATAGCCTGGGAAATCCACACTGAAATCCTCCTCTTTTTTTAGACTCAGTCTGGTCACCACTCCCTCCCTGACTGCTCGGGTCAAAGCCATGCAATCGGTTTCGTTTTTTTCATTGACTCATAGGTCATTCACCATTTAACAAAATCATACTTCTTTTGCAACATTAACAGAATTTAATGCTTCGCTTATGGATCCTGCAGAAATCTGCCATGTTTTTCAATCCTCTTATCTTTTTCCTTTTGTCTTTTACATGCAAACCTTTTTTTCATTTCTTGAGGTTCAGAGTGTGTGTTTTCTCAGAAATTTGCCTGTGGAACTCCGGGAGATAAAACTGGGACCTAGACTACGAAAAGCTGTTTTTGATAGCCAGCTAACCAGTTTGACTTATTTGGTACAAAAGTCACTTAAAGTCATTTTATAAGATTAGATTAATCAGGCTTGTGTGTTAGAGAGAGCGAGATGTTCTCATTTTGGGGCCATGAATTAAAGGTAGACTATATCAAAATTAAGATAATATTGTGAATATTTGAAGATATGCAAAAATGTTCATATCATTCATTGTGGAAAAATGCAACAAAAAGGACTGATTAAAAGTTTTAATTATAAAAGTTCTGTTGTAAAGGCATATGGTGATGTTTCTGCACTTTTGTGATTCGTTTAATTAAATCTCAAGTTATACATTAAGACATGACTGAAACAATTTTTTTCTGACAATGGTTTATCGGGATGAAAAGTATGGATATTCTTTTCAATATTGCTTCGGTGCGTACATGACATGATAATACACTAGTTTTAGGCAATTTTTTATTGTACCAGGCTTTTTTATTTTGCCAGTTTAGTAAACTGGTGTATTTTCATAACAAATGTATAATTATTTGGTTACAGAAAAAAACATCTATGATGACATCTCTTTAATAACATTATTCCAGTGGACAAAGTTGCACAAAGCATTTTTTTGTTTAAAGTTAAAAGCATGACAAAAGAGAATGTGTAAGATATTGCTCTTGTAAACCTGATTGGTGGAATTTACTAGATTTGCCCACGCTCCATCTGCTAGTCAGTCCGTTTGCCAGTTGATCCATGTTGGGATTTTATGGTGGCCCTCTCTGTGCTGGAACTACTTACCACAGCATTATTTTCACCTTTTCTTTTTTTCTTCCCCTGCTCTCCCCATGATGGAGCAGTGGGGGATAAGTTGTCCTGAGTATGAGGCTGTGTTTGTTAGGGCCTGGCCAATACGAGGCCGATATATAAGGAAGATGGAGGTGCCGATATAACTGCAGATATATTTAGAAATGTAAAATAGTTTATACATGCTGATTATAAAAAGTGTGTCAGGCTCTTTTAATTTTAAATGGGGTTTATTAAGTCGACATTTTATGTTATTTAGCCGCTTCACAGTGAATTTTGGAGGCCGAAAATTTTTTGCACAACATTAATTTTCATAGACTTAAACTGTGAAATTACGAGCCTGCAGTAAACCTAATTTGTTTGCGTTGCGGTAATTAATATGCCTAGATTCCGACCAAAAATGCCTCTTTTCACGACTCATTTACATGTCAATGTCAGTCCAGTGAACATGGCCATAATCACTTTACAGAAGCCAATGAGTGGAGGCAATATTTACAATGTTGTGCTTGTCGTGCAATGTTCATGTACGCTAACTAAAGTGAATGAAAGAATCAAAGCATCAAAATGGAGACATTAACAACACTCACCGCTCAGACAGGCCACCTCAGATCACAACTCTTCATAAATAAGGTTTATTTAAATCCTGATTTACGATTGTCCATTGTGAATATAATCCAGCATGTTGTTGTTGAAGGCCGCAGTAGCAGTCCTAGTAACACGTCCTATGTTGTCACTGGTGTGATCTGAAGTTCACTTTTATTCTTGAGTTTGTAACTGAGTTCAGAGTATTTAAGTCCAGCACTGCCTCAGTCAGAGCCATGAATGGTCAGAGCGACTCAAACAGGAGCCTCACTCTGGAGCAGCATCCAGCTGTACTATGGCAACTCAGTCACAAGCAAACTACTGCACAGAGAAATGGGGCTGTGCTAAATACAGGGGCATTAATCTGTCTGTACACTGAATGAAATGGTTGTATTCTAGGGAGCCTAAGCTTTAAAACGAGGTAGAACATGCCCAGGTGGAATATTGGCTACATTGGCCAGAGTTTGGCTGGGTGGCCTGAATGGGTGATATTTCTCACAGTGACCATATCGGGCAATTAGTATAAAATGTTATAAAAACGGTTTGCAATATCTGATGAATGTGTGTTTAAATTGCTGTTGAAGAAATATCACCACAAAAATCCTACAAGTACACATTATGATCAGTGAAAATGGTTAGTATTACTGTCATACATTTGGTAATAGGATCTACAGTGTGGCCAATAAGTATTGTGCAGCTAGATCACAAACGACTCTTCCGTCCCTCACAGACCTGTCACTTGCTCTTTAAGAAGTTATTCCGGCCTCCACTCGTTAACAGTATGACAGGCACCTGTTTGAACTGATTAGATGCATAAGAGACACCTTCAAACTGTCAGACTCCAGTCTTCACCATGACCAAGACCAGAGCAAATGCTATGTTATGCTTTCAAAAAAAGGCTATATTATGTTAAACATTGACTTAAATGAGCTCGAGCTGACAGCTTTTGGTCGATTAGTCGACTAATTGGTCAGTGATGTTTTGGCCGACCAACATTTTCATTGGTCGATTAGGCCAACATGTAGGGACTTTATCTTTCAGCATTAAAAACACATTTATTATTTGCAAAACATAAAACTAATTGGTTGCAAATGTATGGTTGTCTTCAATATATTTTAGTATGTATAAATTTAGTGAGTAGTGTTTTAATGCCAACTTTTCTTACATTACGTTCATCTATTAATGCTTTATCACTCGTGGTGAGTAGCTGCAGCACGTTAGTGATGCGTGGGTCAGGTTTTTTCCAACCCATGGGTCACACCGTTTTGCCTTTCTCTGACCTGCCCCAGCCCGCCCCGCATGGAGGAGCCATGGAATCTATTTTTCAACTCGCCCCGCTTGTAGCTCTAAGGTTGCGTGTTGAAATGCAATGTAGCTTAATTTGGACTACGGTTTTGAGTCGGTCTGAAGAAGCACCTGAAAGCTTTTAACTGGCGGCAACATCTGCAGCTGAGCATTGAGATATTTTAACAAATTAATCAGCCTACTACGACTAATAATAATTTAAAATGAACTGGGAGTTTACATCTTTCCTTTGCTTCCCCTCTCTCCTACTTTTTCGCTCTCAGTGCAGCAGGATCAGATTGTCATGGAGGAGGCAGACACAGGTAAATGAGCTCACACAGAGAGATCATGGAAAGTGACGACTGCACAGATGCCAAATGCTGCGTCCCACTGAAAATTCAGAGAAACTAGTCTTAAAATCAGTTCATTTTCTTGTGTTCCATTTTATTCACATGTCCATAAAATGCAAAAAGTTAAGGCTTGTAATAATAAGAATCCTACGTACTACTTTTATAGCGCTTTTCAAGACTCAGAGACGTGTCACATTGTATTATTCATTCGCTCCGCACATGGTGGTGGTAAGACACTATTGTAGCCACAGCAGCCCTGGGGCAGACTGACAGAAGCAAGGCTGCCAATCTGCCCCACACACACCTGATCCATTCTAGGCAATGTGGGTGAAGCGTCTTGCCTAAGGACACAATGACATTATCTCTAGTCGCCCCACTTTTAGGGTGACCGTTGTCTGTTGTTTATTTGTTTTAAAACAGTGCTGCCAAATTCACAATCATTTAGGCTATAACGGATGCAGAGAATAAAAATTAAAAACATCAATAGGCCTGTAATGTTCAAGCGCAACAGAGTGCGACGCAGGACCGCGAACTCGGTGTGTAAAACAAAGGGATTATTTAGGATACCTTCTTCTCAAATGTATGAAAACAAATATTATTTTTCTGCTTTATAATTTTGCCATTACAATGTGAATTTGTAACGGCAGATATATTAAAGTTGCTTAATATTTAAATATAAGCCTACATTACGTAATGTTGGCTTCTATTTTACCACAAATAACTTGTTATTTTGTTGAAAATTATAAACTATATGAGAGTAATGCCTAAGTGTTTGGTCTCTTAACTTGTTTTGTTTTAGATGTTATTCAAATACATTTGCATATGAAAAGATCATTGGCCTTGTAGTATTTATTTTTGTAAGACTCTTTAAAAAAAAAAAAAAATTATTATTTCTAAATGCCTTTGACTGATTGACTGATTTTTTTGTTTTGTTTGACTACAGCCCTAAAATGAGCACAATTCACGAGATTGGCAGTTTTAAGGTCTCATCACTTTCCAGTTTTTATTTGTTTTTTTGGAAAAGCAAGTGGTTTAAAATGTGGGGTGTGTTTGGCCCTGGTCCAATTCAGATTTGACACCTGTGGCATGAATTTTAACCCCACCTCCTTTTCTCCATCCGTTTCCTCTCTTTTCCTACTTCTATATCTTTCTAAGCCCCTAGAGATGGGCTGTTCTCATTTGGGCTGTGTATTATCTCACAACAGTTTATCTTGCTATTCAATTTGGACCATTACACATGCACTTTACTATGGATACCTGCTCTAGCATACTCTAATAGTAGAGACAAAAGCAATAAATGATAAGTTTAAAGTAATTTTATATTGTATAATTTGGTAAATTACCTAAATCGGCCTTACATATCTACTCTCAAAATGGCAAAATTTTAGTCATATGCCCGTCTGACCACCACCAATCATCAAATTCATACCGTTTTTGTCTGCATCTTATTCCCAGGGGGCGCACCAGAGCGAGGGCTTCTGTGGATGAGGAGGACAGCATGGACGGGACTGAGATCCCAGAGGCAATTGGCCTTCAGGACACAGGTAAATCTGATTTTAGCTGAATGTGTTGGATGGACTGCAACACATTCTCCTCGAGAAGGTTGGATGAGAGAGTTCTCTTGGAAACCAGGGCTTCTATTTGAGGACTATAATTGAAAGGCTTTAGCTTGAGCTGTGAAGTTGTATAGACCGTTTTCCCTCCTTTTACTGCTCCATCTCCTGCTTGAAATTGGCATTGAGGTGCAGTGGGAAAGGGCCTAAGGCTAATGCCCTCTAAAAGCTTTTTGAAATCTCACCAGTCTCCGCAGACCTATTTATGTGTACATTGCATCACATGATCATGTTTCACATTTTCATACATCTTTGTTTTGATTAAAGGTAAATAATGACAGGAGGAGGAGTAGGACTGGTAGGAGGCTTTAGCCAATGTCATTCTTTGAGTGGCCTTCGCAGTCTTGTGCCTCAGGCTAACTGTAATCTTTGATTCCGCTTATTTTCGTGTGCTGCTCAGGTCAAGCAGTCCTTTCTCTGTCAGTTGAAAAGGTCAGCAACGAGTTAAATTGGCCAGTATTAATTTGTTGGACAAAACTGCAGCAGTGCCACTTGCATATTATTTTTCACGATATGTTTAAAAGCGATTCTACAAAGATCTTATGTTTTTCAAGTCCATATGCATGCTATAACTATACAAAAGCAATGAGGTTCACTGAACCTCTAGTTGCTGGGCTCAAAGCCACCACACTTGTCATCTCAGAGTATGATGTTGCTGTTGTTCTTAGAGGTTCAAGTCCAGCCAGTGGAGACTGTGGAGGTGGTCACCATCACTGAGGAGGTTGTGGAGGAGGAGATGTACGAGAGCCTTCCAGCTGAGGTTTTACCCGACTCATCTGTGCCAGCAAACGGAGAAGTTCCAAGCAGGTAACAAAGTGCAAACATGAAGCCATTACATAGCATTTTCTGAATCTATCGGTGAACCAGGCCCACACAAAGTAGTAGCTTGTGCGTCTAAAAGTTCTCTTTGCTCAGCTTTGAAATATAATACTTTTAGCCAAAGCCCTGGCCACAATTGTTGAGTAGTTCATTTACGAAGCAGTCTTTGGCTGGTATTTTGCATACTGTCTTAGCAGGACAGTAGTGTTGGCGAGGTAATCTACTCATTGCTGTTGTTAATGCCAGTACTAAGACTATGGAGCTCACAGCTTTGCGTCTGATAAGTGTCGGGGCTCTATTGATCCTGTTATTTTAGTGACCCTACATGCACATCTGGCCACAATCTCTTTGTAAAAACATATTATTTAGCTCGTAGTTTCCCAATGAACTTCCGTGAAAATGCACTGTGAAAAGGTTGCCACCTTGAGAGAACCCGATCTCCTCAGATCTTGCTGGGAAAACCCAGTGCCTTGGCGGCTCAGTGGTTATAGTGCTGGTTAACCCACCCAAAATTATAGTGCACTCTTGTGCACTGGCCATAACCCACTTTACCTATTACGCTCTGGTAATGAGAGTTAGGTCTGCCTTCCCTTCAGGAACAGACGAAACTAACAGCTCCGTGGACAGGCTTGCTGCTATATTCTAATAAAACAGAATAAAGAGTAGATTTAAGCTTAAGCCTGAGGCAAAAGACCAAGAAATGACAAAGTTACTGACTTTTGAAAGGGCTAGAAAAGTTTTGGACAAAACTTTCACTCACGACCGGCAATAAATGCAATGTTTTTTCCGGACATTATTTGAGTAATTATCCTCCTAAACAGTCAGGTTTAGACATGTTTACTCCAGATAACGTTAGTGGTTTAAAGAAGGAGAAGGGACAAAACGGACAGTCTGAGGAGGAGAGACTGTCGCTGCTGCTGATGATACAGGAGTCAGAGCAACACAATGATGACACATGGACTGAAGGTACAGAGAGACACTTTAGTCTGATGAATAATCACATTCTGTGAATTTCCCATTTCATTTATATTGTCTGTATATGCAAATTTTACTCTAAAACATATATCTAAAATACATTTGAATTAATTTACAGCAATATTTAAGTGTTTAAATAAAAAATGCAAGTGTTTAAAATAACCAAACAACGAATAGAAAATATCGTCCTAATATTGTTATTGGCCTACAATGTTTCCCAAAACATTGTTTATGGGTATCGGCCTAAAATGTCCATATTGGTGGACCACTTGCCCATAGACTATGGTCCGGATGGAAATTCGCCAGGCCCCCTTTGCGCGCATGTGCAATGCTTCTTTTTGGTGGTTGTGCATGAACTGGTCTGGTGAAAGCAAAGATCCAGGGCAATGCCCAGCACAGGGTGGACACCTGCAGTCACTCGGTGCTCAAGCAGCGGGCAGAAAGAGCACAGCTCTTCTTTGATGCGAGAGAAGGTTTTGGAATATTAATAATTATACATTACTTTAGGTTATTCTTCTCATGACGAGAAGCAATGATTAAGAAGGGCGAGAATGCAGTGATTGGCCGAGCAGATGAACCTCTAGCTCGCAGCCCAAAGCACTGCCACCTACTTTGCACTAATGCACAAATCCGAGCTGGTCATGCCCCTCTGCCACCACTATTGCCGCGTCAGCTACAAAATAGGGCCCTTATCCTTTATTCTTTTACACTGTGAGGTTGTGGTATTCTGCATGGACGGAGGCAACACGTCCCAGGTGCCACTTTCATAAAGGTTGTAATCAGTCTTGTGGTCTGTCAGTGATATCGATGCTAGTGACTGAAAGCAGCCCAAAAGAATCTCATAAAATCTTACTATTAACAGGGCCTTCAGGCTATTGTGAAATGTATTTTATTGTTTTTTGCATGTAATGTTCTAGTTGAACGTCCTCACTTGCTGCTTTTGTGCCTGTTTCAGTGAGCGCCTCTGTGCCTTCTGTTATTGTGGTGGGCATAGCCTCCTGGGTCAGGGGGAACTCCATGCATTTAACATCCTCTCTCGGCATGAAACGACCAGTGACGGTGATCAAACTGTGGCCAGAGAAAATACCTTGGAACGCAGGGAACAGCTCAAGTAAGTTGTCAGCATCTGAGACTGACTTCTTTAAAATGTTTCATATATATTTTGGTTTACACATTTCTCCCAGAGTTGAATCCAAGGTCTTAAAGGGATTGTTCAGTGTTTACAGAATTTGTTTAAGCCTTTAGACAGAATAGATGCTCTTATCCACCTTATCACCACACTCCTCTCACCAAACTTGTATTTATTTATTTTGTGTATAAAGATTAGGGCTGCAGCTATCGATTATTTTAATAATCGAGTAATCTATCGATTCTTTTCTTCGATTAATCGAGTAATCGGTTAATTTTTTTGTTTAAACACATATTAAATCATTTTTTAGATAAACGTTATAGCTCATAGTAATAAACAAATCCAAAATAAGGAATTTCTGCTTAAAATAACACATTTTATTCTTAATTTCATATAATTTTGACATTTGACATTTGTTAAACGTTATGTTGGGTGGGACCAGTGGTCCTGGCGTTTTGCGCATTTTGCGTTTTGGCCATTTTGGCTTGTGTGCCGGTCACTTTGGCCTCCGCGTCTCGGACTTTCTGTTTCAGATTATTCTAACATAACCGTGGTCGTCCGCGCTGTTTCCATGTGCATTGGCTGTTTTAAAAGTACGACTGACTGGGAAGCAGAGTTGTTGAGTGGGGGAGCGCGGGGGTCCGCGGTGGCGTGTCGACGGCGCAGGGGCTGGGGTGGGCGGAGCTAGATGCGGTGTTTAGAGTTGCAACTCGGGGTTATTATAATAATGATCTAATATAAGATCCATGGCTCTTTCACTCATCAAAACTCTTCCCAGTCGCACTTAAAAACTTTAAAACGCGCCGCTCTCTTCCTGTTGCACCTTCGTCAGAGCGGAACAAGCTCCGTGTGAAACAAAAGCGCCACAAGTTGTTCCGTGTGCTCCGCGCGCCACAGATTCACGTGTTTTTAATTAAATATGTAAATTAAACGAATCATCGAAGCAATATAATAATAATCAAAGCTTTTTTGTAATCGAATTATTCGATTTATTCGAGTAATCGTTGCAGCTCTAATAAAGATATCCCCCTGCTTTTGCCTCTTTCCTTTTCCCTGTACTCTTCCTCCTTGCCCATTCTCATACAGTACATAGCATATTTATTCTGCATAGTTATTGTTCTGCCTGAAGGAAACAACACTATTTTGTTATAGTGGGCCGGACAGCTCTGAGGCACAACCTGAGGGAACCAGCCGATTTTGGGATGAGCTTTCTCATGTTGGACTTCCTCAAGATCTCAACGTCCAATCTCTTTTTGGAGTCAGGTCAGTTTGACTAACTACATTATAGGCTTCAATATGGTCTGTTTTAATGCATTTATAGATTTCTTGAACTTGTTATCCCTCCTGTTTGAAAATCTAGACCAGTGCTGGGCACATCATAGTTGTGCCTTGTGGTCCGAAGGCGTTTGTGGTAAGCGAGGGACAATCTTCTGCTTAACGTGGACAGAGCCATTGACTCAGGGAGCACAAAGGTAAGCCAGAGGGGCATTTGTGGTCTAATGGCTGTTAATACCGTCTTAATGTGTTGAGCTAGCAGGGTGGTGTGCAGTGGTGAGCACAGCAAAGCTGATAGATCAGCCTGGTTGGTAAAGGTCGCTCTGGCAGCAAGGCTCTCTCAGCTGTGAAATGGAAAAGGTCACGCCACTCACCAGACCAAGCTCTCATGGCAGCTTAGGTTCCTTGTATTGGTCGTGGTGCAGTGTTTTCTTCTATTTAGAGGCCCATTTGCGCTATAGCCAATCAGCAGATTGTCCACTTGCTCTTCAACCAGCCAATATGCATTGAAACAAATGTGAGGATAATTGTCAATTGGTTCAACCGATGTTTTGTTTATACGTTTTTGTGTTTTTTATGACATTATTTCTGCAGCACTGTGCATACTGCAAGCGCCTTGGGAGCATCCATCAAAGTGCTGTGCTGAAGGATGTGCTCAACTTTACCATTACCCCTGTGCAGGGGCTGCCGGGACATTTCAGGATATTAGGAGTCTCTCGCTCCTCTGCCCAGAACACTTTGATTTGGCCGTAGAAAAGTGTAAGTTATGCCACACTGTAAAAAGCGCATACATGCACTTTTTGCACACGCACACTTAAAAATGTGCGCATTTAAAAAGATATGAGGTTCGTAATTTTCATCATGGGTACACATCAAGCATGAGAGGACAGAAAAATCCAGGAAATCACATTGTATGATTTTTAAACAATTTGTGAAAATGGGTGGCCAATAAGTATTGGGCAGCCAGCAAAAGTTACTTTACTTTTGCAATGTAGCCTTGGTTAGCAATGACAGAGGTCAAACGGTTCCTGTAGTTCTTGACCAGGTCTACACATACTTTAGTTGGTATTTTGGCCCATTCCTATGCACAGATCTTCTCTAGAGCTGTGATGTTTGACGCCTGGCAACACGGAGCTTCAACTCCCTCCACAGGTTTTCGATTGGGTTGAGATCTGGAGACTGGCTAGGCCACTCTAGAACCTTGATATGCTTTTTACGGAGCCACTCCTTGGTTTTCCTGGCTGTTGTGCTTTGGATTGTTACCACGCTGGAAGACCCAGCCACGTTTCATCTTCAGTTCTCTGACCAAGGGAAGGAGGTTTTTACCCAAAATGTCACAATACATGGCCTCATTCATCTTGCCATTGATACGGACCAGTCTTCCTGTCCCTTTTGCAGAAAAGCAACCCCAAAGCATGATGTTTCCACCCCCATGGCTTCACAGTAGGTATGATGTTCTTGGGATGCAACTCAGCATTCTTCTTCCTTCCAAACACGGCGAGTGGTGTTTAAACTAAACAGCTCAATTTTGGTCTCATCTGACCACATCACATTCTCCCAATCCTCCTCTGGATTGTCCAGATGGTCTTTAGCAAATTTCAGACGCTCTCTCTGGTCTTGGTCATGGTGAAGACTGGAGTCTGACAGTTTGAAGGTGTGTGCAGGTGTCTCTTATGCATCTAATCAGTTCAAACAGGTGCCATTCATACTGTTAACGAGTGGCACTACCAGGGGCCGCAATAACTTCTTAAAGAGCAAGTGACAGGTCTGTGAGGGACAGAAGAGTTGTTTTTGTAGCTGCCCAATACTTATTGGCCACCCATTTTCACAAATATGTTTTAAAAATCATACAATGTGATTTTCTGGATTTTTTTTTTTACATTCGGTCTCAGGCTTGATGTGTACCTATGATGAAAATTACAAACCTCTCTTTTTAAATGGGTGAACTTGCAAACGTTTTATATATATGTGTGTGTGTGTGTGTGTGTGTGTGTGCGCAGCAAAAACATTTATTATAAAATCCCATTTTATTTTCCCCAGTTCTAGATGATGTAAATTGCGTATTTGTGCGATAGCCCTGGGGATCTTCAAGATCAACTCTTCTGTACCAGTTGTGGTCTCCATTATCACGGGATGTGCCTGGATATGGTCGTGACCCCTCTGAAAGCGAAAGGCAATAAGTTTTTTAGCAGCGGGTGCGAGAAACAGAGGCAGTGCCCTGAGTGCAAAGTCTGCCAGACGTGCAAGTGAGTACCTTCTCCCCACTGCACTACACACACACTTAATGAATATTTGACACATTTTTCTTACAAATTTTGCCCCTCAGTGTTTCTGTCACTGCTGGAGGCTGTTGACATACTGCCCGACTTCTCTCTTGCCTGAGCATAAACATACGAGTTCAGGCTTATTCTGTTTCGCCAGTCGCACTCAGGACTTTCCCAGCCGCATGCAGCCCAGTCTCAGTTAATAAGTATCCGTCGCTGGCTGCGCTGCTTGGCGCGCGCATGACAGCCCACGAGGCTGGAGATTAATAAAAAAAGACACACATTGACCTCTCAATCCACTCAAAAATGGAGAGGACCCGCCCATATCCACCAAAACCCCTTTAAGACATAAAGATACACCATGGTGAAGGAAGAGAAGAGGTTCTAGTTCATATCTACTGACCGCCAGAAGGGCGGTGCTGAAGCACTGAATGTTCCCTTCCTACATGCTCAGGGAACATTCAATGCTTCAGCGCCGCACTTCTGCCGTTCATCCCGGATTCATAAAACTCTAGTTATATATGTAACTTTCGATTTTATATGGGTGAACAGGCAAAGTCTGATAAATAATCTAAGTGAAACCGGAAATTCACAGAATGGAAAAGTGTGAAGGCTAATTTTACTGTAATAAAGAATAATATTATAGTCGATAGTCCAACTATATCTAAACATGGTACCACATAAGTCTATCAAACCTTTTCCTTTTTTTTCCTCCCAAAGCAGGGTATTATCTAAATGGTTCTGCAGATTATAAAATGGATTTGATCCGGTTTTTAGAATAAAAAATTGTTTATAGCTAGTATATTTCTCTAATAAAACAAATGTATTATATATATATATATGTGTGTATGTGTGTATGTGTGTGTGTGTGTGTGTGTGTGTGTATACAAACAAACACAAATGTTTAAAAATAACCATAACATTTTAGAAAATATCGGCCAAAGCTTTCCCCATAACATCGGTATCGGCCCTTTTTAATTACACATTTTAAGTAGGCTGTTAGAATTATGATTTGTAGATGGACTATCTTTACTTGTGAAAACAAAATTTGAAATAATGTAATTATAAAAACAGGTTTGTGTATATTAATGAAATATTTTATCTTCTTGAAAAATGTAATAGAAGTGCAATGTTTACAGAGTAATTCTGCAGTCTAATGCTGCGTTTCATTTGTCCTCGGAGGTCAGATTTTCCGAGTTCAGACTTCACACTGGAACACCCTCACATCTCTGAATTCCTACTTGGAAACTCTGCAATATTTCAGAACCCAGAGTTTATCAGAGTTAGACAATCCAACATGGCTGCGCCCTGCGTTTGGATAAAGTTTTACATCAGACTGTTAAAATAATGATGGTATTGATTATTTTCCCTTTTAGTGTTCTGTGAACCTGCCATTGAGCCTTTGCAGTTAGAAATGCATTGTTGTACTAATGTTGCTGATGTCTACACTGACAACCAAACCAAAAATTCTCCTTTAAATGTCAATTTATAACTTAAAGATGTAGTGACATTGTCTGGGTTGATAAATTAAGTTAAAGGGATCTTCTGGTTTAGTATATAACTTGGCTAGAAAAACAAAAACAACAGTATGTTTTTGTGTTTCTACTTTTTAGGACCAATCATTTTTTTTCAACCTCTAATTTGTTTTAGGAACCCTGGAGAGGACACAAAAATGTTGGTGTGTGACATGTGTGACAAAGGATACCACACCTTTTGTCTACAACCTGCAATTGACTCAATTCCTACCAATGGATGGAGGTGTATGGTAAATATTATTATTAAATAATTATTATCGTTAAGGCCCTGTATTATGTATGAATAGACGTTTAAACAACGTTTGCACACCTCAGATTTGATCTCCTACAACAGGGGTGTCAAACTCATTTTGGGCCAGGGGCCGCTTTTCGACGCTCAGGCTGGGTCGCGGGCCGAACATAATGTAAAAAATAAAACAATAAAAAATATAACAAATGTTATATAGCTTAGTAATAGTTATATGTGGACACTGTTGCACAAATCTGCAGCAGGTCCATATTCATGCAGCAGGAACGGGAACATGGACTTGTGATATGATTCTGATATTAAATGTCTGTATCACAGACATGTTAATATTGCTGTACAACCTCAACATTAGCTCACTATTTTTACAGTTTAAGCTTATTTTAGTGACAAATTATTCATGTGGTGAATCAAATGAGAGCTCAAAGCAGCTTCACTCATGTTCAGACTTTATTACACTCTGACCTGTGTTTTTACAGTGTGGCTCATGATCTGTCCAGGTTTTGCACTGGTTTGGATGTTTTCCTCAGAGTTGTCAGCAAAGAAGTTTGTTTTCTTGTTGTTAGCTTCACATTAGCGCCGCTTTGAGCACAGCTCTAACGTCCACAAAACCGCCTCTTTTCTTTATTCCTCGTGTTTCCCACGATATGCCCTGGAGCAGAGCGCTACAGGTCATCGCTGCCGGTGTGTTCGATTTTAAACCTGCTGCGATGAGTGTCGCTGGTCGCTGTCGTTTGTCGCCTCCCGTGTGTCGAGCCCAACAGCCTCGCACACAGGGGAGGCTGGGGGAGGGGGCCGCGGCTGCAAAGGATTGTGGGAATTGTAGTTCTAGCGATAAAAACGCGATATATCTATTGGAAATGAATAATTATAAACTAGAAATGTTCGGCGGGCCAGATGAAAACGTCCGGCGGGCCACATCTGGCCCGCGGGCCATGCGTTTGACACACGTGTCCTACAATGTTGCAAGGCTTTAGCTGTTGGTGCACTGAAAAGTGAAGCAGCCTTTGTCATGTTTCAAATAGTTGATGTTTATGTTCAATTGGTTAGCATTGTGAAGAAAATGTAAACACTGAAATGATCAATCTGGTGACTTTTCTTGCATAAAGACCACAGTCTGATACAAATCTTGAAAATGTGTGTTCTGGCATGTTTAGAATTGCAGAGTATGCCTCCAATGTGGAACGCGGGCAAGTGGTCAGTGGCATCACACAAGCCTCATGTGTGAGGTGTGTGCGCAGAATCAGGACCCCACTCTGTGCTGTCCTCTGTGTGCCTGCATTCTGGACCCTGAGCGCCACAAAGATGTGCTGTCCTGTCACACATGCAAACGGTAAATACGGTTTCTATGGTTGTATTTAAAGCTAAAGTGTCTAATATTTCTACTGGAGGGTTTGCCACCTGCTTGTCTCTATAGAGATGTATTTGCTGTGCCTACAATGTTCCGCAATATGGCCTTTAACTTATTTATCTCAATGGAGACAAGCAGGGGGCACCATCAAGCCAAATGACAAATCAGGTCTGTGGAATGCATGTTTTTAAAGGAATTTTTGAGAAATAAAATAAAATTGATCCTAGATAAATAAGTTCTGTTTCATGCTTTCCGACACTGTGCATGCCCAAAGGGAATCATCAGGA
This sequence comes from Chaenogobius annularis, assembly GCA_015082035.1. NCBI lineage: Eukaryota > Metazoa > Chordata > Actinopteri > Gobiiformes > Gobiidae > Chaenogobius > Chaenogobius annularis. Next base: position 1,363,307 of record BJKM01000068.1, on the reverse strand, counting down.
GTCATCATTTCATCTGGGAGTCACAGAACTATATCTACATTCGTAACTTTCATTTTATGTCATTTTATGAGACTAGTAGATGCAGAATATTCCCAAGAAAAGTTGTGCTGTGAACTTTTATTATCATTGTTGTTGTTAATATTATTATTGTTAATATTATTATTAATAATTATTTGATATGGACATTGCAATTACATTGGATGAACCAGATGCAATGTTTCAAGTGTTATAGCCCATCCATCCATCCATCTTCTTCCACTTATGCGGGGCAGGGTCGCGGGGGCGGCAGTCTAAGCAGGGACTCCCAGACTTTCCACTCCCCAGACACTTCCGCCAACTCCCCTGGGGGATCCCGAGGTGTTCCTTGGCCAGCCGAGAGACATAGTCTCTCCAGCTTGTCCTGGGTCTTAACCGGGGCCTCTTCCCGGTGGGACATGCCCGAAACGCCTCCCCAGGGAGGCGCCTAGGAGGCATCCGGAACAGATGCACGAGCCACCTCAGCTGGCTCCTCTTGACGTGGAGGAGCAGCGGCTCTACTCCAAGCTCCTCTCGTGTGACTGAGCTCCTCATCCTGTCTCCTCCTCAGGGTAGCTGGTTGCTCCCTTAGAAACTCATTTTGACCGCTTGTATCCGCGATCTTGTCCTTTCGGTCATTACCCAAAGCTCATGACCATAGGTGATGGTAGGAACGTAGATTAACTGGTAAATCGAGAGCTTTGTCTTTCGACTCAGCTCCTTCTTTACCACAACAGTCTAATGCAGCGACCGCATCACTGCAGACGCTGCACCGATCCTCCACTTGGGGCAAGGACTCTCCACCCACCCGGAGATGGCAAGCCACCTTTTTCCGGTTGAGAACCATGGACTCCTCATGGAGGTGCTGATTCTCATCCCAGCTGCTTCACACTCGGCTGCAAAAACCGTCCCAGTGCATGTTGCATGTCCGGGTTTGATGGCACCATCAGGACAACATTGTCTGCAAACAGCAGAGATGAGATCCTGTGGTCCCCAAATCGGACACCCTCTGACCCCTGACTGCGCCTAGAAATTCTGTCCATAAAAACAGTGAACAGAACCGTTGACAAAGGGCAGCCCTGGTGGAGTTCAACACGCACTGGGAACAGGTCTAACTTACTGCCGGCAATGCGAACACAGCTCCTGCGCTGTGACACAAGTCTGAGAACTCAGGTTTATATCCTACTCCTATGAAAGCCATTGATGGCCCATTATCAGGGGTCCCGCCCTGTGGGCAGGGCTTTCACAGAGTAGGATATAAACCTGAGTTCTCAGACTTGTTTCACAGATTGAGAATGACTCTTGGATGAGAGTCGAAACGTTGTGAGTCCAGATGACCACAACTGAATCTTTTTCTACAACAGTGTCGAATAGGGATGCACCGATATATCAGCCCCGTTTCGGTGTCTGCTGATACTCACATCATTGACTAATATCTGTTTCAGTGCGAAACCGCTGATATCAGTCCAATGTTACGCCTGGAAAAAGTTAACTCTGCCGCCCCTTCAGAAACGGGAAGAAAACAAGGAAGAAAAAAAAACAGCTCCGTGGACAGACGCTGCTATATTCTAAAAAAAACAAACTGTAAACTTTAATCCAGGCTTTATTCTGAGTCAAATGAACCAGCAATGACAAAATACAGACTTTTAAAGCTCTAGAAAGGTTTTACAAGATGTTTTTCTTCAGACATTACTTGACTAGTTTTACTCCTAAACGATCAGTTAAGAATGTTTCTCCAAATAACTTTAGTTTGAGTGGTTTAAGAAGAACAGACTGAGAGTGTCTGATACACTGCGTCTGAGGAGGGGAGGCTGTCTCTGCTGCTGTTACAGGAGGAGCGGAGCAAGATGATGACACACAAACTGGAGCGGTTCAGAGACAATAGTCTTAGAATTGATCTAAATAAAACAGGAAATTCACAGAATAGAAAAGTGTGAAGGCTAATTTTACTCTTATATAGCTTATAGCCTGCCTATACATAAACATAGTGCTACATATGCCATATCAAACTTTTCCCCAAAGTATTATGTGTTCAAGCAGGTTCTACACATTTTAAAATTATTTTTATCCTTATTGAGTGTAAAGTTAGTTTAGCGAGGTAAAAAGAAAAGTGTTTAAAATAACCAAAACATTTAGAAAATACGGGCCCAGTATTGGTTAACGGACAAAGCTTTTCCTCATAACATCGTATCGGCCCAAAATGTCCAATCGGGGTGCCTCTAGTATTGAATTCTTATGTACATACTATTGATCCACTTAGAGAGTACATTGAGAGTAATTGTCCTTTGCTTTCAGATGGTTTACACCTGGAGTGTGAGCGTCAGAGCTCAGGCAAAGTAGATATCCATCCCCGAGAGGACTACATCTGTTCCAACTGCAGGCCTCCCGCTGCAGAGCGGGAGTCCAAGCAGAGGACATGGAGCTGGGCCGGGAGCTTAGCCCAAAGCCATCCCCCATGCACACAGGCTCAGCGTTGGACCCACAGCTGGCCCCAAAGCACACGGACCTTCAGCCCTGCTCCCACATCCCTCCCGAAATGCACAATGACCCCCTGGAGGAACTAGATCCAAAACTTGCTCGTGGCGCTGTCTCAGAGGAGAAGCAGGTCATTCCATCCTACACCCCTGGTAGGTTCACACTCAACACAGACTGCCATGTGTGAGTGATCATCTTTTTTTTTTTTTTTATATACACTTTTGAAATTGTTCCTAATGCTCATCAAAATCCCCTGATTCCTCTAATTTCTTACCTTGCTTTGATGTATAGTATAACGGAGCCTTATATTCAATATTTTATGGCATACTGTCAGAACTCAGATTACACTAGGTCATTCTTATTGCTTCCTCTGCCAGGCTTTTCTAGAGCAACTAAACTGAATGTCATAATCCATTAACATTCATTTGCTCTAACTTTTGTATGTGGTGTTTACATTGTTTGCATTAGCCTCCATGTTTGATCTCCTAAGAGCAGTGGGGGTAGTGAATGGGAATGTGTGTTCAGCTTTGGTCAATAGTTTAGAGGGTTTAGGGGCCATCTCCTAATTGACTTTCTGGCATCAACTCCGGATGAGCACCTGCAAGCTGCACACTCATGAGCCCAGAGCACAAGACCCTGGGATGTGGGTTGTCATGGTTACGGCCTTCCCTGGCAGAGATGCTGAGCAGGTGCATGCGTGTGTCAGGAGCAGGGTGACATGGGAACTCGTGGATGGAAATGGTGGGTGCCTTGTTAAGACTAGGGGATCTGTACTGTCAGAATATTGGCCCAGCGTGTGGATGACCTATTCCGGGAATGACTAGATCTATTCAGAACAAACCACTAACTGATGTCCTTCATTCCAGTGAAATTGAGAGGCAAAAGGATTAGTGTTACATTGCATCATAAAAGTCCACCTTTATTTTAGATACATTTATTTATTTACAGCCTCACGCATTAACATTTATTAAAAAAATATTTATTCCGTGACTGATTCTTTTCATTTATTCTGTCTGTTAATTCTTTTTCAAATTGGCATGCTTTTAAATGTTTAATGCTTAACCTTCTTTCTGTTTTTTGTTTTAGATGTCTCTGAAAACTATCTCACTGAACATTCTGTCAACAAAGTACAACAAGGTATGAACATCACAACTATTAACTATCAAATATTATGATTAAACTGCCCTCTGTCCGTTTGACCCCTTTCTGGGTAGAACTAATGAAGGAATTATTGAAAGTTGGGTATTTATTCGTGTTAATATGTCATTCCATTCTTTATGCAACTTGGATTAATTAAGAACAGCCAAGAGAACCATAATTAATCAACATTAATTAAAATAATCTTGTCCTGCAGTCTCTTACCCAACGGGTCTTTATTGTAGAATCGATTGGGCAGGCATTCAGGTGTATGTCTACACATATTACTGCTGTTCGTCAACTTTACCCGTCTGTTCTTCCACAGACTCCAAGCCAGAAACCACAACACAGGTCACATCTCTTGAGCTGCCTGTCTCTTCAGCAGTTCAGAGGTTGGACAGTTTACCCACCCTACATTCTGTAGAGTCACTGCAGATGCAGGATCACATGTTACAAACGAAGCCAGCAAAGATGGAGACATGCTCTGAGCAGGGCATGCTCACCCCCAGCACAAAGGATTTTAAGGCCATTATCGCAACCAAAGAAACAAGCACTGCACCCGTACCTTTGATGGGCCAACCTATGGAAGTATCATTTCCCCAGGCTTCAAATGAGGATGATCTGGAAACTGCTCCTATAGACACAAACAGGGGGAAAAGCGAGAGCTGTTTTCAAACTATTAACCCATCAACTTGTCATTCTGTAGAGGACATGGACATTTTAGCAGAAATCAAACCTAGTCTATTATTTTCCAGCCTAACATTTGGAGAAAGTTCTAAGTCCTCTGTAGAGCGATTAGCTGAGATGGTCACTGGCCCCTCCCACTCCTCACCTCTGGCCAGACACCGTCAGACTCCGTTCCTTCAGTCAATGGGAGAACGCAGCATTCACCCAACCACACTCATACCACTCACCCCCAAGATTGGTATGGGAAAACCAGCTATTACCAAGAGGAAATTTTCTCCAGGGCGTCCTCGGGCCAAACAGGTAGGGTCTGGTAGAGAAATGTAGTGCTTTTGGGAAATCTCTGAAACTCAAAACATGCTTTATGAATTGGTCTCTGTTTAGCATCATGCAGACCACATGTATTTTCTGTCCGTGATGCTCCTCCTCACGATCAGCCCATTGAGCCCATATTCATCCTGTAAACGTTATTGACCCGTTCTCACTCAATGCTTTACTAATGCAGTCCAACTGATTTAAAAATTAAAAACTAACAAAATGCCTTTAATTCATTAATTTAAGGCACGTATGATCTGATAATGCTAATATTGTATATCTCCTCATTTTAAAACCTGCTAATGTACTAATTATCACTACTAATCCCTTTTTAATAGTTTCAAATTCATAGCCACATACTACAAAGATGAGAATGTCTTGCTCGTTTCCAGATGGCTGCATTAGAAGCTCATTACATTTTTCTAACATCTTTTTGTATGTTTTGTTTTTTGCTGGCTTTGTTTTTAAGTTGCTGCATTTTGTCGCCCTCCTCTCCCTATTTCTCTCACTCTCCGGCCCACCCCACCCCCTGACCTTAGGGTGCATGGAGCCCCCATAGCAGTGTGAATTCCCCCTTTTCCTGGTCCAAGGACCAGCCTGAATGGTGGGACGTCTCAAAGACCAGGCAATCCTCAGGCAGCCCAGGCTGGAGCGTCAGAGTGGTAAATTCTACTGCAGCTCTCCCATTTAGAGTTAATCGAACTTTCTGAGTCATGTGTGCAGCTTGGCAACACTTTTTTGTTGGTCTGTGAATGTAATTTTACAAATAGAAGTATGTGAAATGTCACGTTGATATAAGAATTAAGATATGTATTACAATTCTACACATGTTTTCTTCCTTGTGAGTGTGGGGAAGTAAGACAAATCAAAAACTGGGTTTTTAGCATTGAATGTCATCGTTTACTTTCTCAAAATAGATAAAAACATTCATGTAGATTTTACTAAATCTGTGTGATTCCCTCATTCATCCAAGGGTATTACATTGTAGAAAAAGATTCAGTTGTAGACATCTGATCACTGTTTTAGAAAAACAAAGACGTTTCGACTCTCATCCAAGAGTGATTCTCAATCTGTGGATCGAGTCTATTCTGAGTAGGCCCTGCCCACCAGACGGAGCCTCCTGATAATCGCTTTTTACAGTTTCACTTGCGACTACTCTTCTTTGTATCCTAGATTTTAGATTTTAGTACATATTTTTGTGATATTACAGCTCTGCTGCTGAACCTTCTGCCTCACTCAGATAAAGCTTAGCTTTTTTGGAAAAAAACAAATCATGTGATTAATCTGCGTCAAATCATGATTAATGCATACATTAAAAAATAAATATATATTTTTATATTTTGGGAAGTCTAAATTAGTCCAGATAAACCAAAGAAAATGTATGCAGATTAAGCACACGGTCTGTTTTGCCTGAACAGCGTTCTTATCGAGTATGCAGTGAAGCTTTGCCTGAGCAAAGCAGGAAAGGTTCAGGAGCAGAGCTGTTATATGATACTAGATTATTTTAAAATCTACATTCATGTTTAAATTGAAGAATCTTGTTTTTGATTTTTTTGCAAGGATCACGTTCTAAAGCATGTTTAATTTCCTGCCCAAATATTTGTCCAATATTACAGCTATCGTACAGAATACAGTATCAGGTTAAGTGGTTTATTGTTATACAACAATCCTGATATTATAATATCAGTAATTTAAACCTTAGAGTACAGTAAATCCTGTCCTAAAGGACAATGGCATCGATCCCTCTACCCTTAAAACATACCACAGTGAAACACTCCCCACCTCACGGTACTGTTGTGAATCTGCTTTTACAATGATCCGTGTTTTTTTCCTCCTGTAAAGGGTCGTGGCTCAGGCTTTCCTGGGAGGAGAAGACCCAGAGGTGCTGGACTATCTGGACGTGCTGGACGCGGCCGGGCCAGAGGAAGGCATGGAGCCAGTCCCAGCTTCAATCCTGGGGTAGATGCTTACTGCAGGAACATTTTATACAATACAACCCGTCATCCCCTATATTTCACTTTTTGTTTCTTTTTCTAATGGTGATTTACAGATCACTACTATTGAAACATCATATCCAATCAAAGAAGAGGAGGAGACTGCCATGCATAATACTGTAGTTATATTCTCCAGTAATGACAGCTTCACATTGAAACAGGTAATTGTTTTTAAATTATTTTCATTGGCTCAGTAGTACTTTGTTTTGTTCCTTATATTATCAAATCATAAGTCTTAGATACAATTATTTCCTTGAAAGAAATTAATGGGCGTTTAGATGGTAAATTTTCTCCACTGGAAAGTAACTGAACTTTTGTTCCAGGACATGTGTGCGGTGTGCGGAAGCTTCGGTCTTGGTGCTGAAGGCCGGCTTTTGGCCTGTGCTCAATGCGGTCAGTGCTATCACCCATTTTGTGTAGGCGTAAAGGTATGTACTTACCATCTGCAAGCGTATTTCAAAGAATATTTCAAGTAAATCTGTAATCACTGCTTTGAGCAGATGAACAAAGTGGTTTTGAGTAAAGGCTGGCGCTGTCTGGAGTGCACAGTGTGTGAAGCCTGCGGCCAGGCCACAGACCCTGGCCGACTGCTCTTATGTGACGACTGTGACATCAGCTATCACACTTACTGCCTGGACCCTCCACTGCAGAATGTACCCAAGGATAGCTGGAAGTGCAAATGGTAAGCCATGTCAAAGAGAAAACGTCTCACATCTCATGCATGAACCATTCTTAACCCACCAGATGATAAGCATTAGAATTGTATCCTGTTTGCCAAGTTTTAGAAATGTGTTGAATATTATACTGTAAATGCTTGGATTGACCTTTTGGCCCCATTTCCGCCAGCCTCACTCGGCTTGGCTCTGCTCTACTCGGCCTGGGTCCGTTTCCATGGCTCTTGTGTGTGAAATCTGGTACTCTATCCAATTAATACCCTGTGGGAACCATGGATACCGCCAGGGATCGGAAGAGCATAGTACCTGCTCGACCTGATCGAGTTGGAACTAAAAAAGCACCAGATACTGAGCTAATAAATGCTCCATTTGTTTACCCGGTTTCTGCAGGTGTGTGACATGTACTCAGTGTGGTGCCACCACACCAGGTTTGAGGTGTGAGTGGCAGAACAATTATACCAAGTGTGCCCCCTGTGCTAGTCTCAGCACGTGCCCCATTTGCCTGTTGGACTACAGCGAAGGCACGGTCATTGTGCAGTGCCGACAGTGCGACAGGTGAGCAGTTTCTCAAAAACGCCTCCACTGAGGTGACCCTCTGATGACCTGACATTTTAGAATCATTTTAGAATTTATGCCCATTTCAACCATGTTTTTTCTCTGTAGATGGTTTCATTCCTCTTGTCAAGGTCTCCATTCAGAAGAAGATTTAGAAAAAGCTGCTGACAGCTGCTTCGACTGCACAATGTGTCGAGCATTTAAGACCACTAAAGGTTAATACTTTGAATTTGTAATTGGAAGACATACTAGACATTTGCTTTTTTTCCACTACTTTTTGTGGCATTTATGTTTTTGTGAATTATCCTACAGCAGTCCTGACCAAGACCAGAGATGCAATTGAACCTGTACTTATGACCCAAATCTTCACAAAGGCTAAAGAAATTGGTAAGCATTGCATTGCACATGATTTAGCTACAATCGTAATCATACACTCCATTTTAGATCTTTCAAGAACCTACACTCAAGATGGAGTATGCCTGACAGAGTCAGGCCTTTGCCAGCTCCAGAGTCTGTCTGCGACAGCATCTCGTCGTCGAAAGCCTAAACCTAAGCTCAAGTTGAAAATCATCAACCAGAACAGTGTGGCTGTGCTCCAGGCACCCATGGATCATCTCGCTGAGCTCTCGCGTGATGAAGACATGGAGGATAACAGAGGTACCTGCGGTGAAAGAGGTTATTACTTAACCCGAAAATGAAAGGGTTACATTTCTATGTAAATTAGCAAATGTTGGACATTGTAAGAGTTATATTGTGCTTGTGAAACTTGCTGTCAGCCTAATGCTCCTCAGACTGGGGCCAAACTCCATTCAGCAGCAGAGGGGCCAAGTTGGGGATTTGTGCGGCACAGGGCTGTCGCTCATCATCACTGCTCTCTCCCTCACACAGAGGCGGAGCTCTTGGATTGTGAAGCAAAGTCAGACTCAAGCCTGGAGCGGGAGCCAGTAGAAGATGACTCCAAAGGGGGCGATGGCTGCAAGAAGCGGAAAAGGAAACCGTACCGTCCGGGTAGGGCATCTGATTAAAAGAGACAGCTCCTCTCAAGTGTAAAATGGTACAGTGCATGGTCTAAATCTTGAAGGGCTTACCTAGTGTTTCTGAGATTTCATGCTGAAACAGAGGACTGTTAAGTGAATATTTATACAACTCAAATTAATCATGAACTACAATACTGTCTTAGGTATTGGTGGGTTTATGGTCCGCCAGAGGAGTCGTCCAGGGCAAGGTCCAGGGAAAGCCAAACGCACCATATGTAGAAAAGATTCCACTGGTTCTGTGTCAGAAAACCCCACAGTAAATGATGGTAAACACTCCTTTTATCTTTGAGTATAATTGTATATTATCTTTTTGTCTTAATCAAAACGTTTCTGATGTAGGATGGACAGAAGGTCTGCGTGACACCCCTTTGGATGACATTCCCCCTGGATCAGGGGTTCCTGAGAAAATAAAGAAGCGATACCGAAAAAAGAAAACCAAGTTGGAAGAGGCATTTCCCACCTACCTCCAGGTCTGTGGATATGCATTGTATTCAAGATGTGGTGCTATTCTTTAATATACTGGTAGTAACATTGCAGGTTTGAGAAGTATCTAGATGGAGGAGCAGCAAACCTAATCTTTATAAATGTTCTACATCTTTTCCCATTAGGGGTTGCGGGTGACTGGAGCCTATCCCAGTGACTTTGGGCCTTAGGTGGGGTACACCCTGGACTGTGGCCAGCTAGTTGCAGGGTTAACACGAAAAATATAATTTTTTTATTCAGTTTTGTGAATGACCTCTATAAGCTTATTTGAAGATGTCAATACAGAATTAATGGCTTAGTTTGTCTAAATAGTATGTCATTGTCATCTTGCATTTGTGGAAACAAAGACCTGTCTTTGCCTCAAGCCACAGATAGCTGTCAGCGTTGCTCTTTATCCTTCCTACTGTAAGAGGGGAATATTCGGTCTAACCTTAAGGTCCAAGACAGAAGCACATTTCATAAATTATTGAAAACGCAACACATTGGGCTTTTAATGTCTTTGTGCAGTAGGGAGCCGCTGATACATGTCATGAAGGATAGTAGATGACTTGTGGGTTTAAGTGGTGGGGGAGGTAGCTGCTGCATGAGATCAGTAGCAGCATTGTTGAGACTCAAACTCGATTTAAAAAAAAATAAAAGGTTCATCTTTTGTTTTTGTCTGCCATTCATTTCAGGAGGCATTCTTTGGAAAGGACCTGCTGGACAAAAGCAAACAAAGCAGGCAGCGGGGAGCAGAATCAGGTTTTCTGGAGGATGGCCAAAGTCAAGTGGAAAGAAAGCATCCCTCCACCTTCTTGGGTCGGACATCAAATACAGCTCTCAGTATTGCACCTGACAATAGACAAGCAGCAGGTATGTGTAAGAAGAATGTCAGGTGTCCATTTTAAATGGTGGAAATATACATTTGCAGGCAACGGCATAGGGAAAAATTATTTCTTTGCACTTGGGTTAACCCTTTCTAAACTCGACTGAGATCTACTGAGTGTGATCAGCAGTTGTGCCATTTTACCGTATGTTTAAATCAACCAGGAATGTGTTGTACCTACACACACACCAAGCAATTTTACATGAATCATCCAAATCCGACTCATACCCATTCAACATCTTATGATTTTTGACAGTTTTGTTTTCTTTCTTTTTGTTTCTTCCTTTTTTCCTTAATTACAGAGGCATCTGAGGAGCCTTTAGTTGATCTGTCTGATGTTTTGAACTCTGATGCAGACATCTTGGGAATGCTGGGAAAGACGAGCAGTGACTCTGGTGCGTTATGTGTACAGTCAAACGTTTACGGCAATGGTCTTTTCTTTGGCTGATTATTTTGCTTTCACAATATTCTATCAATACAACTTTCTAGTGCATTTGGCGCCCACCGTTGTTTTTTTATTTTATTTTGCATTGTCTACTGTGTGTTGTGCTTGTTCTGTCCACACAGTTTTCACTCATTTGATCTGGTTTTGGGTTCTTGTAGGTCTTGATTTTTGCCCCTTCCAGGTTGACAGCTCGCCTCCTCCTTTTGGTAAGGGTGCACTGGCCTACTAATCCCCTGCTTCAGTGTGGTCTTTCCCTCACACTGCGCGCTCGCCTTTTGCATGTATACGCTGCTTCTTAACATTTCCATTTTAATCTTCACTCTTAACCCAGTATTTCAGTATATACTCATGGTCTGTCAATTGTTGCGATCATCTTCAACAGCATTTTAAAAATCATATAAAGTAAATATTTGGAAACAATCCAACAATGTAGTCTTTTTCAACACAAAATTATATCTGTATTTGGTTTGGTTCGTTTTTTTGCTGTTTTCAAAGCTTGAGTGTCACATTTACTGTTAAATAAATAGTAATATTTTTAATTTAGTTTCTATATTTTTATATAAAGCATAATGCACATAATTTAGTTTGACCTACCAACTTTGTAAATCTACCTATGTTTGGCTTATTTGGTGTGATGAATGAAAAGCCTCAGGTGTCAGTTCCACACACAACACAAGTAAAAGGAGAAGATTGTGTCTGAAAGAGCACAAAAGAGCTTTGTTAAATGGGTTTAGTCATTTATAGCATTATACAATGAGTGTGATTACATGTGTTCAAGTATCCTAAATATGACCCTTATCCTGGTTTTTATAGTTACATGGATATAACGGTTAAATGCTCTCAGAGAAAACGGGACTGGAGCATCCTGGAACAGAGTCTGTTCCGTCTGAAGGAAGCGCACAGCCATAGAAATTAATTAGTAATAGGTGGCTGTATTGTACCTTTTAGACCAGTATTTCCCAACCAGGGGCACAATACCACTTGCCAGAGGATACTAGATTGAACATTAATCAAGAACAAAAGTTATATTTGATAATATATTAGTAAACGGATAAATAGTTACACGCTTTCATGTCGTATGGGATACTCAAAGTGTGAAACAATGGTTTGTGGGTACTCCAGACAGAAAAGGTTTGGAACCACAACCAGAGTTAGCTATTTTTCATAATATAAACATTAAAAAAAAAACAAAAAAACCTGATTGAAGTTACAGCTGTTTTGGGAAAGTTCCTGTTCCTATCTAATTTGTTGTTTCTTGACTTTGCACATGCTCGGCACCAGTGGTGAGAAATCAGGACAAGCGGTTTACATGGCGCAGCATCCTGAATACTATCAGTATCCCAGTGAGGGTATACCTGTTTCTCATATCCCAGATACTTGTTTATCCAGAATACTGAAATTGGGATACTGTGTTTACATGGACATGGATAAAACCTCAGCGACTATAATACAGCTCATTGTAAAATATAGCAACAACTCTTAGTCATTTGCACATTGGTTTCAGACTTTCTCTCACTCTCTCTTTATTTCCTGGTAACTTCTCAGTTAAACTGGTTTCGTTTATGACTATGTGTTATGATTTTTTTTATGTTTGTTTTTTAACAGCTGGTCTGGATATTGGGCCCCTGGCGGACAGTTCTCCTGGGGTGCCACACTCTCAGGGCGGCCGCAGGACCCCTCGAACCCTTTCTGAGGAACCACTGGATGGAATCCTCAGTCCTGAGCTAGACAAGATGGTTACTGATGGTTAGTAGAGAAGGTTTAATATTGAGCCATTAGTTTTAGAAGAATCTTTCTCTAATGGCCTTTTTTCTTTTCCAGAATCTATTCTCAGCAAGTTCTACAAAATTCCAGGTATTAACAATCTACAACAAAACTAACTTGAGGCTATTGTGTATTATTTATAATACACAAACATCTGTTACAGAGCTGGAAGGAAAAGATGTTGAGGATCTATTCACTGCAGTTCTCAGCCCCAGCACAAGCCAACCACCTCCACCACAGGTGCCTCATACCCAAACTCAACTCCCTGCCTCCTCTGGGTTGAATATGCCACACCAAAACACAGGTATTTGGCTAGTTTTAATTTGTGAACATGCACAGAATGCACAATTATGTCAAATGTCCTTGTTTGCTGTTTAATCTGCAATGAAAATTGAATATTGGTGCCGCTCGGCGATCGAGTAGAAAGCATATGAACAACCCTGCATTGTTGTGAGTTTGCAGAAAATTGTCGAGCCGGAATCAAAGTCCTTCCCCAGTCTGATCCCATTTCACATTATACGGTCTTGTCTAATGAAGCATACGGCCCAAAAAATTATGATGAAGGAAATGCTTTTGTGTTGTAGCACCGCTTAACCATAGGCTAAAGCAATGTAATTATTAAAACAAATCTTTCTAACCTGTTAAAATATGTAAAGAGAATATTGCCTGACTTGACCTGTAGTGATAATGAAACACTGTGATGGTGAATCCACTTTTTTGCAATAGTTGTAAATACATCACAATTTCACTCTGGCATGATCAAGGGACTCCCACTTTGCATAAATTTGCTAATAGGAAATACCAGTTTGAGATGTGTTCTACAACATTTTTCCTAATTGGAGTTGGGAAAAGTCAGTTACCTGTGCCTTAAATGCACCAGTAGTTCTTCATTCACTCATTTGTTATAGTTTTACTGTGTTTAGGTAATGCCATGTTTCCACGGATACCGGTAATCAATGGCGTAATGGGACCAAATCAACGTTTTTCTGGAAACGCAGCAACTGGTTCCTGCATCCCAGAAAACTTCCCTCACAATCGTATGCCTTTTTCTGACAATCCCAGGTAATGTAACATAGAAACTTTTTAGGGTTGAAAGATAACTTGCATTTGCGATTATTTTGCGATATTACAAAATGCGATTATGGAATTTCAGAGGCACACGATTATTGCCCTTTCAGAAACTACATGTGCGCCCTGCATTAATGAGGTGAATGGAGCGGTGTGCTCTCCGCCTGTGAACGCAGCTGTAGTCTGCGGCTTCATGTTTTACGCTCTGCTCCTCGCGTCCTGCGTGTGGTTCAGGTGCGGCGTGCAAATTTGATCGAGTTTGTGTAAATGTCAGCCTTTATAACGTTGCCACCGTGAAGGATAGGTTTTCATAGATTCCACACTGAACGATATCAGCTCTTGCACTGAGCGATATCAGCTCTTGCACTGAGCCCCTCGCCGGTGCGCTCTTCGCTCCTCCCTCTCTTCGCTCCTCCCTCTCTTTTCTAAATAGCAAAACTTACTCCACCAATGTCTCTGCTTTGACAATTTGCATATCTGACAAATGGATGCGGCGTGGATGCTTCCTTTAGTCTAATATCCATGCGCGTGTTAGTGGGACCCCTGCTTACGCTCCTCCCTTTCTGTTCAAGTCTAATTTGTGCTTTGGGCATTTCTATCCAGCCATCATCTTCCGCTTATCCGGCGCTGGGTCGCGGGGGCAGCAGTCTAAGCAGACTTCCCCCTCCCCAGACACTTCCAACTCCTCCGGGGCTATCCCGAGGTGTTCCCAAGCCAGCTGAGAGACATGGCATGTCCTGGGTCTTCCCCGGGCCTCTTCCCCGTGGGACATGCCCGAAACACCTCCCTACAGAGGCGCCCAGGAGGCATCCGGAACAGATGCCCGAGCCACCTCAGTTGGCTCCTCTCGACGTTGAGCACCAGTGCTCTACTCCGAGCTCCTCCCGTGTGATTGAACCTCTCACCCCATCTCTAAGGGAGCGCCCAGCCACCCTGCGGAGGAAACTCATTTCGACCGCTTGTAGCCGCGATCTTGTCCTTTCAGTCATTACCCAAAGCTCATGACCATAGGTGAGGGTAGGAACGTAAATCGAGAGCTTTGTCTTTCGACTCAGCTCCTTCTTCACAATAACAGACCGACGCAGCGACCGCATCACTGCAGATGCTGCACCGATCCGCCTGTCAATCTCATGCTCCATCCTTCCCTCATCCGTGAAAAGACCCCGAGATACTTGAACTCCTCCACTTGGGGCAAGGACTCCCCACCCACCTGGAGATGGCAAGCCACCTTTTTCCGGTTGAGAACCATGGCCTCGGATTTGGAGGTGCTGATTCTCATCCCGGCTGCTTCACACTCTGTTGCAAACCGTCCCAGTGCATGTTGCAGGTCCAGGTGTGATGGAGCCATCCGGACAACATCGTCTGCAAACAGCAGGGGCCTATCAGAGCCTGATAGGCCGCCTTCTGCCGCCTGACGGCATCCCTTACTTCTGGTGTCCTCCACCGGGTTCGGGGGTTGCCGCTCCGACAGGCACCTGAGACCTTGCGGCCACAGCTCCAAGCAGGCGCATTGGCAATGGAGGTCGAGAACATGGTCCACTCGGACTCAATGTCCCCTGTCGCCCCCAGGATCTGGGAGAAGCTCTCCCTGAGGTGTGAGTTGAAGACCTTGCTGACAGAGGGCTCCGCAAGACGTTCCCAACAGACCCTCACAATGCGCTTGTGCCTGCCAAGCCTGTCCGGCTTCCTCCGCCGCCAGCGGATCCAACTCACTACCAGGTGGTGATCGGTTGACAGCTCCGCCCCTCTCTTTACCCGAGTGTCTAAGACACGTGACCGGAGTTCAGATGACACGACAACAAAGTCGATTGTTGATCTCCTGCCTAGGGTGTCCTGGTGCCACGTGCACTGGTGGACACCCTTGTGCTTGAACATGGTGTTCGTTATGGACAATCCGTGGCTAGCACAGAAGTCCGCTCGGGTTCAGGTTTCCAGGTTTCACTGTCGTTGCCCACGTGGGCGTTGAAGTCCCCCAGTAGAACGGAGTCCCCAGTCGGTGCACTGTCCAGTACCCCTCCCAGGGACTCCAAGAACACTGTTGTTCAGCCCGTAGGCCTACATAACAGTGAGAAACCTGTCCCCAACCCGAAGGGTCAGCTGAGCTGAGGGGCTATAAGCAAGCCCACGCTAGCCCGCCGCCTCTCCCCGCGGGCAACACAGTGGAGCGTCCAGCCCCTCTCGAGGAGATGGGTTCCAGAGCCCGAACTGTGCGTGGAGGTGAGGCCGACTCATATCTAGTCTGTACCGCTCAAGCTCAGGCTCTTTCGCCCCCAGCAAGGTGACATTCCATGTCCCTAGAGTTAATTTCTGTGTCTGAGGATCCGGTCATCGAGGCCCCTGCTGTGGACCGCCGCCCAGATCTCTGCACCCGTGGGGCCTCGTGGGGCCACCAGACGCGCACCGTCGAGCACCCACCCCAGGCCTGGCTCCAGGATGGGGCCCCGGTGACGCCAATCCGGGCGACGTAACTGGCCTTGATTTATTACTATTCTTAGGGGGCTTGTGAACCGCTCTTTGTCTGACCCGTCACCCAGGACTTGTTTGCCTAGGCAGACCCTACCAGGGGCTTGAAGCCCCCGACAACATAGCTCCTGGGATCATTCAGGCGCTCAAACCCCTTCACCACGTTAAGGTGTTGGTTCTATTGCTTCCTTATTCCATGCACAGTAGTGGGAACGTTAGTGGGAAAATGTAAAAGCCCTGTTAAAAATCGCAATTAAGATTTTTGGCAAAATCGTTCAGCTCTAGAACAATTGAGTTTTACTTTTTGGAACAGTACTCTAATCATTTAGTGTTTTCTGGGTTACAGAGATGGAAAATGTAATCAAATATCCAGAGAGGCAGGGCCTTGGCCATCCCCTACCCATGGGTTTGGTCCGACACCCCCCGTTTCATTATCAGAAGGAGAGACTGAAGCCATGTCAAATGCCCAGAAGAGTACACTCAAGTGGGAGAAGGATGAGCCACTTGGAGAGCTTGCAACTGTTGCACCGGTCCTTTATACCAATGTGAATTTCCCTAACCTCAAAGAGGAATATCCAGGTAAGTTTATAGTTATATTGTATCATGAAAAACTGCTGGCATTTTTTGATATCTTACCTTTTTATCTTTTATTTTTACAGACTGGACAACAAGAGTAAAACAGATTGCAAAACTTTGGAGGAAGGCTAGTTCTCAAGACAGGGCCCCATATGTGGTAAGTTAGTGTTTAACCCTTGTGCTACCCTCAAAGACAGTGCACAGGTTAAAGACACCTTTTCTTTTTTTTTTACTATTTATTTATTAACATAAAACGACAAAAACAAACAAACCATAACCTGAAACACACACACACAAAAAACCGAACGCTTTACATGTTGTGGAGGGAGGGGGGAGGCGTTCTACTACAGACGCCTGTGGGTCATCCAGACCCTAAGATAGCACGAGGGCTGTATATGGTCATTTAGAGCTGACTGTTCATGCTATAATAAACCAGTTCAATGGGGCAGTTTTTTTTTTATTGGTTGCTATCATGTTCAGTCTTAGCTAACATTACAACACAGTAAATCGATGCCTTTTTCCTTATAATCCCAGGTAAAAATGCATCTAATGTATCTTATTTTTTCTATTATGCATTTGATGCTTACATCATTTGTAATTCTTCATCTGTTTAGCAAAAGGCAAGAGATAACCGCGCTGCCCTGCGCATCAACAAAGTCCAGATGTCCAATGAGACGGTGAAGAGGCATCATCCACAGCAACAGCCTCCAGAGGTGTTTGATCCCACCATACCACTAGACACAGATCTGCTGTTTAAAGACCCTTTGAAACCAAAAGAATCAGAGCATGAACAAGAGTGGAAGTTTAGACAGGTAAGAGTGAATGCAGTCAAGTCAGCGTATGCAGCGACAGGGCTACTTTCATTAAGACATCCATGAAATCTACTAAACAACCGCACTATCCTACACATTTTGAACAACTACCTTGGTTTGTTGGCCCATAATGGTATTACAAATGTTTTTTCTTTCTTTAGAATTTTCCCTTTTAATTTCTAATTTATACTACCCTTTATTTCAACAGCAAATGCGCCAGAAAAGTAAGCAGCAGGCCAAAATTGAAGCTACACAGAAACTAGAGCAAGTTAAGAATGAACAGCTCCAACAGCAGCAGCTTCAACAACATCTTAGTTGCCAGTCAGAAGATGGCAACAATAGTGGAAACCAGAGTCCAGCTTCTCAACCCAGCAACGGAAGCATGTCCCCAATGCAATCACTTGGCTCTAAAGAAGGCTTTGTCAGGCCACAGTTCCCAGGAACCCCCACCTCAGGGCCAGAGGATGTGTTTCTCAGACCACCTCCTCCACCCCCATCTGGGCCTCTGTCTCAGCCGCAGTCACCACAGGTCTTCTCCCCAGGCTCCTCAGGCTCCAGGCCATCATCTCCTTGGGACCCATACGCAAAGATGGTTGGAACTCCTAGACCACCTCCAGCGTTGGGGTCAAATGCATGTCGCAGACTACCTGTTGAATCGGGGAAATCCCCTAACTCTCTCATGGATCAGCAAGGGCGTCCCTCTCCTGCTCATGAGTCTTTTGGTTCACCCACATCTGTTAGCAGTGATCCATATGCCAAACCTCCTGACACACCAAGGCCATCCAATGACCAAGATCCTTTCTTGAAGCCCATGTGTCCACCCCGGGTCAGTCAGAGTTCTCAGGGAAGGCCTCCAATGGGATCCCCTGGGAGAGATCCTTATTCAAGGCCCATGATTAGAAATGAGGCTTATCAGCGAATGGCCCAAAGCAGGATGATCTTATCGGATCCTTACTCCAGACCATTACTAACACCAATACCTGGTAGTAATGAATCCGGTTCTGTTCCAATATTCAAAACGCCCATGCCGCCGCCTCAGGCCCAAGAGTCCTACAATCGCCCTGACCGGTTTAATCAACTGAATGATCCATATTCTCAGCCTCCTCACACCCCGAGACCATCAGGAAATGATAACTTTACAAGTCCCCCACGAATAGGCCAGCATCACTCTCAGTTTGTCCAGCCCGGCCAGATGAATCCATTATCAAGAAACCCATATGCACAGGCACCATCTACTCCAAGGCCAGACCACTATACGTATGACCCCTTCGCTCAGCCATCTGGACCAAGCAGGTCAAGTGAAAGTGGTAATTCTCGTCCATTTTTTGAGCCTTACGCCAGACCCCCTGGGACCCCACGACCCCATGACAACTACTGTCAACCAAGCACACCTAGCCCAACTTCGGACCTCTACTCCCAAGCTCCTGCCACTCCTCGCCCCAGTGGTATAAATCAGCTCCATCGAATGTCTCCATCTCACTCTGTGGACCCTTATGCCCAGCCACCAGGGACTCCACGGCCATCTGTAGTAGAGAGGTTTTCTAAGTCTCCTGGAAGCCAAAGGGGAACTATGGAGCCATTTACCAGCTCCCCTGTCATGATGAGGGCTGGCAGTGCTGACATGTTCTCACAGCAAGGGGGTCCTAGATCACTGCTCAATGATCCCTATGCTCAACCACCGGGGACACCTCGACCTTCATCTGATGGTCGGGGACAGAGGCCAGTGGGAGGGCAGGATGCCTTTTCCCCACCACCTGGCAGGCATCAAGAACCACTTGCTCAGACTGGCTCCCAAACACCAAAACATCCCAGTATCTCTGATGATCAGTCACCTTCACGTCAAGCAGGGCAGACTCCCAGCCATGACCCATTTGAACAAGCACAGGAAAAAGTGGAAAACAAAGATCCTTTGTCCCAAACAAACAGTGGAGCGTCAACACAAGATCCAGATCTGACATCTAACAACTCATCCGTGCCTTGTGCAGCATCAGAGCCTCAGGGTGAAAGTGAAGAAAGACTCAGACAGGTATGTAACCTTTTAGTTATGTAAGAAAATTAAAATCAAGGTCGCGGGTTCAACTCCTGGTGTGGGCCGGGCTTTTCTTTGCTGAGTTTACATGTTTCTCCCCATATCTGGGTGGGTTTCGTCCGGGTGTCCAGTTTCCCCATCAACCCAAAACATCCTCCAGTTACCGTACTAGCTCAAGATCTGAAAATGTGTCCTCCGAGTGCCGCAGCGACCACTGCCGAGAGGCTGCCTTAGTGGCATTGAAGGATGGGTCGGTATAAAGTATTACCGTAACATTATTTTGTTTTTATATTGCAGCGGCAAAGAATAAGAGAACTTCTTCTCAAGCAACAGCAGCAACGGAGTGCAATTCGTCAAGAAAGAGGTCCTCTAGAGCCACCTGGTAATATGGCACCAGGGACACCTCGGCCCTGGCCCCAAGAGGGCCACGGACAACAAGGGGAAATATTTAACCGGCCTCCACCACCGTATCCTGGTCAAGCTCCTGTCAGACCAATGAGGTTTCCAGCAGCCTTTACAGCAGATCAACGTGTCCCTTTTCACGATGGCCAAGTGCTACGTGGGCCACATCCAACGGATCAAAATTTTAGACACCAGGGACTGAGGTTTGTGCTAAAAATAATTTTGTCAAATCTCTATATAATAAAATCTGGTATAATTGGGTTCTTCATTTTGGGGGTTTTCAGGTTTACGTTTGCCTCTGGTGCTATGGGACCTCAAGCAGCCCAGGAGTGCTTTCCTAGGGGGCAACACCCAATGCCGAATGTACCTCCACAGATGAGGCGGTCAATGTCTGCCGAAATGGCCAAAAATATCGGAAATAACCCCATAGGTTTACAGCACTTCCCAGCGCGGGGAATGCCTGTACAACAGCATAACATTATGGGGCAGCCTTTTATTGAACTACGTCACCGAGCGGCAGAGAACAGGCCACGCATGCCTTTTCATCCTAGTGTCATGCAAGGAGGAAGTATGGACCCAAATATGCATGCACAAAGACCCCCAGGCTTTTCAGTTGCACCCGATTCTAGATTAATTCAGTTACCCAGGATGGTAGATCCTTTAACAGGCCAGACGGTCCATATGCAGCTTTCGGCAAGCATGGGCAATTTGAATCAGCAACACTCCATTCTTAAACAATCTCCTTTAATGAGGTCCTTGAGTCAACCTGCCCCCAATGACACTCAGAACTTTACACCCACAATGATGGCTAATGCACAGCTCCCTGGGCACACATATACCATGTCTCTATCTTCTGGTGATGTGGTGGAAGAGAAGCTAGATGCAGAGGAATCTGCTGTCAAAGACCTTGAAGATGTGGAAGTTAAAGATTTGGTGGATGCCGATTTGGAAAACCTTAATTTAGACCCAGAAGATGGAAAAGATTTGGATCTTGAGTCAAATGATTTACATCTTGACGACTTCCTTGGAGTGTCGGGTAAATTTGACATCATTGCTTACACTGACCCCGACCTAGATGACATAAAGAAAGACATGTTCAGTGAGGAACTGGATCTGAATGATCCAATGGAAGATAATACAGATAATGCAGACAATAATAAGACTTCTAGTATCTCCAGTGGAGCTGAGACATCATGTTCAGTGTCTACACAAGTAAAACCAAATTCTACGAGTGAGCCGTCTATAACTGCAGGTAATTTAGACACTTCTTTTTCTCGCTTGGCACCACAGCATGAAATTAAAACCGAGGTTAAAGACTGTCCGAGCAGTTCTGAAATTGTGGAACAGCAAAGTCTTGTTAACAACTTGACTTCAAATCAGCAGGCAGGAGTTCCAGACTCCACCCCAGTCCTCTCTGGCCTGCTCATTAAGCAACAGCCTGAAGAGCGTTCATTAAATCCAATGGTAGAATCTGTCAATCAAACCAGTAACCTTTTAGCACAGCAAGACCAAGTGACGGATATTAAACATGCTTCTGAGGTTCTGATGAATCAAACCATAACTGATGCTACCATGACCGGCGAAACATCAATGGGGGACTATGAATTAGACGACCAAAGTAGTTTGAACCAGGCCCAGCAGGCGCCTGGTCATGCCATGGGTCAGCACAACCAGCCCCCACGTCCTCTTCTGCTGGAAGAGCAGCCCCTCCTCTTACAGGACCTCCTCGACCAAGAGAGGCAAGAGCAACAGCAACAAAGACAGATGCAAGCCATGATTCGACAACGTTCCAGTGACTCTTTTTTCCCAAACATTGGTAAATTGTCTCTTGCAAACTAATTAATACATAGTTTGGATTTGTAATTTTTTTCCCCCCATGCAGATTTTGATGCCATCACTGATCCTATTATGAAGGCAAAAATGGTTGCCCTTAAAGGAATTAATAAAGTCATGGTTCAGAACAACATGGGCATGTCTTCGATGGTCAGGTAAATGTTCTCCCTAATGTTCCAATGTTCTTACTCGTCACGCCAAATAATAACAGACTAAAGTTGTGTTGTTTTTTTGAAATGTCAATTGATATTGTAGATTTCCCTCTGGTCCTTTACCCCCTTGTCCTGAAAGTGTCCCACTTCCTCCTCAAGTAACCGGACAGGTAATTATAGTTTGTTAATGGAGAAAATGTAACAAACTCAATTACAAAAAAAATAAATCTTTCCTGTCTATGCTTGTAGGATGGCCATTTGACTCAAGCCTCAAGACCAAATCCTCCAAATTTTGGACCAGGTTTTGTCAGTAAGTTTTTTTATTTTTTGTTTTGTTTTATTATTATTCAAGTAGATTTGAAACTTTTTACATTTCATGTGTTTTAATGCTGTCAGTGTTACTAACAAAGCTGCCTTCTTTCAGACAATGGTCAGAGGGCTCAATATGAAGAGTGGCTCCAGGAGACGCAGCAACTACTTCAAATGCAGCAGAAGTTTCTGGAAGAGAAGATAGGAGCCCACAGAAAGTCTAAAAAAGCCCTGTCTGCCAAGCAGAGAACAGCTAAAAAAGCAGGAAGAGAGTTCCCAGAGGAAGATGCTGAGCAGCTCAAACATGTCACAGAGCAGCAGGGTGTAGTGCAAAAACAGCTGGAGCAGGTAAATGCTCGGCCTGTCAAACCCCAACACACCATTTCCTTTTCAGTTCAGCCTTTCAGAAAGTTTATTTATATGGTTAATTCTTTGAAGTTGTAATTGCTTGGGATGGGCAATATATCAGGCCCCATATCTGCATTAGCCAATATCAGAGGAGGTTCACAGATATCCGTATCAGCCGATATTTTCTGTAGATACTTTTTATCTTTTTGATCACACTAATTGGGGATAATGGAAATGTAACAGCAATTAGGCAAAAAATATGGTTTTGCAAAAATTATTTGTATCCCAGATATATACACTGAACAAAAATATAAACGCAACACTCCTTTTTGTATACCCAAAAGACCCATATCTCTCAAATATTGTTCACAAATCTATCAAAATGTGTCTTACTGAGCTATTAATATTAACAATCCTTCCCACCTCACAGGTGCGCCTTATCAAGATGCTGATAAGAAAGCATGAATATTGTATAGGTTTGCCTTAGACTGGGCACAATAAAAGGCCACTCTGAAGTTTTTTTATTACAGGGTCTGGGGGGTCAAAAAGCCAGACAATTTCTGGTGTGACGACCGAAATGGCCGCTGAAGTTACTGGATAATGGCAGGAACTGGAATGCACTTCGTAAAAGCCGATCCAGAGCATCCCAATCATGCTCCATGTGTGATCTGGCTCCAAGTCTCTATGTAAAAGAGCATATTTGTAAACAAACCAATAAAAACTATCTTTTGGTTCCTTGAGCAAGGCAGGTAAAATAAAATTAAAAATCATAAAGTCAATCTTTCATTAAGCCTTCAAATGGGTGGCACAGGTAATTTGTGTAATGTTGTTCCGCTCATCAAAAACATACATTTACAGACAAATTTCGAGGTAGGACATTTTTTAAAAATCTCTCTAATCTCACTAAATTTGTGAGTTTTGATGCTAGAAATGCAGAGTAAGAGAGGAAAAAAAATAAATCCTTTTTTTTTTCTCCATAAATTACACAGGTTTAACAATGCAATGAAAAAAAGTATTCGCTCAAACTGACCGTATACCAAAACAAAAAATGCCAGAAACTAAATCTTCCCACTGGTTGATCATATCAGGCAGGTTAAATATCTTTGTTTTAGGAAATTACAGTACACGTCAATAAAACGATAGCCATGCATTTACGGTCTCATAAAAAATGTGTAATTTATTTGACTAAACAAAATGGGAAAACAAAATAAACAGCAGCCATTTACTCTTTTTTGCTTTTAATTATTATTGTTGATAATGATGATGATTATGATGGATTTTGTTTACCGTACACTTTGCATTTGAAACAAATCTCAAAGTGCTACAGTCGGTTTAAAAAAACAAAAAAAACACAGTATGACACGCAAATAGCAACAAATCAATTAACAGTTTATATTATAAGCTTTTTGAAATAATTTTTTTTTTAATTTAATCTTAAACGCGTCAATAGCCTGTGGCGCCCTCAGGTGGATAGACAGGGCATTCCACAGCCGTGGTTCAGCGGCCTGGAAGGCTCTGTTCCCTATATTTTGGTGCTTTGTTTGGGGGTCTGTCGATGGAACGGAGACGTCTCGTGGGTTTGTGTAGTGTCAGTAGCTCTTTGAGCTACTGTTGGGTTTTGCGCACCCTCACCAGGATCCTGGCAGCACAATTCTGAATTGACTGAAGCCTTTGCAGATTCCTTCAAGGAATCCTGATGAGTGCTTTACAGTTGTCCAGCCTGGAGGAGACCAGTGTGGACCAGCTTCTCTGCATCGGGCAGGGAAAGTGAGGGGCGGAGTTTGGGGATGTTCCGGAGATGGATAAATGCAGTTTGACATTCAGATCCATAATATCTGTAAAAGGAGCGACCAGGGTGCAAATGGACTCCCAGGTTTGTGATAGAGGATGAGAGGGGAACGTTGTGGCCTGCAAAAGGAAATATGACAGGGAAGGGCTTCAGTTTTTCAGCTGCAGGAAGTTATCATTCATCCATGCCCTTCTGCAGGCGTGCAGTCAGGATGTTGGAGAGGTCCAACCTGACATAGAGCTGAGTATCATCAGCATAACAATGGATGGATGGATGGTCAGTGTTTGCTGATTATGTGGCCCAGGGTGAGCCTATAAATGAAAAAGAGGGTCGGGCTGAGAACCGACCCCTGAGGAACCCACATGTAACAGTGCGGGGCCTCAACCTGGCCTCTCCCAGGGCCACGTACTCATCTCTATAAGTCAATTAGGACCAAAACTACTGAAGTGCTGCGTCTGATAGGCCAATGAAGTGATATAGTCAGTGAAAGAGGATGGTATCAACAGTGTCGAAGTCGAGATCCAGGAGCAGGAGAAGTGATGAAGAGCCCTGGTCAGAGGCCACCAGCAAATCATTGGTGACCCTGACCAGGGCTCTCTCAATGCTGTGAGCGGAGCTAAAACCTGAGTGAAAATGTTCATATGGACTGAAAAGATTTGAAAGGCAACTTTTTCTATGATTTTTGAGAGGAAAGGGTGGTTGGAAATTGGCTGGTAGTTAAAACGCACATGAGGGTCAAGGGAGGACTTTTTAAACATGGATTTAATGAGTGTGGATTTCAAAGCTGATGGAAAATTTCCAGATTGCAAGCGGTAGTTGGTGATGGCCAGGGAGACAACATGGCACTTGATGAGGGAAGGGGGTCTAGGGGGCAAGTGGAGGGTTTCATCTTGTATGAGACCATAATGGAAGGCCATTGTGCTCTATGGGGCTTCTTTCAAAAACAAAAAATGCTCTAAAGTCCATACATCTACTGACTTTCCACACTTATAAGCCACACACTGATCATAGTCAAAGTAAAAAAAAAATATATGATTGAACTATTGCATATAATTATAATTGCTGTATGTGGTATTGAGCTTACCACTCAACTTTTTTTTTTTTTTAAGAGATCTTTCACAAGAAAAAAAAAATCATTGTTTTTTTTATGACAGTTTAAAATGTAAATACAATATGCATTTTTCTCACAAGGGATATGTGTGTGTGAGATTTGATATATATGACACATACGTACACGTGTGTGTGTGTGTGTGTGTGTGTATACATATATAGACACATGTGTGTGTCATATATGTGTACAAACACAAAATATATACATACACATACTGTGTGTGTGTGTGTGTGTGTGTACGTACACAATATACACTGTATACATACATACATACATACATACAGTGTGTGTATATAACGTAAAATATATTTTAAGTTTACAAATGTCAATTATCCACAACAGCAAGCTAAATTTTGGTATTGGTTCAAACTAATAATGTGGTTACTAGTATTTGAATATGTGTTGTTTTTTTCTTTAAGATCCGCAAGCAACAGAAGGAACACGCAGAGCTAATTGAAGAATACAGAGTAAAACAACAGCAAAACAATATGCCTCCCATGATGGCTGGAATGCACCCCGTTTCTGGGCCTCCTGGTTTGGTCCCTGGTGGTCCCTCGATGGGTCAGCGAGCTATGAACCCCATGATACAAATGTCAACCCACCCTGGCCAGCCGAACGCACGTATGCCAAAACCACCGCTTGGCTGGAACCCAGGGGCACCTATACCTACAGGAATGGGTGCTACAGGAATGCCTTCTTTAATGCCTGCTCAAGTCCCTGTGGGAACCCCTGCACCACCTCATCAGATACCAATGGGGCCAATGCCTCTGCATGCACAGATACCAATGGATCCCCAAGCACCACCTGGTTCTGCTGTACTGAAGCCCATGCAGCCCAGTGGAATGAAGTTTGATGACAATAACCCGTTTAGTGAGGGCTTTCAGGAGCGTGAGAGGAGGGAGAGGCTGAGGGAGCAGCAGGAGCGACAAAGGGTACAGCTTATGCAAGAGGTGGAGCGCCAGAGAGCGCTCAAACAGCGAATAGAAATGGAGCAGCAAGGAATGCTTGGACCAGACGGGAGCATGGCACCTTTGGTTGAGTTACCTTTCTTCAGTTCAGAGCTGCCGCAGGACTTTATGTCGCCACAAAGGCCTCCTTTACAACATCAGCAGCAGCTAATGTTCTCCCCACAGCAAGGAGCTGGCATTAGCGCACCACCAGGGACGTTCATGCAAGCTGACAGAAGAGCCTCCATGGGCAATGGAATGATGCCTCCTGATGTGGGTCCTGGGGCAGGACCAGATAATCGCCCTCTACAAGGTCACAACTTTCCACCAGGACAGCTGAGACCACGTCAGTTTAGTGGACCTGGAATGATGCTTCCAATGCAAGGAGATGGTTTGCAGTTCGGTGGGGACTCTACTCCCCTGCCATCTAACTTTCCAGGCTCAGGGCAGTCTCTAATTCAACTTTATTCCAACATCATTCCTGATGAGAAGGGAAAAAAGAAAAGAAGCCGTAAAAAGAAAAAGGATGAAGATGTAGAGTCGGTGAAGACTCCGTCTACTCCACACTCGGACCTCACTGCCCCACTCACTCCATGTGTCTCAGATACCGCCTCTACCCCAACCAGAAACTCGCACATCTTTGGAGATCAAGACTTATCACGGTCCCCCATTCTTGGATCCTCTACTCCCAATCACTCAGAGCTGGAAAGGCAGCTTTCTGGAGGTCAGTCAGAACAAGCAAGGGTACAGGCTCAAGAACACGACCGGATCCTCAGTAACATTAAACTGGAGCAGCCTGATGTTAGTGAATGTCAGGGTCCAAGAGAGGATTCTGTGGAGTCTGTAATGAGTGCTGTCAAAGAAGAAGGAAGTAAAGGAACATCCCCGTTTCTATCTGGTCAAAGTCCCAATAAGAGTGAGGCTAGTAACGAACTACTGAAACATCTACTGAAGAACAAGAGCACACCTCCTGGACTGTCCAATCAGCAGTCTGAAGAAAGTTTACGCTCAGAGGAGGAAGAAGCAGACTGCAAAACGCTTCTCCGGCAAAGCTCCATGGATAGCAATGGGGTGAGTGTTTGTATAATATGCTTATGAAGTAGCCAAATGATAAGGCACAAACTGGTAAAGGATTCGGGTAGAAGGCACACGTTTTAATACATTTAAGATTAGTCAGTTTTGTGGGGTTTGGCTCTTTTACCTGTAAGATGTGGATTTCTGATTTGACATTGTTTTTGCAGGGATATTCTGATGGCATCCCTGACTTCCCGGGACCTTTGCATTCTGAGCAAGACAAAAAGAAAGGAAGAAACAAGAGGGCTCCTAGAAGTGGAGACAAGCCTGTCTCTCGTTACAAAAAGAGAAAAAAGGAGGCTGATGAGAGACAGCTGATACACTCTGGACCTGATGCTGTAATGACCCAAATCAAACAGGTTTGAAAAGCAACACATCTACATAGTAAACAAATACAAATAAAAAAACTATTTTTCTAACAACTGTCAATGTATTTTTAAAACATGCATGTAACAATATACTATACTGTGGTGATACAGCAGTTGTCGCTATTGCCACTCATGGAGCCACTTATTGGAGTCAGCTTCGCTCATTTTCCACCGTACGGCAGTGGCCAGCTGAATGGAGAGTCCCTTTTGTCTGGAACCTTTGGCAGTGCTTCGCTCAATGGCGTGTCAGACTATTACTCCCAACTGGCATACAAGGTAAAACTGTATAAATATGAGAAGTGATTAAGGGCAGTAGATGCACATACACAGAAAATCTGACTTTGCAAATGGTATGGTTTTTAAGCAGAGTAATCTGAGCAATCCCCCAACGCCACCGGCATCTCTCCCTCCGACTCCACCACCTGTGAACAGACAGAAAATGATCAATGGATTTGCCACAACGGAAGAGCTGGCAAGCAAAGCTGCTGCTATTGGTAAAATAACAATGGCAAAACAACAGCTATTTGATGATACAAAATGGGAGCCAACATTTTAATTGTGAAAATCTTTTGTCTTTACAGTGTCAAAAAACCTTGTCCCAAAAGCACTTCATGTTCCTTTTAGGCCTGATGATGATGTCTTGGCCCGGGCCATTGCACAGGGACCCAAAACTGTGGACGTGCCTGCTTCTCTCCCTACTCCACCCCACAACAACCAGGAGGAGCTCAGGTAGGAATGAAAACAAGATGTTTGCACATACATGAAAAGAAATTCTTGCAATTCTGAAACTGAAAAAAGATTTCTTCTGTTTCATTCTATTTGCAGAGTCCAGGAATCTTGTAAGGACAGAGACAGTCCTGACAGTTTTGTTCCATCCTCATCTCCTGAAAGTGTGGTTGGCATGGAAATCAGTCGTTATCCAGTCTTATCGTTGATAAAAGAGGAACCTCTGTCACCCTGTTTGTCTCCAGTTCTACCTATGCTTCCTTCTGCTGAGGGCAAAGGTACAATTTGGTTTAAAAAATAAATCCAAAAATGTTTTGGTGGATAGAAATGAAAATGTGTCCTATTTCCTAGGAACTAAGGTAAAACTTCGAGATCTAAAAACCGAACCAATGTTCTTCGGTGGTCCTTTTGATGCTTTGTCGCACAACTCTAAACAAGGTCTAGTTTCTGTGGCTATCACTTTGAGACCAGCTGCAACCGAGGTAAAAACATTTCAAGTCAGATAATTACAGCTGCTGCTATGTCGGAAATGTAATTATTTAAAATATATTTTTTTAGAACATCACTGGCGTTGTGGCAGCTATTTCAGACCTCCTCTGTGTTAAAATCCCGAGCAGTTATGAGGTTAGCAGCACTCCGGACAGGGGGCCTCAGCAGATGTTCAGTGGCCCCAGGATAGGCCCTCATGGCATGGATCCGCGTGCTCAGATGTTCTTCCATGGACCGTCAAACAATGGGTGGCCCATGATGAGGCCACATGGCATGATGCAGCAGCAATTTCATCATTTCCGTTATCCTCCCAACAGCCCTGGTGCGTAACAAACTTGTATATTTACAATTATTGTATTGTTTACTTTACAGCCCTAGACAAAAAGAAAATCCAGAATCGGTATTGATAAAAAAGATGGTGATAATAACTTGTTTCAGACTGTGCTTTGATGAGACACCATCAGAGGATTCCTGGGAGTCCTGGGTCCAATCCCCAGTGGTGCTGCCACTGTAAGGTGGTGGTTCTGGGAAATGGGGTCCAGAAGTCTTTTCAAGATTTCCCTGCACACTTAAAGGTATATTTTAGTTGTAGTATTTGTCTGTTGAAATGTATTTAATAAAGTGTAATATTAATAAATATTTAATTTAATCGGCTACTTACTTGTTAATGTCTGCAATACTGAATTCCTTCTAGCAATATCATGGCCGTTTGAAATCTGAAGAACATCTAGTTTTCTGCAGTAACAGCTGCTTCCTCTTATATTGCTCTGCATCACCTGTGCAGTCTCGTCCAACCTCAGAAGTCAAGGTTCATATCACTTTTATGTTATGCACATGTTTTTTTTGTACATTGTCTAATGGCTGCCATTTTTTAGGAATCTGTGAGCCTTCTTCCGTTTTCTGGGCAATCTGAAATTCTCTCAAAAACTCACCATCAGTACAGCAACAATATGTCCTCACTAGATGTTCACTGTTTGGCTCAACTTCAGCCTAAGCAGTCCCCACCTTCCACCCCCCCTTTGCCCTTCCCATCTTCTGGAGAGGCGCACAAGAATGAAAATAAGTCTGACGCTATCAAAGTGACAGTGAAGCTGAAGGCCAGGCCAAGGTCCCATGATAGCTGGCACCAGGGGAAGAGGCAGAAAGGCCTGCGCTGGAGGAAATGGACTGTTCAGGTGGTCGTCCCGAGGGGAAGTTCACATCTCCCTGAGGAGGAGAAGATTGATGAGCTCCTGAAGAAACTGGGGGCCTCCTTGCGCCCTCCTTCCTCCCTCCGAGACCAGAGGAGGTGCTGTTTCTGCCACCAGTTTGGAGATGGGATAACTGATGGCCCTGCAAGGCTTCTTAATCTTGACCTAGATGTTTGGGTGCATCTTAACTGTGCCCTGTGGTCCACTGAGGTGTATGAGACACAAGCTGGTGCACTTATAAATGTGGAGCTTGCTCTCCATCGTGGTAAAACGGTGCACTGTGCCTTCTGCCAGCAGACGGGGGCAACTAGCGGCTGTCATCGACTACGCTGCACCAATGTCTACCACTTCACCTGTGCTCTGCAAGCTCAGTGTGTTTTCTTCAAGGACAAAACCATGCTTTGTCATGCCCACAGGCCCAGGGGTGCCTCTGGACAGGCCATGGAACACGAGCTGCGCTGCTTTGCTGTTTTTCGTCGTGTTTATGTTCAAAGAGATGAAATACGCCAGATAGCCTCTGCAGTGCAGCATCCCGAATTGGGCTACACTTTACGAGTGGGCAGTCTAGTGCTGCATGCCATAGGCCAGCTCACCCCTTTTCAAATGGCAGTCTTCCACTCCCCAACAGCCATATTTCCAGTTGGTTATGAGGCATGCCGTATTTATTGGAGCATGCGTCATGGTAACCGCCGCTGTCGCTATGTCTGCTCTGTGGACGAAATGGATGGGCTACCAGAGTTTAGCATCAGAGTGATTGAACAAGGTTACCAAGACCTGGTCCTCACCGACACCACAGCTAAAGGTACTTAGTTATTTAACTGTGTATCTGGTGGTATCAATGGTATTAAAATAATCAAATGATTGATTCTTATCAATTTTTTCTCAGGAGTGTGGGATAAGGTTCTGGGTCCTGTTGCTGAGAAAAGATCCGAAGTTGGGACTCTGAAACTGTTTCCTGTTTACCTCAAAGGAGAAGACCTGTTTGGGCTCACAGTTCCTGCAGTTGCTAAAATCACTGAATCGGTTTGTGATTTTGCGTTTTAGGTCATTTAGTTATTTTTTGTTACTCTTATATCAATCTTCTGCTATTAATTCTCTAGCTGCCAGGGATTGAGGCATGTGACAAATATACTCTTCGTTATGGACGCAACCCCCTCATAGAGCTACCACTTGTGATCAACCCAGAAGGCAGCGCCCGTGCCCTGCCTAGAGTCAGCACTGCTCGTGCATCAGTGGTGATAAGGTAATATATTTAAGCTTCATCTTGCATACCCTGAATTTGTTTGGATGCTAATGTCAATTCACCCCCCAGACCTCAACCACAGACCCAGAGTAACAGCACTGCAAGATCTAACCAGAATATAGCCCAGGGAGAAGGAGGCACAATCCACAACAAGCCTCCAGTGGTGCACCCCAGGTCATCGCAGTATCGCTGGATGAAGAGCGAATGGAGGGCCAATGTTTACTTGGCTCACTCTCGCATCCAGGTAGGTCTACTGCATCATCTCAGCCATCGCTCTCCAGACCTGTTTGGATAGATTAACAGAAAATCTAAATTGGTGCTTTCATAGGGTCTTGGGCTGTTTGCTGCACGTGACATAGAAAAACAAACTATGGTGATTGAATATACAGGGACTGTATTACGGAATGAAGTTGCCATTAGGAAAGCGAGGACTTATCAGTCTCGGGTAAATGTTTATTTCACTACGTGCAAGATTTTGCCTTTTGACTTGTTTAACTGTTCATTTGGGTCTGTTTAGAACCGAACAGTGTTCATGTTTCGCATTGACAGTGAGCATGTTGTTGATGCCACTCTGACAGGAGGACTTGCAAGGTACTGGACTATTTTAACATACATACTTATGTATATAATAAGAGTAATGGTAATAACAATAATGTAATAACCTTTTTACTCGCCAGATACATCAACCACTCATGCGCACCCAACTGTGTTGCTGAAGTGGTAACCTTTGAAAGGGGATTCAAAATAATTATTAGCAGTATTTGCCGAATTGGAAAAGGCGAGGAGGTGAGTACTCAACTTTTTCAGAAGTTCAGCTATAAACCGGAAGCAATAACTTTTTGTCTGTATTAGCTATGCTTCGACTACCGGCTGGACTCTGTGGAGGGTCGGCAAACACTTGCCTGCCACTGTGGAGCTCCTGCATGCAGGAAATGGATCAACTAAACGGTGACAAAAATCATTCCTACTCCACTAGTGTGTGGATACCACCATCTATTCATAGATACACCTAATGCGCACCAGAGTGGTTTTATAAATGAAAAGGTGTGATTCCTTGGAGGAGGTTCAGAACATGGGTAATCTGGGCAGAGTAGGGGAATCGTAACACAGTAGCAGGTTGTGACTTGTGCCATATGTGTGAGAGTGTCTGTTTGTCTGTCTGATGTTTATGTACACGGGGGTGAAGAATCCACCAGCGAATGAGAAAGCACTGTGCAGGGTGCAGCCTTATTGTTATTCTAAGGGCAGGCCCTTTGATTCATACTGTTAATGTAAACCGTATGACTAAATGTAGACATCACTGAATGAGGAATGTACAGCAATGAAAACCGCGAAGGGAATTTTAAACTTGCACTAAAGAAAAAACACACACAAAAACTTTGAAAATACTTGATTCCATGAGTCAGTTTTTTACATGGTTCTCTGTCACTTGGTTTGTGTGGAATTTGAAAGGTTTTGTATTTATTACTGCGTGAATGGATTTTATTCTCAAAATAATGAGTTACAGAAGGCTAGATTGCTATTGTTTTTGAAGATAGAAGACATGCTGTTACTTTTGTATAAATGTATATAAAGAAGACTATAGGAATAACCGACCAAATACTACCTTAACCCTCTTGATGTTTGGGTGTTTTAAAATTGTTTTTGTTTGTCATTGAAATTTATTTAAGATGGACAATATTTCCCTTTGAGAGTATATATTATGACTTATTTTGTACAGAATTTGTAAAATAACCACAATAACTCACAAAGTATTTTTGTTGTATTAAAAGTAAAGTATTGTAGCGTAGTGTTTTGTGACTTACACGCACGCACACACACACACACACACACACACCTTGACCACTCAAAAATAAATATTTTTGTTGACTATTGTAACAAGTTACTGAAATCAAAAGGAGAAAACTATTTGCTGTTTATCAGGTTTTATTTTAAACTGTGAATTAGGTTTTGAAACCCAAAACTTTTTAACTTTTTAAACTCGAGTAGACTCACAAACTTGTTCATGTTTTACGTTGTTTTTAAATCATGGTGCAAATGTCTAAGTGTAATATATGTAGGTAAAGCTGTGTGGAAGAGGGGAGCATAGATTGTTCTACCTTTTCAACAGAAATGGCAATTCTCCGTAATCGGAAATATTTCTTACACTGACACTTCACAAGTCACACGCTTAGAAAGGTTTTTGTGTGCACAATATTGACTGTACAATTTTCGAGCAGTCTTAGAACTTGTAATGTATATGGCATGTATTTTTTTAACTTTCTGAAAACCCAATTGTATATATTTTCTCAATGAATGGTTGTAACAAAATTGTTTCTTGAATATTTTTCTTCTCCTGTATAGTAAACCATCCTGCCAGTGTTTGTGCTACATTTTCTTGGTTGTGGAAAGTAGATAATTTCACCTCTCATTTCTTTTTAAAAATGCCTTTTGGAGTGTACAGATTATGAGATTTGAAGTTTGTGGAATTTAGAAACATTTACAAAAATAAACTATTTTACATGTTATCAACTGTGCAATTCATTCAAGAAATTGTTAAAGGAATGGGTTATATTTGATTTAATCATGCAGAGAAAG
The DNA here is from genome assembly GCA_015082035.1 of Chaenogobius annularis. Lineage (NCBI taxonomy): Eukaryota > Metazoa > Chordata > Actinopteri > Gobiiformes > Gobiidae > Chaenogobius > Chaenogobius annularis. The sequence continues at coordinate 1,329,358 of BJKM01000068.1, read as the reverse complement.
GAAAAACAAACAAATGGGCATTCAGTGAACAGACATAGTCATTTTAGCTCATTTATTTCTTAATGTGTTAGCCCTTTCCATCAGAAAAGTGACATAGGTTACATAGTTGCACTTGTTTTAAGAAATGTGTAATGAGTCAAAACAAATGGCTTCTCACTCAAGCCACAAGGGGGCCGAAATGAAAACATTGTTCTCGTTTAGAAACTGCAATGTATGGAAGCCCAATGTCTTCAAAAACAAAAAATCTATTTACGCCCAAAATTGAGTGGCTATTTGTAGCGCTGAATGATGGTGCATTTTCTTCGGTGTGGCTGTTCTCGAGCAAATATTCAACATTCATATACATTTTATTCCCCTGTTTTTGCAGAATGCACCAATGTATGGCATTTGTAATAGTTCCACTCATAACCGATAGTGTTGTCTACTTTTGTGCGTGTTGTGTGTTTTCGGTGTGTTTTTCCGCGTGCCTGGCCGTGGCCCTGCCTCCTGCGCGGCCGAGCCTACTTCCTGGTGAATCCGCTGCTCGCTGTAGTAAAGTCTGAAGAGCGAGTGAAAGCGGACTGAAACCCGCACTCAGATTACGGTTCATCTCTTCTGTACGTTTTAGATGTTTCACGTTTAAAAGACAGAATGGGAAGCACGGTGATGGAGCCCAGCAGCGACAGCTCAAAGAAAAAGGAAAAAAGGAAACGAAGTCTGCGGATTAACATGCCAGTGAGTCGGTGAAGTATCAATTCATTTGATTATACATATATATTTGTTAATGTTAAGATGTGATCTGAAGAAACGTTTTGTGATTTGGAGTTACGTTGTAGCTTGGAGCACAGTGTGGTAGAAGTAGTAACAAAGTACAAAAGTATTGTATTTCAGTACAGTATATCGGTAGGTCTGATAAAACCACTACTACGCAGAAGAGCTCAGGCAAAAGCAGACTGATAACAGTGTTGTTATTGCGCTATAAACCTTGAAAAACATGCTGTGAGGGAGCTGTGAGCCCGGAGCACAGACCTGACCAGTAACTTGACTAGTGAAGGGTCTGCCACCTGCTTGTTTCCATGGAGATGCCATTGCTTTGCCTGGAACATTACGCAGAATGGCTCAAAACGTCTCCATAGAGAATCTTCCAAAGTTTGATTTGTTTCAACTTGATCTCCATGAAGTCTTTTTGTCCATTTTACAGTGGATACTTTTTACTTATACTACAATACCTTTGAGTACCACTGCTCTAGTGCTACAAGACTACAACTGTCATGTTAATTACTCATGCCATTTCTGTACTTTTCCTCCACTTATTAATGTATATTTGATCTGCCAGTAACAAAAAAAAACGCTATAAGATTAATTGTTTTTACTTAAAGCGGACATATTATATAAAATCTACCCTAGTTTTGAACCATAACAGTGTTGCCTCATCATACATTTACTCCGAGTTGTATTGATTCATGCATGTTTGAGTAATCCAGGCTGAGGCTTGAGCTTTCAGAAAATGTCCTACTTCCCCTCCCACAGATCTGTACTTATTTGTGATTCAGAAAAGTGAAGATTCCAGGTCATTAATGTAGGATCCGAAAATGTCACTTGGCCATTGCTTCAACAATAAAGCAGTTAAGGAAAATCTGCTGCGCCCCACAGTGAAATGCCACTATGAAGTTCTGCAGTTTTGAACAGGAAGCTCGTGAGTTAGTGAGAACCATTTTGGATCAATATTGTTGTTTAAAATGAACAACATGTAAAATAATAATCTAATGTACTTTATAGTTTCATATTGAATACCTGAAAAAGCATTATGTGTCTTCTTTTGTCTGCTGTTGACCACCCAGACTAGATGCTGTTTATGCTCAGGGCCAGCTCAAGTTGGATTTGGTACAGGTTTTAGCCAAACTGTTTACACCATAAAAATTTTTGTGAGAATGCAAGATGTTGGTCTTCTGCATTCTTTGGCCAGAATTTGAGTATTGTTAAAAAAGGAGACTGAAGACAATGGTTGACAATTAGCATGCAACAAATGAGAACAAATATAATAGGATCAAGGCCAATTCATTGTTGTGTATTTTTCCATTCTATTATATGGAAAAGGTGACATATCTAATTTACTTACTGGCAATATTTCATTTTTTGGAGTGTAGGTGGGTACTCTTATCAAGATTCTGGCCCAAATCAGGAACAGGGAATACACTGTATCTCTGGATGCAGTGTGTGGGACAGGGTCCACCCATCATGGATGTGTCCTACGATGTTGCTAGTCCTTTTTGGTTCTTAACCTCAGGCCATTATGTGGCAGTATGATGTCCTCCTACAGGTATTTAAGGCCAAAGGAAGCAGCCACAGGTGCTGCTGATCGTATTATTTGTCTTTTGGAATTTGGACATGGCCCTGTGGCAGATTTATTTGAGCAGTTTTTTAAAAATGCATTCATGATGTTACTCTTTACATGATTCTGAAAAACAATATATAAAGGAACCAGGCCTGAAACATCTGTATGTCCTACTTCCATTCATGCCAAAATACATGTCATTTACAGATCATGTTTTGATTTTGTCCATTCGTATGTTGGAAATAGTCTTTTTGCTTCTTCAGATAAAAGCCCATTTTGTGGCCCCCGGTACACTGTATGCAGTGGATTCTGGGGTCCAGTCATTAATGTAGGCAAACACTTGGCAACATCATGGATGTGCTCCACAGTGATGATGAAGTTCTGTTTTTGCTCAGTAGTGTTTTGGTCAATATTGTGTTTAAAATGAAACAACATGTAAAATAATAATCTAATGTACTTTATAGTTTCATATTGAATACCTGAAAAAGCATTATGTGTCTTCTTTTGTCTGCTGTTGACCACCCAGACTAGATGCTGTTTATGCTCAGGGCCAGCTCAAGTTGGGATTTGGTACAGGTTTAGCCAAACTGTTTACACCATAAAAATTTTTGTGAGAATGAAGATGTTGGTCTTCTGCATTCTTTGGGCCAGAATTTGAGTATTGTTAAAAAAGGAGACTGAAGACAATGGTTGACAATTAGCATGCAACAAATGAGAACAAAATAATAGGATCAAGGCCAATTCATTGTTGTGTATTTTCCATTCTATTATATGAAAATGACATACTAATTTATTACTGGCAATATTTCATTTTTTGGAGTGTAGGTGGTACCTTATCAAGATTGGCCCAAATCAGGAACAGGGAATACACTGTATCTCTGGATGCAGTGTGGGGACAGGGTCCACCCCATCATGGGTGTCCTACGATGTTGCTAGTCCTTTTGGTTCTTAACCTCAGGCCATTATGTGGCAGTATGATGTCCTCCTACAGGTATTTAAGGCCAAAGGAAGCAGCCACAGGTGCTGCTGATCATTTGTCTTTTGGAATTTGGACATGGCCCTGTGGCAGCCCATGGCTGTGGAGCAGCCCATGGCCCTGTGGCAGCCCATGGCCCCCGTGGCAGCCCATGGCCCCGTGGCAGCCCATGGCCCCGTGGCAGCCCATGGCCCCGTGGCAGCCCATGGCCCCGTGGCAGCCCATGGCCCCGTGGCAGCCCATGGCCCCGTGGCAGCCCTTGGCCCTTTGGCAGCCCATGGCCCTTTGGCAGCCCATGGCCCCGTGGCAGCCCATATCAGTGTTACTAGTCCACCTTTGTCCTCTTTTGAGTCTAGCCTCACCCATGCCAGTTAATATCATTAGACTCTAAGGGAAACATATTGAATGTCTACAATGCCTTCAGGTACCATTGTGTAATATATGGTATCCTTTTCTTGAAGGAAAACCTACACTTGAAGTTCACCTAATTGCATGTGTAATGAAGTATCTTTGGCCTATGGCATTGTGCCCGCAGAGAAATGCCAGCCTTGTCTTTGGTATGGGGAAGTGTGGTATTGTTACAAGGCCGTCTGCACTGGTGGAACATGTTTATCTGCTTCCAGGGTGCATGCTAATAAGCCCCGTGCTATTAATCACTTTACTCTCACTCGTGACACCATGACACCATGACCATTGTCCACTTGTTTTGACCCATCTTGTTGACTGATCATCTTACAACCAGAGATTTGTAAGATGATGTGCAGGCACAGCAGGTGGTGGTACTTGGTTGTTTAGCAGTTTATTGAATTTAACTTTCAGACAAAAATAACCAAACAAGCAACCCCCACATTGTAAAGTGTACAATCACAGTATTTGAATGGGGTTTTGTACCACGGTCGGTGACAATTCTAATGCTTACTACTGCTTGCCGTGCATTAATTTAGCTTAACACACAAGTACTTCCAGCAGCAGGTAAATCACATTTAATATCACTGTGGCCATCACCATTGATAGATAGATACTTTATTCATAACTTCATTCAGGTGTTCAGTTGTCCAGATTTACACAATACAAGGAACAGTACATACAATTGTGTGTCAGTATACAAAAGTTGAAAGTTTAAAGCCCCTCTGCGTCCTCATTTACATAGATTCTGCATTTTGCTGCCTTATTGCCTTATTTCCAGCACAGCTCCAACAGACCTTACTCTACCTTCTAACACCGACCCAGCGCTCTTCACAAGCTTGTAACACAATGGCATAAAACAAAGCACTTGTTACAACCACAGATCGGTAGAACATGTACCGAATATCAGCACAGACCTCAGAAAATCTCAGCTTCAGTTGAAAAATAGCAACGTATAAACAAATGCTCAACTACTGTAAGAGGACAAGCTTGATGTAATATCTCATTCACTGACCAGGTTTTTGTATTCACATTTGAAATATTTCTGTTTGCGGCCGTGGTACAGGCACATTAAACAACTTTGCACGACTGCTCATTGTTTAATTCTTATTTATTTTATTTCAAATGTTTAGTTTTTTAAGTTTGGAGACCACTGGTTGAGGGCACAGCTGGTAAAGATTTACCCACCTAGCTGAAGCCTGACTGTTCAAATTCACTTCCTCCGGTGCATATTGTTGTTGTATCCTTGACCAAGACATCCGATCCTCCGCCTGAGTAAACTGGTGCTTGTTGGACCTGGTTTAGATTCATTTAGTCTTAAATCGATCTTGGTTAGTGCAAGTTTAATCAGATTTTCAAATATAGTCCTGGTTTAATTCCATGTAAGACTAGGACTTGCCCGTTTGTCAATCCCTTCATCCTTAATGCCTGTTGCTCTTTTTCAATTTACTTGCAGGACATTGCTGCATTTGGCTTCGCACAGACCGAAACAAGCAGCTCCTCGAAAAGTGCCACTCAGGTAGGTTTTTACATAAAAGTGCAAAAGTGAAACATGATTCATCTTGCCTGTTTGATGTGTCCGGCTTTTTGGAGAAGGAGACCAAATATTATCCATGCCTTTTTTTTTTTATATATTCAGCCAACCTTTGCTGGTCATTGACAACCACAATTTTATGGTCACAATAATGCATTCACTGTAATTGTGTAGAAAGATCCTTCAAAATTACAGTGAAATGTCTTTGTTATGGCTAGGCTGTGTTGCAAACTCCAGATTGAAACCTGCCTGGTAAAACCTCTCATTTGCTCTTGCACAATGACTGTGGAGTGTTGGCAAACAGAGAAGGGCGTGAGCCACAGATTTCTCAGCGGATTGGTGCAAACACGTGTGCAAAGAAGGCGAGCGCTATCAAATATTTGATTTGTTACTTGATAGAGTTGGCAATAGCAATGACAAGACAACACTCACTGAGGGTTTAGTAGTTTGTCCTGCTATTACAATGTTGGGAAAAAAGTTAAAATGATCATATTATTCAAAGGAACTTGCACAGATCTTCACACGCCACATACTTGCCACAAAGAAATGTAAAAAAGCATCTTACATTAAGATGATTATATTTTCAAAACAAATCCCCTCATTTGAGTGTGGTTGCATTAGTGGTACATAAACAGTTAAATGATTTGTGGTGGGCGGAGGCTCCGTCTGTCCAACTAGATTGGCCGGCGCCTCTGGTGTTTTGTTTTGGTAAATGTAGAGCAAATAGATGGCGAGTTAGAGTTTGTTTATATGATCTTGACCTTGCGACGCAGCTTAGAACCATATCAGCACAAATATGTCAATATTTTTCTCATCTGGCCTAATTCTGCTCTTTGCACTACTGCTTTGAAACCAGCTCTATAAAATCTAAGTCAATACTTTTACGGGGTATAAAGGAGAACTAGCGATTACACACAACGAATTCCATGCTGTAAGGTTTTCATAATTCACATGTCTGCTCCATCGCCCCTGACCCTCTCGCACAAGCTTGCAGAAAACCAGCGTATAGTACATCCACACGCGGGTAAACTTCTGTCATGTCTTTCCAGGGAGAGCGTCTCATCCGTTCAGCAAGCCCAGTCAAATCTGCGTCAGGATGTAGTCCAGGCATCGTCTCCGCTGTCCTCCCGAGCGCCCAGTCCGCTCCTGCGCAGCCAAAGATGGTTCCCCCCACAGCCAGGAGCATTTTCCCCTTCCCCTCCAACAATACCTCGTCACCCAAGTCCCCCCGCCGCCTCAGCTTCAGTGGTATCTTCCGCTCGTCCACCTGCGCAGCACCTTCAGCGAGCATCAAGATCTTCAGGAACAGGAGGGGTAAGCGCAAGGGGCAAAAACAAGTGGCCTTTCCAAATGTCAGGGCGGAAGATGGAGCGCTACCTAAATGTTACGCGCGGGCGGCAGTTTGAAGGGTGTATTACCATGAATCTAATCAGAAAAATTGAATGAATTAATGGTACATAATCGGACCAAAAATGAAATGTCACAGCAGAAAGCGCAGCCTTTTATCGAACACTCATGCGGGTTTCCTGTTTGTTCACTAAAACCACAATTTAGAGCAGTGATTTGCAGTGTGGGTGGAAATGTTCAGTTCATTTGTATAATGAAAATACACATATTAATTAGAAGGGGGCAATATATTGAAGATTAGATGATATTGTGAAATTAAAATGAATATTGAGTATATCATAAAAATAAAAATGAAAATAGGGTATAAGGGTTAAGGGTATAAGGTAAAGATTTCTGCACTTTTGTGATCGATTTTAAAGACATTTCACAATTGTCTGACAATTAAACCTCAACTAATATGTTTAAAGACATGTTTTAACACATTTCTGTTGGATTAACCTAATTGATAACCTAATATCACATCAAAGCATTATTTTTGAAGTTTTTTGTAAGGCAAACATTCTCAAACCCTTTGACCAATGTACTTAAAAAGAAAAAAGTTTTAACAAAATCTAAATATTGTTGACCTAGAGCAGACAGGAAATAATAATAATAATAATAATCCTAGTGTGGTATTAACATGACAACACCCTCCTGCCTCCTTAAAACCTCAAATATGACCTCCTGTTGTTTTGTCTGTCAGAAAGTAAACATGAAATGTTGAGGACAAGTTTTCACTTCACAGGAGACTTCCTCTGCAGGCTCTAACTCTTCCTTGGCTCTCATTATGCTTGAACTTTGCGTAGTAACTTCTTACACAACAGCCTGCTTGTCTAACTCGGAGCAGCATTAAAGATGAGTCATATGCTTTTGGCCCAAACTAGTTTCCCCTCTGTTGTTTCCTCCAGAGGGACTGCTGGCAGCGGCTGGTGGAAGAGTTTACTATTATGGTCACCAAAGTAAAAACGCCAACAAAAAAAGTTGCCTTGAGAGACACTGAGGACATTTACAAGGCCAGTAGTAATCAGATAACCCCGTCTTTATCACCCAGGGATGTTTGACATAATGTCTATCATCCCTGTGCAAGATTTTCTGTCCATATGACAGCTTTAAATAAAAGTGCTATTATTATTAAGATTATAAGAGTTTTCTTTTTTTCTAAGTTATCTGTTTTTATAAGAGTTTTCTGTTTTTATTATTATACTATGACTAATCTGCTTCTGTACCCTTTGTTGCAACACTGCAATTTCCCCATTGTGGGACAAATAAAGGTGATTTTATCTTATCTTATCATTAGATGTGATTGTACTTGCATAAAAGAAATGTAATAATCAAAAACAATACATTTAAAAATAACTCTTTCAATCTTAACAGGTTCTCTTCCATTTTTGTCTTTTTTGCCTAATTCTCCCCATCAAAACCTGCTCAGGTGTGAACGGTCAAAGAAATCAGATTACTCACTTCAGATTTAACCGTTGACGTGGCATTTAAATAATCTGATCACTCCAGAAATCAGTTAAAGAACCGATTTTTTAAATTTATTTTTTGGTGCAGATTTAGCCACTGCTTTCTGTCATCTTCAATGATTAGACAGCAGTTGTTTTTGTACACCAAACCCATGCGCTGCTGTGCGTGGGCAGGTTGTTTTTGTATGTACTTTGCTTCTACCACTAGGCGGTGCTACAGTCAAAGTTGTTTTTACACATAATGAAGTTCAGTCTTAGTACTTTGCCTTTAATTTCAGGAATATTTTGTGCTTACTGTAATTTTACATTTACTCAGATAAGTTTTTAGTATATACTGCTTTTTGTAAACATATTTTTCCATATGTGCTGCAAATATGATCTAAATTCCTACTCACGCTGCTGCTTCGCATAGGTCTCCCCATTGGCCTGGACATTGTCAGTCTCTGCTGCTTTCCTAACCTTATCTGGAAGTGACCAGGCTCTCGCTCGCTCTCTGTTGTTACTCAGGGCAGCTCTGTGTTGACTGTAAATAAAAGGAACTGGGCAGTTTTGATTTCCAAATTCATAAAGTACGGTACATCCCTAAAAGGGCAGAGGGATTTTTATAGTAAGAAGGAAAGAGAAGAAACAGATACCGGTGAGGAACAAGCAGCTTTGGAGTTTGGGCTAATTCAGTTTTCTTTAAAATTGGACCTGCATCATGTCTCTTTAGGAATGACTGGAATTTTCCACAGTATGGCATTAAACTTTTCTGTCGCGCATTTAATCAGTTATTTTTTTTATTTATTTTTTGCTCAATAAACATGCGTACAATAACATCTCCATAGAGACAAGCAGGGGGTGGACCCTCAATAATAAGAAATAAACAATAAAAATGTGAGCTAGTATAATTAGTTTGCGAACCGCAGCTACTTTGTGTATGTCCTTTATTCTAAGGCGGATATCTTGTTTTGTATTTTGTATCGCATTGTATTATTATTGGAATTTATGTTTTAACTGTCGAATTCTATTCAAAGTTCATGTTTTAAAATGCGTTCTTAGAATTGACAAAAAGAGCTACAATAGACCAACAAACGGACAAACTGATACAATATAATGTTCGTACAGATCTAAACAACTGGGTTAGTATTTACTTGGCAGAATAATATTGTGTTATTTGCGGAGGAAATTACGGTACTTAAAAAATTGCAGCCTTTGTGATTATTTAATTGCATCTATTCAAATTAGAATTTCGATTCGATTGCGTTTAATCTCACAGCCGTACTTTATAGTTTGTAATCCTACTTTGGATACTTTTTGGATCACAATTAGGAACCAATTTACAAACACATAATTGCATTTGACACAACAGCACTCCAAACCACAGGTAGACTTCACAGATTCCTCCAGATCGTTCTTTGTTATCTTGAAAATCTGTCTAATGATACAGTACTTTTACATGTCCAACTACTGTAAACGTTGCCTATAATCCAATTTGTCAAAAGAAAAGAGCTCTCTTGCCAGCCACGACTAGTCTGAATGAAATCTTCTTACCCGGACGGTGTCAAGTACATTTCTGAGCATATTCATAGTGTAGTACAGTTACCATTTAATGATTATTTATGTTGGCAACACTTCCTCTGTTACTAGCCTGAACCCACTGAACAATGCTCTGTTACGTAACATGTTCATTCATGGCCCAGGCTTAAGCTCCAAGGCATGGCTCATATATTAATGTGTGACGTGAGGCAAGTGGAAGCCTTTCTGATCAGCTGACAATTTACACGGGACTCTCCTGCTCCGCGATCTCACGCTCAAATGTCAAAACGGCGGAAGCACCAGCGGATCCATTGGGAGTTCGGGGATTTCTGTCCACCACAAAGCAACATGCTGAGGCATACGTACTTCAAACCCATGTTTCAGCGCCTGCAGACAGAGTGGGACAGATGTGGCTGTGCTGAATCTGCTGCTCGGAGCAAACGGATGAAGGCAGGGGAAAGGGGTGTGACGGCAGTGCTGAAGCAAGGATTCAACCAATAAGGGAGCACGTCTGAGGGACTAGCCTCCTTTTACAGGCCGCTGTCAGGCTTGCTATATTAAAGAAACACCACCCTCAGCTGCACCTGACAATTTACAGTAGCAGCAGAGCGAACTTGTTTCTCATTTGCATCCCTGCTGTCAGCCGGAAGACGACTGACCCCGATCTACTCCACATAAAAGTTACTATACTTTGTTTACACTACGTTCTTCCAAAAGGATCATTTTCTCCGGCACATTTCTTAACTCTTTTGGGGAATTGCCATTGCTCTTGCCCTTTTTCGCTTAAAGTGTCGGACTATTCTTTGAATGATCACCTCCTGGAGTTTACCCTGAATTTTTAGCGCACATATTTTTATTTTTGTTTTAATTTTTGAGCTACATAATTATTAAATGCCACATTTTTGTCAACATGTAGTAGCATTTTAGGTTGTATTTTGCACTTTTTATTCGTATGGTCATGGTCAATTGTTCTATATTGAATCAACAACCCACTGCGTCCCATGAAAAGGTTTGGCAGCCTGAGGAGGAGCAAGAAACGCAAGGAGCCAGATGGGCTGGGAGGGAGGCAGCAGTCGGAGTCATCGTGTCTCGCTGGTAATACATTCTCTGTACTGTTGCTAAAGTTGCATGTGTCAGGAAAGTGGTCTTAGTTCAGCTTTGGTGGCACTTCTTGTCATTTGCCTTGGCCTCAGTTTGCCTGTATAGTTTCTGTATGTGATGGTTCTCCGATTTCACACATGCTTGCAAAGTATTCCCTCTGTAAGTTCAAAGTGCTGAAGCTATAGGTAACACAAGGGTAACATTGTACAGTGAAACTAGAGCAGCCCTACTTTCATTTTTTTCAAACTTTTTTTGACCAAATAGTTTTTCATTCATTCATTACTATCAACTGCACTCATAAACAAGTAAACCTTACAGCTCGTCATGCCTACAAATTGTTGTTGTTGTTGTTGTAGGTTATTGCTCCTGAACATGGGGATTTGAATCCTAATATTAAATTTTACAAATCGGATCGTAACCACAATACTGATGAATTTTCAAAAGTCATTCTTTAAGATCAATCATATGACTTTCCCTACCAGCATAAGTTGCACAATATGTGGAGCTACTTTTAAACTAAGCTGTAGGTATTAGGTTGGTATTATACATTAGGCTAAAAGAGAGTCATGCTAATCTTTATATGTTATTAAACTACCATTGATTTTATGGCGTGTAGGTTGATGGCATGAACTTGAGTTGTGCAGGGACAAACCAAGAGATCATCGTAAAGTTAGGGAATGACGTGGTGACGTGTTTGCCAAATCATAAAAAATCCTTTGATCCACAGGAAAATGTGTCACTTTGTCTCCAGTCTGAGTGGATCTTTGTTATTAACCTTTTTACTTTTTTTTTTTTTCAAGTCACACTGCAAGTTTTATCAGCTGCTGATCTTCTAGTTATGTAATCTGGTTTGGCATCAAAACAAGAATTGTAATGTTTTCTTGTTGACAAAACAGTTGCGAGTGTTTGAGTTCTGATTCTTTGCATATTTACCACACTTAAATGTTTCAGATCATCAAAACAATCTTAACAATTCACAAAAACATAAACTGCAAGACCCACAGTGTTGACATTTTTAGCCACAAAATATAAGCGTTTTTATTGCACTGAAAATGTATAAAAAGTTGTGTCCTTACTGTGAGCTAGCCTGGAAGAGGGAAATTGTGTTCCTTTATAACATTCCACAGTTAGGCATAAAACGTATATCCGCATGAAGAATGTTAAGTATGGTTTACATTTCTGTTTCCATGGAATCATGCAGGTGACTTTCCATCTCCAGAAAGTTACATACTGGAAAAACAAATGTAAATCTGTGAAAAAGTCATTGCACCTTTCGATTAACCAGAGGAAAGCTGCCTTCATTTCCGTTGGCAGAGCATAGGCCTGATTATCCCCGGGGTTTGAGCTTGTGCAACGACCACTCATTCAGGGTTACCAGAATGGCATTCGAAGACCAGCTGGCCTCACTGGCCTCATTTAAGGGCAGTATTCATGACTCAACCATAAGAAAAACAAAAATGGCTCCCAAGGCAGAGTTTCAAGGTGAAATCCACACATGACAAAAAGAACACAGAAGCTTGTCTCACATTTGCCAAGAAATGACTGGATGATGCCCCAATGATCCTCCAAATATACTCTGTCCACAGATGAAACAAAGTTGGAACTTTTTGGAAGTTGTGTGGCATATTACATCTGGTGTGAAACTTAACACGACACATTATAAAAGCAACATCATGCCCACAGCCACACCTGGTGGTGGCAGTGTGAGGGTTTGGGACTTTACTGCTTCAGGACCTGGGCCACTTGTTTTCACTCAAGCTCAGACACTCTTGGGTTCTGCTGCAGGACAATGAGCGGACTTTGAGATGCTGCGGTTTGACCCCAGTTCAGCCTCAAAACGCCAATATGGCTGTTAAAATGTTTCTGCAAAAATAGAGTTGTCCAAAATGACTCCGCAGTGATTCAATGGACACATCACCAGTTATCACAAGCCTTTAGTGTCAGTTATTGCCGCCAGGGGTCAGTTTTTAGGTTCAATTACCTTTCCACTGCGGATCAGATAGGTTTAGATTTATGGTCCCCTTAATGAATGAAATTATTAATGATTTTATGTTTGCTTGCGTTGTCTTTGTGAGGTATATAAATTGGTAAATAAATCAAGAAGAATTCGAATCCTTTTTCTTCTTAGTGTATATCATCCACCTCTAATCTGCCCATTGAAACATGTTGAAACTACTTGCTAATTGAGGTCAGTGACCTTGTGTCTTGTCACCGCTCCACTGCATTGCCTCATTGTTGCACCAGTTTTAACCAGAACCCTACACAAACATAGCACAGTTGTGATTCATCACGTTACATGTTGGCCACGGATGAAGATAGTGGCATTGCGCTCACCGGGCTCGCAGTCACCTCAGTGTCTCTCTGACGTCAAGCTCCTCATGACTAAATACACAGCCAGTTCCCTCGGGCACAACTCTCTCATCTGATTTAATGGAGGCAGCAGAAAGCGACTCAATGCTGCAATTATTAAATCAAGTCCAGCCATAATTTAGTACGGCAGCTTCAACCTTGTTTCCACGCTTGGTTTTTAGTGAATTTGAATACATTTTCACAAAATACTTCTTACATTTTTATGATTGTGCTTGCAAGTGAGTACAATTGGTTTGCACATATTGTTTTTTGTTTGTTTTTTACTGCCGGTCTCCTTCAGGACTACATTTCTATGAAATTACATTCGGAACAAAAAAGTTTGCTGGCCTGTATCTTGATTGTTCTCTCCTGAGAATCTGTCTCAACAAAGCGACATTTACACTGTTTCAAAGCGTTTTTGACTTTACTGTAACTACTGAAGGTACTTAATAGCCCCCATTTGTCCCAAAGGGGCTATTAAAAGGCGCACAGAGCAGCGGACATTTAAACACAAAATTCAGTTTAAATGGGACTTTTATGTTGACCAGCATGTGTAGCGGGGTGTCTTTTGTTTTTCTCTTTCACGCTCTGTGTCAAGTTCTGTGATCCTCTTTGTATTATAAAAAAAACCTAAAAAACTGTAAACTGAAAACAGATATATATTTAAAAAAAAAATTGTATTAATATCATGGTGCTATTGTTCTGTTTTCATGGGTCAAATTATTTTCTCCTGAGTTATAAGGACCTTTTCCCATTCAAAAGATCCAATGTAGTATGAATATAATATTTTGATTTGCTACGGCCATGGAAGAAACATTACCATAGCTTCAAACCCATGAAAACTGTATTGGTGGTGTACAACTGAAACATGAGATGGGGGTCGCGAGACTATTTCATAATGTAAGTTTAAAATTAGGACATTGTATTACATCTATTTTTTTTTTTTTGTGTGAAAACATAATAAACGTCTAATATATATACAAATAAACCTAATTTTAATAGATTTGCAACTTGAAATTATGACAGACGTCTATTTCATTTTAGTGGTGGGGTCCGGAGTCTGTTTAGTGGTTATTTTGGGGGTCTCGGCCTGAAAAGTTTGGGAATCCCTCATGTAAAAGACCTTTTGCAGTAAATGTCGTCGTCCTCCCCCCCCAGCAGAACTGTGTTTCCTGTTTGCTGGGTGGTGTCCCTAATAACCCAACGGCGCAGAGGGCTCAGTTCTACTCTTATCTACGGCTGTGGAATGTGCCACAGCAGCGCAGCTAAAATAAGAAGACCTACACAGAGAAAGCAAGGCATGCCAAAGAGGGCGGCTCCGTGCCAACTAAATGTCAGGAGCACACCAAGAAAAACGTTCGACAACATGCTTCGGCAACCTTTCCCTACAATAACTCATCCTGACAGAGTTTGTGGTATAGAATTGCCATCCATAAAAGTTCTGACTTTTGCTGTATTGTGTCTTAACTCAAAATCTTTGATCCATCTTCATGATCTCTATGAAATCATCTGGTGGAAATCAAGTCCAATAATCTTACATTTTATAATTTTTCTAAAACCAAATTATTAAGTCTCAAATCAATTAGACACATCTTTTTTTTTTTTTACTAAAATAAAGTCAGTCTTCCTAGATACTATATGTCAATTATATTATAATTTACAAAGAATAAAATATCTAGGGCATTTCAGATGTACTGACAGACACATCACACTACATTATAATGTGTTTGTCCCTTTTCTGGTCCTGTGACAGTTTCACAGTTTCACACTAGATTTTACGATCACATCCGACATATTAATAGTCAACTGGACGTTCCATGATGTGCCGTGCGTAACGTGAAACATTTGTCCCACATCACAGCGGCCTTTCCAAGTCTGGGCAGAGAAATATGTACAGTGGGCGGAGCCAGTGTCGCATGTCGCTGTGTGTAAGATGGTGACGTGAAGAGCAGGCCCAAAGCGGCATCCCAACAGCACTGCTTATGTAAATACAAATGACTTCCGGTTCTACAAGCTGTGATCAAATGGAAATTGTATATTATAATAATTTCAACATAATTTATTTGTTTGCCGCCAGCTTGTGACATTGCGTAAGGTCACTCATGACGATGTAAGGGGAGCTCTGACTTGTCTTACCACCCACTCCTGACCCAGATCACCCCCACTGAGCAGCCTCTGGGCCCACACAAAGTTTAAAGAATACACAGTTAGGAGTGTTAATAGGGGATTAAGCTTAGATCTCTCATAAAGATGTAGTATCTGTTTATTTACTTTTTGTAAATACAATCTGTTGTAGTTTTAAGGCCGTCCATCCAACATCTTTGTTCTGTCACAGCCTTTCTCGTCTTCTTGGTTTAGTCATTTGGGGATAATGTGTTCAGAATCGACTTTTACCATGACGTTCATCCCATATTACATACAGACGTTTGTTGTTGTGTCTGCACAGTCCTAGTTCTAACGCCTTGGTGGATAGTTTGTTTCATCTGGGTACAATTCCCTGTTATTGTCTGTGAAATTCAACTGAAAGGCTAATAAATATCTAAAGTTCTACTCGAGTGATAGTAACCTTAAAAGCTGTAAAAAAATAAGATAATGCAGTTATTTGAAAGCTTTGTAAATGAGACTGCTGGGTCCATATGTCGCAAACAGTCTAAACTCTTTGTGTGGGCAGTTAATATTGGAGTTGTCCTTTGGTGCATTGCTTCAGAGCTCTGGACATCCCTTCTGTCAGCAGCGGCAGCACTGAGGCCACGGCTCTGTCATCTATAATGTCTGTCAGGCTCCATGACCTGCTACACATTCCCACTGAAATGCAACATGGGACAAGATTAATTCTCCCAGGGACAATGCATTGCCACCTTGATGCCTTCTAAGATTTCAACACTCTCAATACAGCTTGTAATAGAATATACATTTCATGACATTTTCAGAGTGGGAAACTTTTTGCTGGCTCTTATCTGGAAAATTTGATACTGTGCCTCGTCCCACTGATTTAAAAATGCCACGTGAATTTGTAAATCAATTAAATGAGTTTGGGAGTTTGAGAAAATTAGTCAACAATAGCCATGCATTGTCTATTTTGCGAAGTTTTAAAGTTATGAATGTCTTTTGGCGTACACTCATCTCACCATTACTAAAAATTGGTAAATATTTTTCTTTTCTGCAGCTTCCGGTCTCTCCACACCGCCTGCCACCCCCACACCGCCTGCCACCCCCACACAGGCGTCCAGCCAGCCCATCTTCACCCCAGTGACGCCGCAGAGTGGACCAAGCCCGGAGCATTTGGAGCCCACCACGCGCTCTCGCTCCCTCTCCAACCCCCCTGATGCGGGCCAGCGCCTCAGCCTCTCGTCCTCCTCCAAACCACCGATTCCTTCATCATACTCTACCTCACAACAAGTGGGTCCTGCACACACAGTTATTTTTCTTCACCCTGAAATAGTTCTACAACACTGAATTGTAATCAAGATCACAATTTGAATGATTCTTCTAGTTCACACTTTCACACACACATCAAGGGGGCAGAGCCAGTAACAACAGTGTATACTGTGTACAAACCATTCTATAACATTTAAAATACCATGTTACTTATGTTTGCTGTTTATTACATTTATAAACAGCAAACATAGATTTATATTTTCATGGTAAAACACATAGAATATAGAGACATAGCAACAGACTATAAAACAAAAATAATAATGCATAGGTAGCATTTGCCTCTGGGGACCGGTAGCAGATGGCCCGTGGCCCGGGTTTGGGGACCCCTGCGCTAGTGTGCTGTTACTTCTGGATGGGTTTAAAATGTGGACAGTAAACTAGGAGTGGGCAATATTGACAGAAAATAATTACAGTATTTTTATTTCTATTATCCCGATGACAATGTTCTGAAAATGTTATGGCAATCCAACAAAAATATGGATAAACGTGCCTGTAAATCCCTTAGTTGGGGCTCTAATATTGAAAAATAAAAAAGGAATGGAGAGTTAAATTAACCATAAAATGTAGTTTTTATTTTCATTTAATGCACTTTTATCAGCCTTTTAATTTTTTTTAATTTTTTTTTTTACGACTTAATTACTACTACTACTCAATATTCTAAAATCAGTTTTTGGTATATCTTCCACCTCTAGTCTGAATTCCTAATTGAGACATATAAACCTGGATCAAAGATGATTTGCATAGTTTGCAGCTTTAGGACGAGTGCAGCATTGACTGGGATGACCTTGAGGTGAAGAAGAATTGCAGTCGGCTGTGAATTCTTAAAATGGGGCAGTGTCTTTGATCCAATGGTGCACTGCGTATATTCACCTGCTGCTGAAAAAGCCTTCAGCTCCTTGGAGAGCACAAAGAAGGAGCCTCTGGTGATGCAAATGTTTTCATACTGCGTTTATTTATTTTATCCCGGCATGCACACCTTTTAAAATAAATATTAGCTGAAAAAGTCTTAAAGCACTATTGCAACAATTCCAACAATTGAACTGAAAACTCACCCATTAACCAAATATCAACATTGTTACATAGAATTGTTATTGATTTTTATCTGTTTACTTTTAGTTCCCCCAGTTACATGGCATCAACTATCTCTCTGACATTTTAATGCATAATTATCTGTAGGGTTGTCTTGATGTGTCAGCACTGAGTGATTGTGGACTCAAGCCAGCGAGGCCAGATCAATATTTCATCACCAACATAGTACTCTGATGATATGAACACCAAGGACTCCAGATTGTGGCCGGAGAATAATGGCTCTGCCCTTCTCTCCTGTCAGAACTCAGCTTCCACACTCGAGAGGAGCCACAGAATAATCCTCCAGTTCTAGTTTGAATAAAAGCTGTTTGTTTAATGGAAGTGCGTGTGTTGATGTGCATTTGCAGAGCGTGGTCCCACTGTGATGCAGCAAAGCAGATTTATGAGTGTGCGTGCTGCATTTTGGCCAGAGAATTGCTGTATCACCATCACAAGGCGACACTGGGGACTGTTTAGCATTCTCAAACTGAGGCACTGCTGCACTCCTTTGCAAAAGAGGAACCAAGGAAAATTATGTTGGCAACAGGCAAATTACTGTGTATGCAAATATGAATCTCAACATGACACAGCATGTGTTAAGATATGTAAATATTAAATATGTTTACTCTACTAGTTCTACTGCAGCGTCCAAAAGGATATTCTCTATCGTAGTGATGTGTTACATGTATTGGACATTGTACATGTCACTGTATTAATCTGTAAGGCATCCCCAGCTTCTTGCTGCTAAGCAACGTGGGGATTTCCTAATATGGCGAGGCGGGTGTTTAAATTGTTGTGCTTTGGAGGGGTGTGTCTCCAACGTGTGTAACTTCCTGTTTTTTTCTCCGACCTCCACGTGAACTTGTCGCGCCATGGTGAGTGCTTTTTGTCGGGATTAGTAGTCCGACAATGAGCCGTATGTTTCATTGTAGCAGGATTACTTCAAACAGAGCGGTACAGTAGCTGTGCGCGAGCTTTGCGTCCCCCTGCTGCGGCCATTGGATCAGGACCGTTCCACTCTCCCTTTTAGGGGTGTGCAGTCTAATAATAATGAGGCGAATGTTGCGCCACTTCTCCTCAGGATTTTTGTAAATTAAGGAAAATAGGCCGAGATCTGTTTGTGCTGTAAAGCGTCGTGCGTCTGCTCCGGCTGGGCTGTGCGCACGTCCTCTGCCCGCTCTGCTCCTCCTCCTGCTCCTCCTGCTCCTCCTGCTGCTCCTCCTGCTCTGTAACAGTTTGCAGTAAACTTTGTCGTGCACTGACAGCGCCGCGTCTGCTCCGCTGTCCTGACCGCATACGCACCTCCTTCTGTCCGCAGGTATACGGTCTGTTCGAAGGCATGCTGGAGAAACTTGAACTCGATGATGATGGTAAGTGCCGTTTGGACGAGGACGAACATAAACACGATGTCAGAAATCAAAGTCATGGCGCTTAACTGCGTTACACTGTTCGTTTTTACGGGCTCTGGTTCTCTGTCTGCTTGTCTAGTGATCTTAACCGCTGTTAGTTACTCAAAACTGACGCCCTACAGTTTTTATCATTCTAATGGAGTCATGACACATTCTTGGCTCTCAATGTGCAATAACTATATATATATACCTATATATATATATATATATATATATATATATATATATATATATATATATATATATATATATATATATATATATATATATATATATATATATATATATATATATAATAGATACTTGAGCTCAAAGCAAAAAACACAAAAAAAAATGTTTGATGATGATACTATGTAGACATGAAGTTTACTATAGTTTTGATTATACCTGGAGTGGCACAGAAGCCTGTCTTCATGAGTGCAGATTGCAGACCACCTGGATTTAAGCAGAGCCTTACTTGAGATCCAGAGCTTAATGGTTGTTTGGTGTTTTTTCCCCCGCTCTAATTATGGCTTTCCTGTGAGATTTCTGTTTTGTTTGTTTTTTCCAGCTGCTGAACCAGAAAGTGACATTTACATGCGCTTTATGAAATCCCATAAGTGCTACGACATCGTTCCCACAAGTTCCAAGCTGGTCGTCTTTGATACCGCTCTCCAAGTTAGTAATCATCTTCTGGTTTTTTTTTTTCTTTTTTTTTCTTTCTTGATATGTCTGAGATTCTTACCTGTAAATCTGTGTGAGAAGGAACAGATTCAAAGTTACTTGTTAGAATATTTGACCATCAGAGTAGTTTGTATGCAAATGTCTTAAGGTTGTTGAACAATAACCCAGTAAAGTCTTTATGCATTTTTAGCCTTCACATTAGGCACATAAGATCTGTATTAGTTATCTAAGAAACTAATACTGCTGTTGTTTTACAGGTTAAAAAAGCATTCTTCGCTTTAGTGGCAAATGGGGTGCGAGCTGCTCCTCTATGGGACACGGAAAAGCAAAGTTTTGTGGGTAAGAGCAACATTTGCCATCTGTTGTTGCTTTTTATTGCGTCGTATTACTGGATTCCATTCTAGTTCATTGTCAATTACCTTTTTTTATCCATCAATGTTTTATCTGTCATTAAGCATACTCCTGTACATTGAATAAGATGCTTTATTTTAAAATCATACCCTATTTAAAACCCTGTGAAAAACACTCGAGCAGAAAATGTTTCAGACTCTTATTATAATGACCTTGAGTTGTTCTTAGTGCTTCTAAATTAATGCAGCAAGAAACGGTGCATTTGTATTGCTGCAGGTCATGCTTGGTGGAGCACAGTGTTATATTGAGCAGAACTCATTATCGCTGTCATAAGCCATTAAACCCTGTAACGACTCTCATGTATTGAAGACTTTATTATGAACTCTGTTGGAGCTAAGAGGAACATGCCAAAGCCCAAACGGTGAACTGAGACGGTAGACGCCGCTTGATTGTCTTTGTGGAGTTTATTGCAAGTCAGTCGGCGATGAATTATAGATGTGGAGCCTGTGTGAGGATAAAGCGGGGGGGTAGTGAACGATGTGGTGCCCGTACCACGCCCCTAAGTTGTAATACTCCAGCTTTACTTCACACATTTGTGCCAGGCCTGTTCAGAAGGTGGCCCTTTTTTGTATGATATTTCCGCGTTTGTTCTCAGGAATGCTGACAATCACAGACTTCATCATTATACTACACAGATACTATAAGTCTCCATTGGTAGGTAACTGTTTGCGCTGTGGGTGTTTCTCGGTAACTTCATTAAAATAAATAAATGAATGTCCTTCTGTCTCAGGTGCAAATATATGAATTAGAGGAACATAAACTCGAGACGTGGAGAGGTTAGTATCACGTTAGATATAAGGAAAATCAAATTACGATGTTGTTTTCTACCCATTATTTTGGTTTTTTCTACACAGAGGTTTACCTTCAAGCAACGTTCAAACCATTGGTCAACATATCTCCAGATGCAAGGTGTGTTTTACGTTTAATCTGGGTTACTCTGAATATTTAGGGTTATTGAGAGGTATTTTAATTGCTTTAAAATGAATCTAAATTATGGTCCTCTGACTTGCTGATAGCTGAATAAACCATGGTACTATTCCATGGGGAGTTGTGTTTCTGCCTTTTTAGCGGGGAAGTTGGGAGTTCAGTCCCCAAGCCATCAAATCTGCAAAGACTTGTTTGAGTACACTTGAATCTACATCGCTCTGTGAGATGAGTCAATGTGAAATGTTGTCTTATGGCCATATGCGCTTTTATTTTGCAGTCTTTTTGAGGCAGTGTACACCCTCATCAAAAACAAAATCCACCGTCTGCCTGTCATCGACCCAGTCACTGGCAATGCACTTTATATTCTCACACACAAAAGGATCCTCAAGTTCCTCCAGCTCTTTGTAAGTTGACCACATTATTATGCACAACCTCTGCCCTCTGGTGGCCAGTGATGATAACATCGTGACATCTTTGATTCTAATAAATAAATAATGTGTTTCAGATGCGTGAAATGCCAAAGCCAGCCTTTATGAAGCAGTCTCTGGGAGAGCTGGGCATAGGCACGTATCGTGAGATCGCTTTCATCCACCCTGACACGCCCATCATCAAAGCACTCAGCATCTTTGTGGAGAAGAGGGTGTCTGCGGTGCCTGTGGTCGATGAGGCTGGTAAGAGCTAAAAAAAAACCAACCAACTAAAGTCTGTTTTTACTGTTAAAGACCATGACTTGTTCTAAAATCTTCCTTCTTCATAGGCAAGGTTGTGGACATTTACTCAAAGTTTGATGTCATTGTAAGTTTGATTTTTGAAGTACAGTCTATATTGTTTTTTTGTAAACTGATATTCTGATTACTGATACTGGAGTTTAAAGTATAAATTTGGTTTGTTAGGAGTGAATTTTGACCATATTCAACTATTTCCTTTGGGGCAAATGAATTGGAAATGGAAACTTGAAGCATGTTTATGACACTAGTGTCATAACTCTTTATGTTCCGACATAGACCAGATATTGGTCTGTACTCCATTTTAGCACTTGGAAACATTAAATGGTGAAACAAAGATTCAAATTTAGTTCCCTAATATAATCCTACTGTCCATGAATCCACCAAGGCCAGTCAGTTTTATATGCACTGGTATTTTATGCATGTTCATTAACAGAGGAATAATTGTACAGAATTTGGCTGCTGAGAAAACCTACAACAACCTTGACATCACGGTTACCCAGGCTTTAAAACATCGCTCCCAATACTTTGAAGGAGTTGTCAAGTGCCATAAAATGGAGACATTGGAGACAATTGTGGACAGAATAGTCAAAGCTGAGGTAAGTTCTTGATCATCATATAGTTTACCTAAGAATCTACTAAGAATAAGTCATAAACTGATCTTCTGTATCTACCAGGTGCATCGGTTGGTCGTAGTAGATGAACACTCAAACATAGAGGGCATCATCTCTCTGTCAGACATCCTCCAGGCCCTGGTGCTCAGCCCGGCAGGTATAGACGCTCAGCACTGACCTCCCACTCCCCCCCCCCCCCCCCCCCTACTCTGGACACTGAGCCCCCCCCCAACCTTGCCCCATAGCCCTGTCCCAGGTAGGACACATCACCTCCAGCTGTGAGAGCGCATGCTGCCTGGCTTCTGGTTTGCCCTGCTGTGTGGTCTAGTATGAGCTACAGACTATTGTTTTAGAGAAGATGCTGGCAGCAAACAGGCTGAAAGATATTGATTATTTTATATTTTAAAATGGGACTATTTATTCCCACTCAAGGATCATCTCTAAAAAGAACTAACTTCCCTATTTAAATATCAAAGAATTCTCAGACTCTGACTCATACACCTGGTCAGTGACAGATTTTTTCAGCTGTGATGGAAAATTCCAAAGGCAGCTGGTTTAGAGCTTTTTAACAAACAGTGTGGCTACGCAAAATGTTGAAGCATAAAAACACTGAATATTGTCCTTTTTACTGCGTTTGTTACTTCAGCGCTAGTTTGTACAATATGGAGGACAGAGTGGCAGAGGAGGAGCGGGCGCGTGCATGTGTCAGTGTGTTCTGCAGAGACGCAAAGGGCGCAAATAGTCCCATTTCTTAGCAGCAACCACTGATTTTTAAAGGAAATACAAATAAATTCCTATTTTACATCTATAACAGAGAAATATGACTTCAGCAAGCAAATGTTTTGCCTTTTAAAAAGCCCCAGATGCTTTGCCTGTTTGTTTGTTGCAGTAAAAATCTCATGATGTATTTTTTTAACCCTGCCTGTCATCATGACTGACTGGAATTATTTCTTGTGAAACCTCTGGTATGAGTAGACCTTAATGATCAAAAATAAATTTTTTAAGAGTAAAAACATTTGAGGCCAACTTCTAATCATGTCTAGTGACATCTAAGGCTTTCAAGACTATTCATAATGAATCAATAAGCGTGACGAAGCAGGGCACAATATGATCGTAGGAACTAAAAAAAACAATCATGAATATTTTAGAAGGGAAAATAAATTATTTACATGCAATCTATGCCCCCCAAATAAGTAAAGTTAAAGTGCTTTGTTATGTCTGTTTTGTCACATTGCTTAACTTGATCTACAATTAAACTTTTTCTACAATTTAACTTTTAACATTCACAAAGTTAGATTTCATAAAGCTAACTTTATTTTTAACTTCTTTATGAAGAATGGTGATCTAATAGACAATGTGAATGAAAAAAATAAGTATTTCATGGTGCTGATTATCGGGAATAATTGGAAAATCTTGATGTTTATCTCACAATGACAGAACACTATATTTGAATATTGTGACGTCCCTAGTGACAGGTGGTAAGATGGTTGCCAGGGTGGTCTGGGAAGTTGTCAGTGAAATATCAGAGAAATGTAACTCTTTTCAGCATTATCAAGTTTTACTGCAACTTCGTCTCTCGTGAATGAGTTTGATTTTGTTACTAAGCAGCTGCTTGCATCGTTCTCCACATTAATGAAGCAATCAAGTTTGTGAGACTAATCACTTCTCAGCAAGATTCCAAGTCCAGCTGGTATGGGTTTTTTTTTTAGAAGAATACTAGACCTTTTATTCATTAACCAAGTCTCACTTTGAGATGGAGACTTCAGTGTTTAACATAAATTTGGTTTTGTGCTAGACAATAAAAGGTGCACAATGTAACTTTTTTACAGGGTCCAACACCTGCCTTTCTCCATGGAGATGTTGTTCCTTTGCCTGAAATGTTACAGAATATGGCATTAAACTTAGGGTGAGCAGGCTCGCCTCTCCACAGATCACCTGCTTGTCCCTCTTGCAGTTTAATGCTATACTGTGGAACATTCCAGTCAAATCAGAGTATTGTGCATATTATTTACCCCTTTTTCTTGTTCTATTGTTTGCAGACGTATGCAAGGAGGAGACTGTGACGGAATGAGCTGCACAGATTGGAGTAGTGGGTGTACTGATGCTCAAAGGATGTATTTGGGAACTAAAGACTGAGTAGAGTCAGACTGGTCGCCCCGGTGACGCCTGAAGCACTATATAGAGGCTTGGCTACCAAAGAGATTGTGGTGTTCCTGCACCGAAAATTGTCTTGTTTGGACACTGACGCACATGCAGACAGTATACTGTATATACTGTACACTGTATACACTGTATATACTGTACATAGGCCACACTGGATCACACAAGGGCTCGGAGTGTGGTGATGGGGCTCGTTTTGGCACGGTCCACTTTCATACCAAAATAATACTGTTGTACAATAATGAGGTTGAGGTTCTCTTGGTAAATTATATATTAGTAGAGTAAAATGCTGTTCAGAATGGGACAATAATATAAAATCCACCTCCTCAAACCAAGCTATAGTTTGCCATCCCATATTTTAAATGTGACTTAAACTAAAACGCTTTTCAGTTTTTCAACTTTTTGGCCAAGACTGGATTTTTTTTGGACAGGACTTTCGTAGTGTATCAAAAAGTCTGTTGACTCACTGTGGCTGTTTTTGGTTCAAATTATCTCTAAATATTATATGCCGCTCATGCTGCTATCTTTATCTTGGACAGACATTGAAAATGCCTGATCACGAGACGCTGTTTTGATCTGGGCCATACCAAACTAAACCCCACTGTACTAGGATTCAAACAAGACCATATGTATGCATTACACTCGAGTTAAGACGGGTATAATTAATGAGGGCTATCGAGAGCTTTGTGTAGTTTGTTCTTCTCTGCTGCTGTTTTTTCGTTTGTTTGTTGCCAACTGAATGTCCATGAAAATTAGACTTGACCTTGTACGATTCTCAAACTTTCTGGGGCCAGGGACTTCGTACCAAAGAAACGGCTAACACGTAATCTACGAGGAAAAAATTCAGGAGCATAAATTTAGAAAAACAAGTTGAATTGCAGGCTAATTGCTTGTAGTGTGTGTTTATATCGACACCATTGTTTCGTTGCACATTTAAGACTATGAAACTACTCGTTTGAGGTCCCTGGACCCCAGTTTTGATGAATGTGACTCCGAGGAGTTTTTATTTGTGCCTTGGTTTATGCTGCCCCCCTTTCACACAATCAGTATTGATATTTATCTTTTTGTCAATTTAGTGCAATGATTTGGTTTGAAATAATTGAATATATTAGATGACTGTTTA
Organism: Chaenogobius annularis; assembly: GCA_015082035.1. Lineage (NCBI taxonomy): Eukaryota > Metazoa > Chordata > Actinopteri > Gobiiformes > Gobiidae > Chaenogobius > Chaenogobius annularis. The sequence continues at coordinate 1,303,771 of BJKM01000068.1, read as the reverse complement.
ATTTATATGCAAATACATATTCTTGTCTGGTACCATCTTTGACGTCATAAAAAAATTGACACTATCTATAAAGCTTTATATAAATGAGGTATTTTTTCACAACATTTGTCCCTGATCTCGTAAAAGAAATGGAAATGTGATGTCATAATCAATGCGCTCATCTCCTCTTATTGTAAATAGGGTTGATTTGGGTGAAAATGTTGCAGAAAGCTTTATTTTTATGAATGTGTAAAGATTGCCGTTTTAATGTCTTTTTTGTAAATACACTGTAAAAATTTAACTCAAAGAAACTTTCAATGTACTGTAAAGCATGAGAGATTACACTTCAGCCGTATGAATGTTATGTTGGATTTTTGATTTTTTTTTTTTGGGAGGCGGAAAAATAAACAGACACTGAATGTATGCCAGTTATGTATGGAACTTCTTACATGCACATTTATCTTCCTTTTACACACAAAAAATACAGTTAGACTATCAACTTTGGCAGGGCATCACAGTTTCTGATTTCTGGACATTAAAGATTATTTAAAATACACGCAAACTGCAAAATGTGATGCTAGTAATGTATTGTGAGAAAAATATCACTATTTAACAATTATTCACGATTGACAGTGAAATCTTTACAAAACAGAACTTTCTAAAAGACAAAATATATTTAAATATGACAATACTTTACATTTAGTTATAAATACTAAAAAACACTCAATTTTGCATCTAAAATTATTTTGGTTGTGACCTAAACAATCACGATTATCGATTAACCTAATAATATTGACATCCTTACACCAGATGTCAAAAATATGATCTAAATGTTGCATTATAGCATTTAAAAATATATATCATATTGTCAATTTTTGTTCTTTTTCTTTTCTCCGTTTTCTATCGTGTGAAAAAGAGTCATGTAATTCCTCTGTAATACTACTCGGCACACAAGCCTCACTAAAAGCCCTGGAGCTCAGTCTTTGTGGCTGCTGCCCTGAGGATACTTTAAATCTGTGATAGGCGCGGTGCGTTGAAATACGGCTGGGAAAAGAGAGCTTCAGATTGCAGCCAAGGCCAAATACATGAGAGCATTTTTGTGTAGGATCCACCTGTCTCTCTCGCTGTCTGTCTGTCTCCAATTTAAACCATTGAATCCCGCTCTTCTCATTTCTCCACGCAAATTAGACGGTGTGGTTGATAGTGACCACAAGAGGCCGCTGTATGTCGCACAAACGTTGGCCATCATGAAACACGTGAAGCATCCAGAAGACAAATGCTCTGTGTTGAGGCAAATAAAGTCGGATAACTGACATTTAATGCAAAATGATTTACTTAAGGTATGTATTCTCTGATCTGCAAGACAATTGTAGGTCTATTTGCCTTTTTTTGGGCCGCTATTTTCACGTGGTCCACAAACATTAGCCTAGTGTGATTCATTTAGCCATGATGTTATGGATTTAGCCTACATTAGCCATTTCTTTCTGCTGTTGTCCCAAATCAAATCTAAATTAAATTATAAGTCGATTTATACACATTTTGATTGATCAAAAATAATAATCGACTGAATTACATGTGTGAATGTATAAATAAACGTGTCACTACACATTTTGAAGTCCAATTTATTGCTGAAGAGTATATAGACAATAATCAATCACATCGAAATTTATTTTTGCCACTTACACAACTATAAAGCAGGATTATTTAAAAATATATGTTGTCAATGTACAATATCATAAAAAAAAACATTGCAATTAATAAATGGCAGAATAAAACATATTAGAAGTTGTTTTGTATTAATGAATCTTAAAATTATTGTTCCAACTATCATTTATTGTTGGAACGATTTGATTATTGTGGCAGGCCTAAGTTATTGTGTGATACTGCCCCAGGGCAATTGTGGCTATGAAAGTCACTGTTAACAAAACCAAGTGTGATTGAGGAGGGGATGAATTGTGTGCCAACTTGTGAAGTCAAACCGTTCTTTAAACAAGGGCCAAATAAAGAAACTATGCATTTTACTTTGGAGTTTGAGTGTAGGATTTAGGATTGCGTGTCATAATAAATGCTGTAGTTGTTAATTGTAATTTAATCACCACACTCTTGTCTACCACAGCTTACTTTTATTTATTTATAAGCAGAGATGGTGGGTGCTCTGGTAACGACCTCCTCTTCACTGAACATTCAAAAGGCGCTTAATGATTTGTGAGTTACTGTCTTTGATCTCTCTTCGGAAGTAGTGAGCTTAGCAGGAAGTTTTTAATGCTTTTCCTTCATTCTTTTTCACCCAAATTAGGCGAAGGTACTTATGTGCGGATCTGATGGACTTCCAAATGAGGCCTAAAACTGGACCAGAGTTTCACCAGACAGCCCGGCTTTGATCTCCCATTCTCCCCTGTGATACCGGGCCGGGGAAAGCCTCCTCGACACCTTGTAGCCCTAAAGCCGAAGAGGCAGCAGCACTCTGCTCTCCCTTTCTGGCGCTCCCCCTTGCACACTGGACCGTCTTTTGAAAGTACGTGATTTAAAATTCCTCCTCTGAGCATGTCATACATTTTATATGCATGGTGAGTCAGGGGTGGGCAGTGGGGCTCCAAACCCAAATGATCTTCTCTAATTCGCCCCCGGTCGGTCTCCTCTGGGACATACCCGCGCACAAAACACACCACTTTTTTTTTAAGCTACTCTATCGTTCTCATTTTCAATATTAGTTTTACTGCATCATGCTTTTCACTAAATTTCATAGTGGTGTTGGCCTTTGAAGACAAGAGCGATCAGAACAGAGTGAAGAAGCAGCCGCGGGGCATCTTGAGGTTTTTTTTCCTCTTTCTTTTTCCTTTTTGGGGGAGCAGGAGAAGGAGAAAGACTGAGGATGACAAGTGCAGCGTTTGGGGACAGCTTTGATGTCTGGTGATGGGGTAGAGCTGCTCAGGCGGCGGCTCGTTGTGCAAATAAAGACACTGGAGGGAGGATGGAAGATGTAAAGGTGTGATGGCTCTCAAGTGATGACCAATAACAATAAGAACTTTTATGTTCGGGATGCACTCTGAATATGAAGCGAAAGACGTTACTCAAAGAGTTTGAAAGTGTCCTGTGGTGGTGCGGCTGGATGTATTTGGTGTTCTGTCTTACCAAGAAAATAATAGATTCTATAAATGTAGAACTCCTGTACAAGTCTGATGTTTTTTAATTTAGGCCCAATTCTATTCATATTTTTGTCCTGTATTTAGTCGTGTTGAAGTCCTATTTCATCCGTATTTTAGACCTGGTATAGTTTAGTTTCAGACTTTGCTTTAGATCTATCTAGACACAGAAGGCTGGCAGAAGGCTACGGTCCAACAGTTTCTTTCCCTCTGCTGTTGGATTCATGAACACTGTAAAACACCCGTCAAAGGCAATCACAAAAAATGGATGACACAAACTGCTCCGACGATTTAAGGACTGTAGTGACATCAAACCCGACACACAATGGAAAAAAATTAGATTTTTATTTTGAATTTAATATGCTTTAACCCTTCTTTGCGTTGGATGCCACCCCTTTATTTTTTCCTTTTATTCTTCACTTATCTTGTGTTCTCCCTGGTATGGTATATATACGGTATATATTTTTTTGTAAAAAATGATAACAATTCAAAAAGTAAAACACTTGTCACTTTTGTAACTCATGTCCACACGTTATCCATGTGCACTGCTAGTTTTGCACCTTGATACTGTATACATTTTGTATTTAATTCAATATATCGTAACACCTTTTTGTCATTACTATTATTGTTCATTGTTTTACGTTGCACCCTATCGCCAAAGCAAGTTCGTAGTTTAGTGAATTTGTTCCCTCACAAAGGCTATAAAACTCCTCTGATTCTAGTACTCGCATAGCCTAATGTTTGCTCAGGTGGTGCTCAGTGTGAAAACCATGGGAATAGAAAAACACTAAGGTACATTTTATTGTCCTTTTAGGGAAACTTGTCCTCTGCTATTGCCCGAGCCCTCAAACTCTCTTGAAATAAGTCTGGCCCGAGCTGCCGTGCTGGAGGATTGACCTATTGTGCATGTTTTAGGTGACCCCCCCCCCTAGGTGACCCCCCCCCCCCAAAAGTCAAAAAAGAAGGAAATATAAAGCCATATTTAATTACTTATGTCTTTGGGACAGATGTTTCTATTTTTCCCATTTACCGTACTGCTATTTAACACATTTTAACACTTTACACTGCCACTCAAACACAATAACCCAGCTACGACCAACATCATGCTCAATAAGACAACAGTTTCTAAAAAAAACCAAAACCCTTTCTTATTTGTGTCGCAGTAAAATACCATGATTTATTTGTCAAATGTGCCTGCCGTGACCCCCGGGTGGACAAATTGAACACTGATGAGGTGAGTGTACCCAGTAACAACACCCTAAGATGTGGCTTTAGAAATCTGGTTTATTTTAGGAACAATATCCTGCTAGCTTATTGTGGATAAAGCAGTAAACACCAGAAAAACACAATTCACTTTTTTTTTCTTTAAGTGCTACAGATTTGCAAGATTATAGACATAAAACAGTACAGCAACCATCGTGCCTACATTCATATTTGCACAGAATATAAAATTACAGTACAGTATATTGCTGTTACACTGACTGTCCCACTCAGAAACCACACAGCAAGAGACTGGTATCAACAAGTGGGATGGGGTTACGTTGGCAGGTCGACGTGTCACAAAGTTAGGCGTTATAGTGTTTTGGAGCACAAGAAGTGATCACAAAAAGTCATAGAGAAATTGAGCTGTATGAGGGGTGTGTGGATAGTCCGCATGTCCAGTAGAGGGCGCTCAACATAGCATCTGGGTGTGGAAAAAGGTAGGAGAGTCTGAAATTTGTAAAAGACAAAAAAAAAAGTCGTGTATTGCCTTTGTTTCCAACGTGGTGAAGTGGATCTGTTTCCTGAAGTGGGCTATGGACAGCAAGGCTTGAAAAGTCCGATTTCAAAGCCATTTTTAATCAAATGTAACAAAATAATTTAGAAAAGTAGGCTACGAGATATGAACATTAGTCAATTTAGAACCATTAGTCTAAAAACAACTTTGAAATGTTGAAACATAGCTTAATAAACAAGAAAGAAAAAGGATATAGTATAAATAAATCTGTATTAAACAATAATAAAAGGTACATATGAGACAAATATACATTTAAAATAAAATTTACATAAAAATATCCATGATGCCATCTTGCATTTTATGATTATATTTACAGTGTACATGTTATCCTCAATTATTTTCTATCACTCCGATTAAGCTTTATTCTATTGTCCAAATAGAAATTGTATAACAGATTCCACACGGGCTAAAAAGATGTATATCATCTGGATTATTCTGGGAAAGCTTGTAACTAATTTAGAAATAGTGATTCAAGCTTCAGTCAATCCACAAGAACCCCATACAACATGTTGTTTTTGTTTTTTTTTACTCAGACTTCAAGGTACTTTTTCTCTATTTTTTTGAAGAAAGTTTAATACAAGTTAACTTTGGTTTCCAGCTCTCTAGAACTATATACTGTAAAAATGGTGGCAGTTTGAAGCTGTTGAATTATAAAACAGTAGAGCAGCCATAAAAGCCAAAAATGAATACGACACAGAAGTTTAACTTTTCTTGTTACAATAGCAGCCAGAAGAAACAATGTAGTTACAGTGTGATTCGGTAGAACATGGTGTACAGTAAAAATGTGAAGTGGTACCTGTATATAAATAGATCTGTAATGCTATGACTATTCTAATGTGTTATAAATATGGTTATGCATATTCTTTCAAGACCTTTCATCCATGCAAAGAAATCATATATATCTTCCGAAACCATTTTCTAAGCCTGAACACAAGACAAACATGGATAAAGGGACACAAACGGAACAGGGGATGTGTCAGGTTCACACACGGGACAAAATGGCCGCTCCGAAAAACCCTAATTGTGCTGCAGCCTCGGCGGACTTCCACTTGTCAACAACCGTCTTTGTCAAAGTGGAGCCGTCGCAGCGTCCAGACTACACCTGCCCCCCTAAAACTGTGAGAGGAACAGAGGTACCAAACGGGGGAAAAAAAAAAAGAGGCCAACTTGACAGCTCTTACCGCTGGATGATTATTTGGGAATAATTTAGCAGGAGTGTGTTGACTTTGTCTGAGGAGTGCTGATAGTTGCAGGGCCCGACTCCCTTTATTTTTTGGGATAAATGTTTTTCTCTGCCTCGACCGTTGAGCGTTTTGTGCTGTGCTCGACAGTTCTCTCAGGATATTCATCAGCGTGTGACATTTTTTTCCCCCTGGCTTCCACCTCCAGGACGATGTGTTTTTGTCTGCTCTTCTTAGAGTCTGTGTTGGAAATAAATCCGTTCACTTAAGTCGCCCGTTCTAGACCAGGGCAGGTCATTTGGGTGTGTGCCTTGTCTCCATGTTTCATTCCATGGGCCCAAAAGTCCAGAGTTTTTGGAAAGCAGATAGCGTTGCCACAATACTAACATTCCAAACATGATTTTGATACCAAGGAAAATGCTGGATTCAATTATAATAATATTCACTCTTCACTCATTTCTTTAAAACAAAATCATTTTACAAGATCATTTTTGACAACCCTCGCAGGTAATCATGGAGGTCGACTGCATCTTTCTTCAGAAAATCAAACCTATTCCTTAAAAAAAAAGAAGTATTTTTTAAATCTATAGACCAGAACTAGATTGTTTTTCTTCTCTCGGAAATCAGAACGTTTTGTGACTTCCGCTTGAAATCCGTTTTCCCAAAATATAGTTTGGTATCCTGGATTTTAATTGTTGATCATTAGGACCAAACAATCGCTTAAGACTGCACACAAAATGTTTGATAAATTGTCCACAACCTACATCTTAACATACCACATTTTGTCTGTTTAAAAAAACAAACAAAAAAAAGGATGACTTGAGCTTATTTTTACATTTGAACTATTCTGGACTCACGTACGCAGACGCAAGTGCTTTAAAGGACCACTGCAGTTCAAACGGGGTCCTTCACCCAACTGAACAAGGGCTGGGCTTCTTCTGTCCTGCCACCATCTCTGTCGCTTTACTGAATGCCCTTCGCAAGCCCTGTTCCACACATGCAACGTAGACACTAAAACTCATGCTTTGACTAGTTACAGATCAGGAAATGAAAGAAAAACAAAAGAACAAATAAAGATGCATGCCAGTGATCCATCCTGTTTCAGTCTCTGCTCTTCTCTGCACCAGTTTTTGATTTGTTGTTGACGTGGAGCAGAACAAGGAGTCTTTGAAGAGATTGAAGGTTGTCTCTCAGGGTAAAGAGAAGTCTTAAAAGATAAAACAAGAGGCACCAGGAAAAGTAGTAGAAGAAGAAGTAGTAGTAGTAGTAGTAGTAGTAGTAGGATGGTTTAGTAATTGGTAAAAAGGGGGCGAGTTCACTTCTGCGACAGGTATGCGCCAATGGTCAGGCTGGCCGCTCCGATAGCAGCCAATCCGAACACAGTTTTGATGGAGGGCCAAGAGCAGAGGACGGAGTCCCTCTGACGGTCGTACAGCTCCACAAACGCTTCCTAGAAAAAGCACACACAAAAATAGACATGAAGAATCAAATTTACGCAAACACCAAACCAGTAAAACACTGCAAAGATGATTAATCTACTCAAAACATGCATATATAGTTTAATGAGTGAAGTTTTTTTGTCAAAAAATGTGAAAAATGACAGATCTAAAGTACTTCAAAATGTGTGTTGTTTTGTATTTTTTTTTTTTATTATATTGGCTACCTCTACTTTATTACATTTAAATTACATTAAACATACTAAAAAGATTTCATGTCTGTCTTAAGATTTGCAATTAGATACACCATCACTTTGGAGATTCCCCTCCAGCTCTGGGATATGATAGAGACAAATTTGATAAGAAAAACATTAAAACATTTTACAATTCCATGATTTATAACTTTTTTTCTCCACCAAACAAAATATATCTATTACAAAGAGACCATTTTCTCTTTGCTAATGTGGGCAGGAAGTTGTAAATACTGTGTGACTGACACAAGTGAAGTGCTGCAGTATTCCAAGTTACACAGAACAATAGTACTCTTTATGGCTGTAAAGTATACACTTACAGCTGAAGCAATAACCGCCTAATACATTGAGGTGATGTCGAAACTCAGCAACAATGGCAGAACATTTACTAATTACTAATATACTTTCAAAAGTTAACCCGTAGAAGGAGAATGGAATAATGTGTTAATACAAAATAAAAATGGAGAAGAAGAATGCTTGTTTTGAAAAAGTGAGTCTTTAGATGCTTTTTCAAAACGTCCAGAGACTCCAGAGAACGCAGGAAGAGAGGAAGATCGTTCCAAAGTGGGGGTGCAACAGCTTTAAGAGTTAAAATAAGTTCAAGAGAACATCAGCAAATTCGAGCGATAGGGTTTGAACACGATGCGCGGGTGCCCATGTAGCGCCTGAAAGGTCAAACCAAGATTTTGAAGTGGACCCGATATATAACAAGGAGCCGATGAAGATTTTTTTTCCAGAAGAGGTGTGACGTGGGCTCTCCTGTTTGTACGGGTCAGGAGCCTTACAGCTTAACTTTGGACAAGCTGCAGACGTGCCAACTCTCAGAGGCTGTTGCAGTCCAACCGCGAGGAGACGGAAGCATAGACACTAGCAATGTTTTGTGATAATTCAGAACAGGATTGCTTTTTAAATTGTTTTTATTACACCATTATTGTAATTGAGTGGGTTAAGTATTGAAATTGTGATTGAAATGCTAAAAAAAAGTCCTCGTCAATGTTACAATCCATGATTATGACTTTGACACATGGCCAAATGTATGCCTGGTTATCAATCAGCAGGTGATATTGACTGTGTGTCATCTAGGCCTATTTAAAATCATAGAGCATAACTACAGAGTTCATTATAGTTGAAGAAGGATTGTTCTTCTTTTGTCACTTTTCCAAATTGAACACGTAATATATTAATTCTTTGACCTAAAACTGTTGTTGAAAATAGACTGTATATCCACCATTTGTCACGTCTCACATGTCCCACAGTGAACATGACTACATGCGAGAGGTGCCCCCCCAAACGGCAGTAAAATGGGGGAGACAAACCCAAAAGAATGCATTACTCTTCACTTTAGTCAAGGTGTGAATTGAGAAGAGGAGACAAAGTGTGTGCAGTGAATGTGACAGTTGTCTGGAGTGAGCAGACACAGGCATCTGCTCAGTGACAGCAGGAACAGCTGGACCAGAAGAGGATGAACTAAACTTCACAATCTCACACAGAGACACCAGAACACTGTCGACAACTCCACATAAATACTCTTTCTGGGGAAAAGGGGGGATACTGTTGGACTTTTCTCGACATCGAATCAACTTGTCAAAACTGCTGCTGCTGCTGCTGTTGTGTTCACGACATTCTAGAATTTGATAACATCATTTCAGATGGACGGCAGGATCTCCATTTTTCTTTTATACTTAAACAGAGATAGTGAACTTTCTTTCAGGTTTGGTTTCATGTGGATTGTTGCAATAATTAAAATTCTGATTTCCCTTACCAATTACCAATATTGGTAAAGTGGGACAGTGACCAAATAGTTACAATAAAATAGACGAAAGGAATTTTCATGCTTTCAGCTTAAAACTGTTTAATCTATCCCAATATCATTAAGGATACTTTCATATTATATTAATCATTTGTCACAGTTCAGAAAATAATTCATATTCGCCAAATTTATAATTTTTAATTATTCACATTCCAATTATTATTGTAGGGTTAATCGTAAGTTATAGAAGTACATGGATTTTAAAATACAAAGGATCAAACTTGAATGTCACACTTAAACGTCCAACTGTACCCCTCTTCACCCCTCTTCACCCCTCTTCACCCCTCTTCACCCCTCTTCACCCCTATTCGCCCCAGTTCTGAGCGAACCTACTGTACGTTTCTTTAACTATGAGCAGTTTAGAACGGTAGTATGTAATTGATGGCATTGAATAGTTGATCATTTTAACCTTTTACTTCGTCTGAAAAGTCCCTTTTTAGTCCTCCGTGCCCCAAAGAGGATGTGATGTACAGTGTTTTTAGTGGTAGAACAGAGCACCCTGTGTCAACACGAGGGGAACATGCAAAGTCCACACAGGAACACCCAGCACAGTATACTACTGATTGTACGACAACAAACAGCCCATCCAGGCAAAAACATAACCTTGGAAACAGAAACAAATTCAAAGCTGGACACCAGGTGTGTGCTGTGCACTTCGGCCAATAGGAAAACTCAATGGTAAAATATAAAAAATTGTGAAGTATTGAGACAACGTTTAAAAATCATAATTCAGTCCAAAGCGCACATTCTGAACGGGTCAAAGATGAGCATTAACATCAGAAGAAATATTGAATTATTGACCACTGACTGGTCGAATCACATTTTCCAAATACAGACTCGATATAATGCTGTTTGCAGACTAAATATTACATAAATAACTCCATCTTTGTGATTTGCTTATTGCGATCAATTGTAATTAATCTTTTAACTCTCTCCCCAAACTGTCACTCTGTTGTCAAGCTGACCACATCGACTGTAACAGTAGTTCAACAGAAATCCTTTGAGGCGCGGTGTACCAAACTTGATCAAAGTATACTGAACAATGCACAATTGTTAGGTTATCGTCTCTGTACTATCCTCTATTGACGCTGGCGCCGTACTGTGCCTGCATTACTGTGTCCTCCGTATGTTTGCCTTCGACCTTGCGGCGTGTCACATTTGAATACTCCCTTTCCATTCAGTGCACAAAAGCCTTAAAATGAGATTCCAAAAAGCAGCGAGGAGACAAATTTATTTCCTGTACCCTGCGCTCTCTTCCCGTCCCGTGGCAACGCAGTGGGTGCCACAAAGGAAGGATCAGCAGTTGCCTCCCACTTTAGGCCCTGTGGTGTGAAAAACCACCTGGCATTTCCTTTGTTGGTGTGAGCCTTTTAATTACACAGCTTAACCAGTGTTTGATATCTTCATTTTGGGACAGCTCGTTCATCAATAATCTCCTACACTCTAAAGGATTTGGCTATTAATTAGTGAACATGCTCCCCCAAGTCGAGAGGAATGTGGCGGTTTGGCAAAAACACACTTGGCTTGTTTTTTTCTCCCCTACTCCTGGAAAATGACACACGGAGCAGTCCAACAAAACAGCATGGGAGGGTCCACTAACAAGGCCTTGACAAAAATGACAAACTCATGGCTGTGGAGATTGTGTGAGTGCTTGCTGTTGGACCACACTGGAAGGTTAGAATGACACCAGATAAAGCACAAGTAGAGTTAGAATCATGATAACACTAAAGGCCAGGTGGAAATGTTGTGTTTTCCAATATTTTTAGTCCATTAAGTTGGAAAAGACAGCAGGATTTTCGATAGTTTACAGTAGGTGGTTGCTTGATAGCTTAGAACAGGTGTCGGGGCAGACCTTTCACAACAGTGCGATAGAATTCAATGGAATCCTTTAGTTATTAACCCTGCCAGCTTAAGCTACATGAAGCAACCGCAGATTTACTGCATGATTCTGTAGTTTTATTGTTCCAGAGTATTTTTTATTTTCTATCAATCACATGCTAATCTCTAGGCGTAGTGCATTTAGTTATTATAGGTAGTAGTCTGTGTTTACCTTGCAGTGTCAGTTGTCTGAGAGCTGCCTGTAGAGACTCATGCAAGGACAGGGACAGTAATAACTCCTGACTCAGAGGTGAAGAGGTGTCAGGTGGAAATCATGAGACCAGAGTGCTACAAATATGCTCCCAACTTTTTAACTGGAGTAGCGACACACATATAATTGTTGTTGTTTTTTTGGTGGCAATATGTAACTTTCTGGAGATAGCGCGATTCCGTGGGAAAAGAAAGTTAAAACCACATTTCGGAACATTAGTTTTATGCCTTTACAAGCCGAATGCAGGCGCGTCCAGGCTAAGTAAGAATCAGGTTTGTGGAGATGCAAGCCAACGTTTATTGTTACATTTTTCATTGCAGTAAAAATGTGCTTTTATTTGGCTAAAAAGTTACGTGCTATGGCTTTAAGTTGACATAAAATTCTATGGTCATATGGTTTACTCCCCTTGTTATTGATCCGTCAGAATGCAGTATCCGACTATTTATTTGCGTGGTATGTACTCCACCCAACACTGACATTTAACGAATGCATCAGACTGTTAAGTGGATCTGTAAACGTGCATTACATTTGTGAGTACATTTGACTGACTACAACATGTGCACTTAACAATGTAATGCTCCCAAAAATAACCGCTTTTTTCCTACTAATGCTAATCTTCCTCGATGGACATGACCACGGCCAGATTGGATTTTTACTTATACCTAACCAAAACATAAAAACATTCTTATCGTTTTTAATTAAAATGACTAAATAGTTGCTAATCCCCGAAACAAGCACATCTAATGCCAGTGACGCAGGCAAATGATAATTGTGCTTAACTCACTGCTCCTTCCCCCTCTGCCAATGTTGTTACACTAAAACTGCATTAGACAGCAGCTGGCCTATGAGAACTTTTTCAAACTTTATTGTGGTGGCAAAAAGGACAAAACATCTGCATTCATCACAACTACAAAAGACTCCTGCTCCTAAAAGAAAAACGTGTCTTCGCCCTGCGGCTAACCATCTGCCGGGCGACAGCAGCGGCAGGTGTGCGTCAGGGAAATTAATTCTGGGCCATGGCTCTCTACAGTATCCACTTTTTGGATCAAAAGGCTTTTAAAAGGTCATTGTCTACAGAAACCCGCACTCCTAGCCAGCACTAGGGGTTTAGGATGCTTGTAATGTTTTCTATCCAGGTTTACACACTTGTCTTCATTTTTACCGCACACGGTGACAATGCCTTGGAGTTAGGATTTCTGGGACTCGCTTGCAGTCTCCCATGCGTGCCCCTAAAGTGTCATGGTTACCCTGGCCGGGAGATCCGCACATCATTTGCTTTTCCCACCAGCGGGATCGAGCCCTGTCCACGACCTCTGATTTGTTTTTCCAACACTTGCCCTGTTGCTTGGTGTCCTTCTTATGAACACAAAGACATTGCTACACTTTCAGCTTCATGAATGCAACAGGAAATACCAACCACTGGCTTGTCCCGTCGGGTATCCCCTCCTCTATTGGGAAGGCTCTTGTGTGGTAGATAATGAGTCAAATTGTGCAGCCTGGCTAGCCCTACTTAAACCTCAAGCAGCGAAATGCTTTGGGACATCACTGCTGCAGAATAGAGATGGAACGAGAGAGCAAGACAAGGATGTGGGTTGTAGTTCAACTTGTAATTAAGGGCAATGTTGTGGTTTGGGCTTCTATATTTGCCCCATCCTCTCCCAGTACTCGGCTTACATCCTAAGTGTTCACATAGACTCCCATAATATCCCGTAGATGACACCGCTGCCCCACTTTGATTTCATAATGAGCTTCTCAGAGCCTACAGTGAGCTAATTAAAGCCAAACAAAACTCCCTCTCTCAAAGACGCGGGGGAATAATATGGGATAAAAAAAAACAGTGCAAAGGCAGCATTAACGTCCTTAATAATTTATCTTTTGATTTGAATACCCACTTAAATGTGAATTTAGGGGATATTACTCTAAAGAATGGGCTCCACAGGAACAGGGGATATTTTTTAAACCAATTTGGGAGGAAACCGAACACTGCAATGACTTTTGAATCGAGGGATGCTCTTCTAAATTAATATGAATGAACATAGCAGAAATCCTGCAAGGCAGTTTCTCCCATATGTGATTTCTCATCTCTAATAAAAGCCATGTGTGTGTAAGAAAGTTTGTTCTTTGTCTTGACCCATCTTTCAAACAGTGCTCCTGTCAGGCGACTGGGGGGCAGTGGGACCCATCTCCACATTTTGAGTAGAATCTGTGGCTGTAGGTTTAGCTTACTGTGCATGTTTTGGGTTGATGGGGGGGGGAACTAAAATACTCAGGGGTGTGCAAATGCCAGAAAACAGGTCTCAGGTGTATCCTATGATCATATGAGCACCACAGCATATATACTGCCTGTAGACCTGTATACATAGCTCTATTAAAGGGGACGTAGTGGGCAAAATCAACTTTAATGAGCTTTTAACCTTATCACATTAGTTTCCTCAGATTTGTATATTGATTGATTTATGCATGTTTAAGTAAGCCTGTATTGTCCTACTAGCTCCGCCCACACCCCTATACTTAGTTGGGATTATTTGAAAAATGAAGACATGTAGGGTTCTAAAATGTAACATAGCCACTTTTCAAGTAAATGAAAATCCACTTCTTGCTACGGTAAAATGACACACAGGAAGGCAATCTATTACCAAGCCATTTTAGCTAAATATTGTGGTTTGCAATGAACAGAAAGTAAAATGTTAATCTACTTGTGTAATAGTTCAATACTAAGTACCTGAAAACAAACATGTCTCCTTTAAGCCTACACTTTGTAAAGAGATTTATAGTTATTTTGCCTGCTTATCTTATCTCAAATCCAGCAATATTTTTTGTTGTTGTTATATTCTCAATTGATGGCATCATATTGAATACAACAAGTAGACAAGCAGTTTGGATACTGATTTGCATTAGTGATCATATTTTTCATGCTTATTTCTTTCTGTCGCTTCTCCAACATCTCCAAACCTGTGCTGCCGCCCTCTGTAGGTAAAGTAGGTTTCTAAAAAAGTCTTTCTGTTCTGAAGTGTTGACAAGTTGACCATCACTTTCACCTCTGGTCATTGTCTACCTTGTCTGTGGACTGTCATGCGCTGACCGCTCGCCCTGGGATGACAGAGGAGGGTATCGTGGGGCCACTCATTACCTGTGAATGTCCCTGTGTCAGCAGCAGAGCCAAACAGACACTATAGGACACTGAGCCCTTCAGCCAGGACCCACAATAATGCAATCACTGGCAACAACAGCCCAGACGCCACACTCCCTGGACAATAGACGCACAGCTCCTAACTAGAAATTAAATGAGGACTAATCAATGGGACTCTTTTAGTGAAATTAATTTGTACTAATTAAGCTGCAACGTAAAAGGCTTGACGTAGTTTGTGGCATGTGTGATGACTTTTGATTGAATTTGACATATTAATTACATTTTAAGAAAGTAAACCAGCCAACAAAAGCATTTAAACAATAAAAATGTTCATACAAAAAGAATCCTCAAATATTGGTGGCATAGCAACAAACACTATGCACAACAGACTACACATCTACACACACGTTTACTGCTAGATATTGACATGAGTTGCAGTTATATAATTTTGTTCAGTAGAATGCCAAATGAGTTGGAATTCAATAAAAGCCTTTATTTAAATGATTCCAGTTTAATTTACATATTACATGGCTGTTATAATATATTCAAGGTCATGTTCCCTCAATCGTACCTTGCTCTTTTATTAGGAAACGCTTCACTGAAATCACTGCACTATGGCCGGGCCTTTTAAAACTCAAAATTAATTCCTACATCAAATCACGGGCTTTTAAATATCCAGCCAGGCGCACCATTAGCCTGTCCAATAAGTGTCCGAAAAGTAGAAAATCTTTTCAATAGTGCATTTCCAATAGCTATAGCAGCAGAAAACTCGACTATAAAGATCGATACAAACTTGACGTTGAGAATGCTATACCACTAAAGGTTCATAAATATTCAAACGTACGTCAGGAGCAGCAGAGGCAGCATTTGTGTGTTTACAAAACAGCGCTGTCTCCCGTGGGAGTGCAGTTTGCTTCAACGCAATGAAACGTGATCGCCACTAAATCCCCCACACTACTCTTGACACATGGGGCTTCCTTTATTGTCTGCATTTTTCTTTGTCTCAAAATCTCCAGATAAATTACTTGAATTGGAGAATTTCTTTTGGAGATGCTACAAAACTAAACTTGACTTTATTGTATTGAAGATCTTATATAAACTAAATTTACAATATTTGGATTTTCACCATGTTATATTTGATCTGAAGTGGGTTTTAGTTGCAGTAATCCTGTAAGCTGAAGGTCTCTGCTTCTGAACAGATGAAAAGGGTTTATGGAAAAGACACGTGAAACCAGGAAATGCTCTGGTGCATTTTAAGACAATAGGTTTAAGATTCAATACTTTTTTTCTCATCAACATGTCAAAATCAACTAAATGTTTTTGGGGCATCAAACACTGTGCAGAGTAATGTAAAGCGCAATAAATGGTGCAAAGAAATGTGCCTTGAAATACACATTATCTCTTCATTTCGATCACTTTGATAATAGCAGTGATGAAGAAACATTTTTTAGGCCACGGATATGTGAATAATATCATTTTAGAAAAGTAAAAAGAGTGGTGTTCTAGTGTTAACAGCTTCCAGTATTGTGTGAGTGAAAGTTTAAGATCATGAATTGGAGAATGCCTCTTGGCGTTGACCTTGGCGGAGCTGTTACGTGATCTGGCAGGCCTTTTATTCTCGTCTATCCCCATTGATTTGTATTGAACAGCTTTGATCCCACATGAAATGAAGGACTGCTTGACCTTGCTGGTGTTTGCTCTCCTGTCACTGGATCTAATGCATTCAACCTACGCGGCACAGCCTGGTCTATCATTTATAACTACTGGACATCAAAGCAGGGGATAACTTTTATCTGTTTCACTATAAATACCACCAGTCTATTTGATTTATCTATTTTTTTAAAGAAGAAATACTCAACAAAATGTACCGTTTATCGGTCAGTGCTGTTACAAATGCCTCCATGTAGTGTATTGCTATTGCTAACATTTTACCACTGATGCTAATGTTTTTTAAGACATCAGACAGTGTGAAATCAAAAGTAAAATGTGTGTTTTCTGTGTACATAATTGTTTTCATTCTTCAAAAAAACCCTAATTGGGTAAATGAAGTACATCTTACTAATGTTTATTCATTAAGTTCATTCATTCTGACCACATTTAGAATGTAACAATTGCTCCCCCCCAAAAAAAAAACCCTCAAACAAAGGCATCTCCAAATAGATCAAAAGCACTAAAAAGGGATGCCTGTGATGCTACCATCCGGTGCTAAGCCGACATGGAAGTGACACCAGGGCCAAGTAACACCACTGCTATAAATAAGAGAAGCTTCATCTCCAGCTCCTAGTTTAAGGCTCCCCAATCAAATAAACCAGTGCTGTCGTGACTGTTTAAAAGGCCAGCGATGACGCGCAGTAGGACGGAGGAGAATGGGAGCGGACCTCTGAATCACTGGCACACATTTAGGGGCCGTTGTCGAGTGAGTTAAAACCGATTCAAGTGGCTTCCCATTAAAGATTAGATGGGAGCTTTAAAGGTCTCTCCTGGAAGTGCGCTGAGTGACGTCTATTTGTGGATTGAAATCAGCCATGACCAAAGTCCAGCCCAGGGGCCAGACACAACGCTGAGGATTTAACATTGCCTTGGAGAGACAACACTCTTAAGCATAATTATTACATTTTATCTTGTCTCCCTTCAGTCCACAAGGCATTTATTATTTTATTCTGTCTATTGCACAGTAGTAATAACCTTTCATCTTGTTAAGAGCTAAAAATTGGATTTGTAATTTTAGGATGATCAAGAATTCTGTTTGGATTCTTCATTTACACTTAGAAAACCGACATTACTGCGCTAAATCGATGAAGTGGAGGTAATTTGATACCTGGAATAATTATACACGAACAATTGGAAGTGATGAAAAGTAATATAGACTACCACGTGAATATTTTTGTTTACAATATTTACAAGTGCAAGTTTGTTCTACAAGCCCTCTCACTATCACATGAGAACAACCTGACCTGAGCACCGCAGTGTTTTAACAGTATGACGGTCACATGCAGATATAAACACGGAAAAAAAACTATTATTCTTATACTCTTAAACGCAGCATGTTACAGTCTACATTAAAGCCATTGAAAATAATACAGTAGGTTTTGGATTAGTTGCTATAATCAAAAGTACAGTATACACACCCATAACAATTAACTGAGGAGCATTCCTTATGAGCACATACTGTAGAAATAGACTATAGATGCTGCTCTCCACTTGTTGCTTTGCTTAAAATAGTTGATATGCAAATAGTTTTTATAATCTTTTGGCTCAATCAATTAGAATCTTAAACAAACATGATACCAAACACATTTTTCAGTTTGAAACATGCAGTCCGTCTACCCAAAATAGTTTTATAGATAACAATGTAGCTCAGTCACGGATCACATACTTTGTTATAATTTAATTTGCGCAAAAGTTTACTTCAAATATGCACCCGCAAACCGAAACGTGCATGGAGCTACGGTGTTTTAATCCCTCATTCGTCCAGGAATGGTGCATGGTAGGAAAAGTTGGAGACCACTCAACAGCTTTCTTTTCAGCCTGGTGACTGGAAAGAATGCAGTGTAGTGGTTTTCTACTGAAGTCGCAGCACTCAAACACTGCCCTGGGTAAGCTTGACTGGTTGAGATTGAAACGGGCTGATAGAGGCCGTGGGAACCGGCAGATTCCCAGGTGGCCATTTTTGCTTCTCCTGTGACAAATGCAGCTTGTGGGAGAGGCTCATTTCCTGTGACAGAGGCGGCATGCTGCTGCTGGCTTTAAAAGTAATATCCACTGACCCCTTAAGACCTTGAGACCACACAACCTCGGTCTCAATGGGTAAGTCTCTAAATAGCGCAGAAAAACACTGTACAAGGGATAATGAATAGACCACGGGGCCTCCTTTCTCAGATTGTTTTCAAGTCATTTTCTTGACATCATGCATTCAGCTTTCTGTGGTTTCTGTCTTATGTACAATGGCCTTTGGATTTCTAAAAGTCTGTCCTCTTAGTCACTTCCTGTGCGCTCAGGATTACATCATCGTCTGCTTCAAGACTTCTTTATGGTAGAGCCAAGTATGGTTAAATCACAGCCTGCGTAAGGGGTAACTAAGGAGTGACTTGCTGCAAGCCAAACATGTAGTCATACTAATACCATAGAGGAGCTACAGTTGGTTGGACAACTGTAGCTAAGGGATTTTGTATTTGTTTGGGTGCTCCTAAATCTTAGCTACAAGTTTAAAGAAGCAAGCTAAAATGTTAAGAGTGACTTTGAAGAGAAAGCTCATCGTAATGGCTTCAAACAAAGAGTTTCGACAAAGGAGAAAGTATCGCAAGATCAAAGCAGGGAGAGTTGCTCGCTGAATGTTGGCAACTCAATACGGGATGTTTATGTGGTCCGGAGTACGGAGTAAGAGGCCTGGTTTCATGTTTGAGTGGTATTGTTGATGTAAATGAGAGAGGCCAGTGTAGAAGTTCAGAGCCGTAGGTAGAGTGGAGGATCTCTCCGATAATGTCAGGGGGAAACAATCATGCATTTCAGGCACGGCTCCCTCAGGAACTAGCTTTTGAAGTGGGGAAAGAATGGGAGCGAAAAGATTTCCAAGGCAATCTCATCTGCTGCTGTCATATTTGCATCATCAAATTAAAAAAATAGAGAATATCATACTGTATCGACTGAATTGGAAAGCACAGTTACATTTGTGACACCAAATTTCCCTTGTGGTCAGTTGGGAAGTAATAATTTGACTTGCACAATCCAGTTTCTGAGTGTGAAATCAGATTAAAGTTCTGACATTTTGAGTTTGTTATGATATTTTAAGACATTATAGTCACACTTTGCTTTAAGGACTACATATTCATAGCTAACTAATAGAAAAAGAAATACAAAACAACTTAAAAGCCGTGTTTACAAAATAACAGTATAGAATACCAATTGTGAAGCAATAATTATCCTTACTGTGACGTCTGATTAAAAAGTATTTCTTATGCTCACTCAAATTCCACCCATTTTCCTCATTCAGATGAAGTATTGTAGGAAAGAGTTCAATGACCTCTCTCAGGCAACCAGCTGATTTTCATCCAGGCCGGGGGGAGAGGCGAAAGAATGTGTGGAATGCATTGATGTTCGGAGACAAACAACTGCACTGTGTCCTCCAAAGCTTGATATGCGAAGGAATGAACCACAGCATAACTACGCAGACTCGATGGCTACGCTCTCCCCTTATGCAACCACAGTATCTTAAAGTTTAACTGAACAATGATAGACGCACCTTTTCCTTCCTTTTCAGCTTTTGATTCGGTCTGTGGAGACAGAGATTTTAAAACTGGAACCATTGTTTGAACTTGGCAAACGCTGCTTTTCAGAGGCGTATATGACCTTCCCTGTCACCACGCGCAAAATGAAACAAGCACCACCTGATGAATGATAATAAGTTAGCCATTGTGCGACTTGTGAGAAAATGTGTGGAAACTTAATAAGGCGCTGCATGTTTAATAACACAGGCACAGATTTTGGATTCCCTCTCCCTGGAATAATCCAGGAAGAATGTCATTAGTGGTAGATTCCTTGTTGTGTTGGCTTGTGAAAGGAGTGTAAAATAAGATGCTATCTTTTCTCTAAGGTAATGAATATTAGAAAACATAATAAACACTCAAGAGGAATGTGTAAAGTGTAAATTAAGCAGAGGCTGCCTTAATTTAACATAAGTGCCCCCCGAAAATTGAATGATCCAAAAATTTGAGGGCTAAGTAAAACCTCACCTAACATAATAAGCCCTGTGGCACACTTTGGACAGTCCGTTTTAGCTGGGTGTTCTGTACAAACATGTGGATAGCCTTGTTTTGCTGTCAGCAGTGGCATCAGCTGAGAATCAGATGACTCACTCATCTGACTGATGACTACCCCATCAAAGTTTGCTCTTTAACTTCACTTCCCTACTTTCCATCCTACCACAATATTCAATCAATCATCTACAAGGCTTTCCGAGTGTCATGAATACATGTTGCATTTATTATCCAGATTTTTTAAATTGACATTTAGAGTGTATATCATATGTAGTTTATTTTTATTTTTATTAACTCACTCACCATTTTATTTTACCATATTAACTCCAAACAGTCAGAATAGTGACAGCAGATTAAAGCCACATTGCAAGTACAAGTACTTACATTTCAGTCAATAATAAAAGTGGCAAGAAAATCTAACTAGATCATTTCATTCATGTAAAAGACCAAAAACATTTACATTCCACCATAAACTGCAGGTTGGGAATTTTCCAAGCTGCTTTGGCCAAAACAATTGTTACATCCTTGACAATCTCTCCACTAATGAGTCATCATTTCAATATAATAACACCAAAGTCAGTGCAGGGGGCACTTTGTAATTTTTCAACCATGTGAACTTTTGTACTTTTTTAATGGACAATAAAACCTTACTGATGAAAAAGTAAAAGTGAAACAAAATGTCACATGTTACTATTTGATGCTATTTGGACAGGTCACATGATGCACTCTCTATTTTACATAAATCAGCACAATTGGGAGCATAGGCTACTGTCAAGGCAATGTATTTAATATACTATTAGTTTATATCCTATATGTAAATGAAAATTAGACAAATCAACACTTTGATATATACTATTGGCTTTGCTGGGTATTTAATAATGTATGTAAATTCTGGACTTTAATATACCGGTAAGTTTCTGAAGAAGTATGTGACACAGAAGTTTGCATAGGGGTAGGATTAAAAACATGTCAACTTTTCCCTTTTGACATCATCTGACTGCATTGACTGTATTCCTTAATTATTGTCCATGTTGTGTTATGATTTATATATGTTATACATTGTAAAATTTCAAATAGTAGTAATCAAATCAATATATATAGTAATATGGCTGTGTGCTGGTGATCAGGCTACAAAAAAAAAATCCCCAACCACATTTTTGTCTATTCAAATGAAGCTGGGTAAATCAGCCTGTAAGACTGTCAGCAGCCATCATCCTCCTCCTGATGGAGCTCCACTGCTCCATCATAATTTCTCTCAGTCTGTATATTATATCTCATATATGTATATATATATATAAATGTATGTATGTATGTATAATATACAGCACTGAGAGAAATTATGATGGAGATATATATATATATATATATATAATATATATAATATATTATATTATATTATATATATATATTAATATTATATATATATATATATATATATATATATATATATATATATATATATATATATATATATATACATATACATACATATACATACACACACACACACACACACATTCTACAGCAACAGTCTTAAAACCTCAGTTTATCACTCAGCATTAATGTTTATTACAGGAGAAGGATACAGAACTCACCACTGTCAATTATACTCTAAAGTAGGATGTCAATCATTGGATGCAAGAAGCACTGCCTTTAGTTTATTTATAAGGATCTCATTGGGGACTATTTAACAAGTTTACTGAACATTAGCTCAGGTATTCGCCGATTCGGATCACAGGACATCAATACGGAAAAATCAAGGGAAAAAGTCGTTCAGGAGCTTTGCTCCTGACTTATGGAACAAATCTCAAAGACTTTGCTAATGAAAATATTTAATGTATTATAACGAATTCAAAGCACTTTTAAAAGACTAGTGCCAGGGCTCTTGTTTTTATTCCATTTTGTGTTTCTATAAATGTATTTTATTAAATGTTTTATTGCCATTTTATTTGTATCATGTTTTTATGTGTTAACAGGGCCCTGCCAGTATGAATAAAGTTTATAATAATAATTAATAATAATCAGCAATACACTCCCCGGCTCCACTCCCACCCCCCATCATCTCATCGTCCTGTTTTCCAGCTCATCCTCACCACCACCAGTGTCCAGGCCCCGGGGGTAGACATCTAGATGCCATCTTATCGGCCCACTCAATCATGGCCACGTCTTCCGTCGGGGTCTGAGTGCCAAACAATCTCAAATAAAGCTCTTCTAATGCTCTTTGTTGAGTCTCTTCAATGTGAAATAATCAAATTCCTTTTTATTCTTGATGAGCTAATCAGTCTTATCATGGTCCCTTATACGTGCATGTCTATAAGTGAACCCGAAGTAATTTGAAGAAAGGCGTGCAAGACTTTATAAAGGTCATGGAACTCTCACTGTCGATGTGCAGTATCAGAAAATGACGGCTGGATAATCTGACAGTTACACTCCCATCTTTTATATTACAACTCACTTAATGAACTTCACTCTTCTCCATCTTTTACAACCTCACCCTTCCCTATCCCATAAACCGTGGAGATAAATGAGACACTTTATAGGTCAATTTACTTATTTGATTTAACCACAGCTTAGCTTTTTTGGCGACATACGCCTTGTCTAGACATAATTTATTTGCTGCTAACCGTTCCATTAAACACATTTGACATAACTGTATCCAGACACCATGACACATTGCTAAAACATTGACAGCGTGCGTCAATTAAGAGCACTTCATTGTCAGACATACATATGTGGAAGAAGAAGAAGAAAAATCTCATCATGTCAGTACACCTTTGAAGTACCTGTCTCTATTTGAAGTCATAATGTCAATCCCTGGAGCTAATTAAAGTTGGCGGTTACGGATCTGGGCTAGCAGAATTGATAGATACACCCGGTTAGCAGTGTGAAATAACATACAGTAGAAGTCATGTAGAAGCAGCAGGGGTTGGAGTGACAGGGACATCAAAATCTGCTTGTAGGACTAGTCAAGTTCACCCCTTGTGCTTTCGGTTTTGACTCGATGACAGTTTTCCCGCAGCAAAGCTTTTATCTCGGCCATATCAGGGGCGTATCAAAGAGGAGAGCCAACAGGGTGGTGCGCTGTCAGGAACCGAAACAGTTTACAGCCTTCAGCAAAGGAGAACCACAATGTGAGTTCTAGTGCCGGAGAGGCAGAGGAAAGACTTGGAGATGGCTATAAATCTGGCTGGGCTGTTGGTGGATGACTTTATATTAATTTTGACAGACAGAAAACCACGTACATTGTTAAACTTAAAGCGATTGAAAAGCGATAGAAGAAAATATTGCCCTGTCCTGCAGTGGTAACAGCACTGTACTTGTTGTAGTTGGGGGTAACAACAGTTCCTGGAGACTTATGAGAGGAACAGCTCATAGTAACCACCTTTAGGCCAATTTTAAATCCTAAAAATTACATACAATTAACAAACCAACAAATTTAAAGCTGATACTCATTGGAGTTGCATTTAGCAGCAACCTATATACAGAGAAGATTACTGACAGCTGAAGGCCTATCCCACTGATTCATGTTATTCCATTTTGCAACCTCATTTTATGTGCACTCATGCTATTCACATCACTGGGTTAATTGAGTCTTTGCGGAGGGATCCCGGCACAAACCATCGGAAATGCTCAATCAATACGACATGGTCCGAGTGACATCTGAGCCGCAGCTGACCTCACTCCGCTTCTCCTGCACCCGATCCCATTTCCACAAAGCTGTTTGCCAAAAAACAACACTGGGGAGGAGGGGAGAATTGTTTACCCCAAACCTCCGCAAACAGGCCAGAGAAATCTATTTACCATTATCTGGCTGTTGTCACTTTTTGGACGACATGTACTCAGCATTTCGGACTCCTGCACATAATGGCTAGCTGTTTGTTAGTGGCCAGTCGCAGTGGGAAATCCCAGGGGATAAGTGCGTACCCGTAAGTGTGTGTGGCTTTGGAGCAGCACAACTAACAGGAAGTAAGGCACCCCGGGGCCATCTGCTCCCTGCCACGGCTCACATGTCAGCCTGTGACAACACAGCATTATTGATTCTCACCATCACATCCGCCTTGTGTGTGCGCATGAGGGCCGACCGCGTGTGCCTCTGCATACAGTCCTATGTACACAGACTTTTTTGTGGACGGCAAATAACTGATTTACACCCATACATCCGCTTTACTGTTTACCAGCCTGTGTGTGTTCAAAGCCTGCAGATGAAGGTCACCCGCCTCACCTGGTTCTCAGACTGTTACGTTTAAACACTTTATTCTGCATGAGGAGACGCTTGTTTATCTGGTGCAGATGAGACAGAAAGTAGGAAATTGAAGGATGAAAGGTAGTTGAAATATGGGCTAAAGTAGGGTGAACCCGAGTCAAAGAATCAAAAATAGTCAAAGGCACACATTTTATAGGCTGACCACCATAAAAAAAACTAGTTTTAACAGTTGTAGGAATTTCAACAACTTCACAATGCCAATCTTTATTGAGCCTGTGCAATTTGAATACAGAACTAGTGTAACATTTTCTTATAGGAGACATATTAGGCATAATCATTTATACTTGAAATTGTATTCAGAGTAATTCCTTGTCAATGATTATAACTATACAGCAGATAAAAGCACACGTCTTCTTACTGTACTGTGCATTGCATCCATAGTGATACAGCATGTGCGAGTTGGTTGCAGCACCCTCCAGAGAGCCTCATCCCTGATGCAAATCTGGGACAATCTGACACTATATTTGAATGGACATTGATATTTATTATGCCTTATTCACATCTTATCCATATCACATGCTCATTTTCATTGGCTCTTTTATTTAGGTTTACTACAGAGCAGCTAGTACTACTATTACTACTACTCAAAGTCTCTTATACTCTTACTGTTGTACAAGACATCAATAAAACACCCTTTCATCAACATGAGACAAAAGTCTACTACAATGTGTGAGCTGACCTAATAAGCATTATGTAGGTTACAATTACTATGCAACAGGCTCTTCTTTTTTTTACTCCCTGCTGCTTCTAAAATAGAGGTTGGCTTTGTTGCTCAGAAAATGAATTACAAAGTTTCAAATCTTTTGGGGCGTCATCCCCAAAATATCTCCAGCAGCTAGACAATGGGGGGTGGACCGTTTAACCTTGCCCTATATTGATACACACATTTTGCAAGGATTTGTGCCCAATGGCAAAGTCAGCTGCATGTCTCTGTTGGCCTCTCATTATCCACTCCCCACAGCAGCAGGAGAAGGTGGGAAATGCTTTTTATCTGACAACTTAAATGGCTAATTAACAGGTTTTTTCCATGTGGATTGGCAGCTGGCTTGTAAATAAGTGGAGGGATGCATATGCAATAGTAGGATTAAGGGACCACACGGGAGCTAGTCGCGGTAATGTTTCTATATTTAGCAAGCTTCTCACATGGCCATGCATTTTTCAGTGTTACCTGACACTCAAAGTCACGTCCAGGGGTTTTAGCGTTGTTTGTGTGTCGCTTCATGCATGAGGAGACTTGGCACGTGGCATGCAGGGATAACATGGATCTAGTGGGGACAGAAATAAAAGCAAGCTTCGTCCAAAGAGACATCCATTTAGCATCCAAGTTCGTCTTTGTGATACATTATTCATTCAACTATGCTTTTAGACTGGCCTTGCACGTGTCATAAGTCTAGAGGAAAGTATTAGGAACAAAATATCATTGTACATTGTACTACTTCTTCTATTGACCCTCAAGGGATCACCATTGAAAATCATTTTGCGTTTTTTATGAAAATGCATTTACTAATCTGGAATTTCCTCACTGTGGGACAAATAAAAGTAATTTTAGCTCTTATCTACTACTATTAATTATACAATATCCAACTACTAGAAGTGGGATGAGACAAAGGATTTGGTGGGTCCTTTGATATAATTTGTATTTTGTGATTTGATACACGTATTCCCTTTTTTTAACGGAACCTTTTTATATAATCTAATAACGTGAATCATTACAACTTTTACAGTGCTCGGGATTTTGTGAATTCAATTTGATATATCTTGCTTTTATTATTGTTCATCGTTGTAAGTTTCACCAAATCACAAAAGAAAGTTCCTAGCCTGTGAATTTTGTTCACTGACAAAGGCAAAAAACCTTTTCTGATTCTGAACAATCCGATGACCTGCTCAATGTTAAACTTAGTACTTAGCCTCTTAAAATCGCCACTGGTTTAACATTACAACACAATCCGGATGCCAATTACTGCTTGGGTAAAAGTAAAATTACTCCCCACTTCCTCATTCATTTGTGTCATATAAATGATCTGAATATTCTGGCCTGGCATGTGGTCCTAGTCTATATATAAAAAAATCATATTCAAACAGTATCTCGCTAATGTAATGTACATTGAGTCTTGTGCCAGGAGCAAAACAAACCGCACATGCAGTCGCACACGTGAGATGCAGCCAGCCGCCTACAGAAATTCCTCAATAGGGCCTGCTCCACTGACTCCAGCACACAACAAAAGAACTAATCACCCACACCCTTCTCTAGGCCAGGAAAGAAACACCCAAGCCGACGACATTATTTATTTACAGTTCCCCTGAAGACGTTCAAGGAGGAAGGCCAGGAATAAGCAGAGCACCAGATAAGGCACTGAGGTCTCTGAGAGAGAAGACTAGCCTCAGAAACTTGTACCAAAGCAACATCCTTCAACTAAATCAATAGTAGTGTTGACAAAATGATCAAAGTAAGTTGAATAGTAAGCATAGCATGAGCATGATTTAGAATGTAGAAGAAACACTGATTGTCAGATCTTCCAAAGCATTTTAAGGCTATTGATTGCTATTGATTGGTGATAGCCAGAAGATTAATGGGAATCAATTTAGGCTTATATAGAAAATGACATGGCTTGCAACTCATTATACAAGATAGCGTTGGACTTAGAATACTAATAACTCTCAATGTTTTTTTTAAACTCTGTTACTGGTAATTTATGTATCTGAAACGGGAAACTCAGTATAACTTGGATATTATTTCGATTCCCAGTATGGTTACAGGGGAAGAAAAATCCTTGTTAATGTTGCAGCAAATACTGTGAACAGTGAATAAGAGTATAAGAGGGTACTCCGGTTTTCCCTAACACTAAAAACATGTACAATAGTCTACTCCCCTCAGTGGGACTTAATAATATAAGCCTGCCCAGGTGGAAATTAGCACTTGAGCTACAACCTGGTACCATGCATCTCTCCTGTTAAGGTTAATGTATATTGTGCACTGTCTTTGTCTCAAATAAATAGACTAACTCAACTTTACTTAACAGTAGAAGTTCTTAGAACTAATCTCATAGCAAGAAGGTCTCGAATTTGATTCCCAGACTGTGTGGGGCTTTTGTGTTTTGAATTTGCATGTTATCGTATCAGGTTTTTTTTTTCTGGTTTCCTGGATAAAGAAAGTAGATTCTGCACGGCTTTCTTTGGCGTGCAGCTTTCTTTGGCGTGCAGCTTTCTTTGGAGGCATGTCTGAAGACTCCAATGTTTCATGTGAGGTAAGAATTGGTAAATAGTCTCATTTCTAAAGCGCTTTTGTGGCTTGAAAGTAGAAACTGAAAGTGTCTGTGTACACTGCAGTGTACACTCCAGACACAGACACTGGGGGCAATGCAGGTTAAGTGTCTTGCCCAAGGACACAGTGGCAGTATTGAGTATCGCACCTGAAGGAGCTGCGATCGAACTGCCAACCTCTGGGCCAGTGGATCTGACCAATGATGTTTATGTCGACAGAAGGATTCAAACTGACCTTTGGATCAGACGAAGAGCACCAAGTGAACAGTAACTCATTTTGGAAGCTCCAAAGAACTGCTTTGTGGATCTACTTTCTTGCCCTTTGCTAGTTTTGACTTTTTGGACCCAGCATGCAAGTTTAACAGCCTTGGATGCACAAGCCTCTGTCTACATATGTTTTTTCCCCCGTTTCCCTCATCAATACAAAACATGCACATTATCAATAAGCTTTCAGTCAACCAGCAACTCCTGATCAAGATCCTGATTCAAGCTCTGGAGAGGGTCCCGATCTCTGGAGAGGGACACGATCTCATGCCACAAGCTAAAATTTCTACAATTGAGCATTCATGAGGGAAATTATCGTAAGGTTTTTCCATAAAAAAGGGTTAATGCTGGTGAGTTACACCTCTTGAAGCTGTATTTTCAATGACAATGACAGCAAAACTATTCAAAAAACAAAAAAAAACTACAAGGACAAAATTGTCAACTGGATTAAACAATTTATTTATTATAAATGATGTCAAAAAACATCTTTCATGATCCCGTGGACCCAATCGTTTCTCGTCTTGTGGAAATTGTGTCTTATCTTGCCTTTCAAAACTTACCATAGATGTGCTGTATTTCAGTTCAAATAATCTTTTTGGGCAACAGAACCTTTCCCCCACATTCCATTTTTTATACTTTGCATTCCTGAAAATAATGATCATACCTAATGCTCAGTACTCAAATTTCTATGGACCGTAAATATGTTGAAGAAAACCCAGGCCTCATAGTATTCGAGACAGCTTCTTGCATCTGTAGAAACTGTTTAGAGCTTAAAGTCGCGATGGCAGATGGCGGCCCACTGCACAAAATAAAGGGGTACAGTATGGGGGGTTTCTTGGCTGCTCACACAAGGATCCATTGTGGCGTATACGCTTCTCATTATTACAGAGTGCACATCAAGACACAAAACACTACTACGGAAATACCCTGAAACGGAACCCTGTAATAAAATCCTAGTCATACAATTATCGTGTGTGATTTGCTGTTATGGGCGGGACGCTATTTGCATGAGTAATTCTTAATTTGTCTGTCTGATTGCTGAAAATATGGAAAAGTTGACGCCACGCTCTAATTTGCGATATGATAGATTGCAGATAAAAAAGAAATGGTATGTTAACAGGCAGAGCACATTCGGACCAAACCCATTTGGACAAGAGATTTCTTACTTTGCACGAGTTACATGCACGATACAGACATTTACTACTGCTTCATGTTCTCACGCAATGATGTATTGGTCTGAGTGTTTACCTAAATGATTGCAGCACTAAATACTAACAAATTATTGCTAACTTACTTTGTAGACAGTAATATTTTCTGCGACACATCTAATAAAAAACTGCACATAGGCTGCACAGGATGACTGTTTTAGAGCAATAAATCACACTTAATTTAACACACTGCTATAATTAAACACTTAACTAAATTAAAAATATATGCAAAAAAGGAAGAAAGATTCATCATAAAACGTATCAAGACACAAAAGCTAGCTAGCAACGTAGTGACCAAGTATACTGGTTTTAAATGCATACACATACACATTAATACACATTTTAATCCTTAATGCTTGTTTACTACCTCTCCCAGAAAGTAATTGCAGAATATACACTTAAGAATAATCAACAATCTCCTCATGCATGTCTTCGGACTGTGGAAGAAGGGGTAAAATACAGTGGTACTATAACACACGAACCACTCTGCCACTTTACTCCGATGGCAAGAATTCTTTTTGCTCACAACTGTCTCAATTTACTAAGTGAGGCTGCAAAAATATGTTGAAAGATTAATTCCAACGGCTACCGAATTCCTTGGCTTTTGTTATTGTGCCACATAAACAACCCTATATGCATCCACACAACACAAATTGGATGTAAGTGGAATTTTATAGTAAACACTCACGCTTTGCTGCATGCTTTTCCTTTGTGAGTCACTTTGTTTGGGTTTTTCTACACTCCACTCTGCCAACTTGTCACCTATATGGAGATTAATGACTTTACTCACTTTCTCACAACCACTCAGTCAAAACTAGGTTCTACAACTGGGGCGGTGTCCATAGACCCACATCATGAGGGTCCTGGGTCTGATTGTGTAGATTATGCACAGGGAATCCCCCCAGACACCCAGCCTTGGCTATAGTACATTGTCTCCGACCACACACACCTGTACTAGAGAAATAGGCCACCTGGCAAGTAGCATTCCTCAGAGAACCTGATCCCACTGTGTGCAACTTCAAAAAGACTTTTGATCTGCATTAACCCTCCATCTTCTACAAGTCAATCCACTCCCCCAAGGTCGAAGCAGGGTAACGGCTAAATCAATTTATGGTGCTAGACAGAAAATGTAAACAGAGGTCAGAAGATTTTATACAGAAATGAAATTCCAATGCTTTAATATATTATCAAACTTAGTTTATTATGGTTATGTGAAGAGTGTGTTAATGTAAAATGGGTTTGAAAAAAGATAACATACGTTGGGTACCAAAATAGCACAGTGCATTTGTATATCTCAGTATATTACACAATAATAAATATAATTTGGGGTTTTAAATAAATCTACTTTTGTTTTTACATTCATTCCCATAAGATCCCAGTAACTATCTCTCATTTGGTTGTCCTGCACAGCCATTTAGGCCCCTGTCCCTCATCCCACTTATTTAGAGCATGTCCCACTTTTTCATTGACAACACATGAACTGTAAAGAAAGTGAGATTTACATAGAAAACCATAAATATATATTTTTTTTTCATTCACCTAAATAAATCAAGACTTTCAGTGTTCTAGCATTCTGTGTGTGTGTGTGTGAGTGTGTGTGTGCGCTTTCGTGCATGTGCGCACCAATTGCCATTTTAATCTGTGCTACTGAGAAAACTGAAAATTATTTAGTGATTTTGCTGTTATGAGTTTAAACTTAAAGTCCCACCACATTCAACAACTCGTCCATCTTTTTCTGCAGTTTGAGGTGGTTAACCCATTGGCTGTAATCTTTTTACTGCATTGAGTTGTTACTGTAAATTTCACTTATAATTTTGTATATTTTTTTGTAAATAAGTTTTCTTCTTTCGCCCACATTTTAACTTAATTTATGCCTAACTACTTATTTATTTTAAGTACCATATATTCATCCAGTCAAGTGTCAAGTGTGAAATTCTGTGACGCCGGTTCCTTCAATCACTCCGTATTTACAGACAGCGCCTGTAAATAAACAAAGGTGGACCATGTTTAGGTGAAAACTACCAATTTAGGGCAACTGTCCCCTTGATGAGTGCAATTTCAGCCACCGCAAAGGCTCCGAAAGGAGATGCATTTAAACAGGTGGAGACAGACAATGAGAACATAGTGTCAGGAAGTAATCAGAGCTGCAAAACAGAAAACACTTCTATGCTGTAGCTTGCAGGCAGATTTGTTTACCCTTAGAAAGTATAGGCTTGATT
The DNA here is from genome assembly GCA_015082035.1 of Chaenogobius annularis. NCBI lineage: Eukaryota > Metazoa > Chordata > Actinopteri > Gobiiformes > Gobiidae > Chaenogobius > Chaenogobius annularis. The sequence goes on along the minus strand of BJKM01000068.1, from coordinate 1,272,006 downwards.
ATGTGCTGCTAGACTCAACAATGTTCACTCAGGGCAAGCTTCTCTGTGGTTCCCTGTCCAGACTCCAGAGGAAAATATTCCATCTATAGCAAAGTCTAATGGATGTACATACACACTGACAAAAATAATTTGTGCGATAAAGCATTTTGATTTTAATATAAAACAGAAAATTGGTGGTCCAATTTAGATGAACAAAAATAAAATAAACGGATCTAAATATGTACAGTTGTTTTAAAATTCACCTCTTCCAAATATTAAAGCTCCTTTCCTAAAAATGAAAAGCTTAAAGCCATATGGTTCAAACAACAGATGGATGATCCTTGACCATAAGCATCCCAAAAAAATCCAACAAAACAGATGAAATCCTTCCTGAAAATAAAATCAGATTACATATTTAGCACAGGAACTTCAGACCAATCTAACCAAATTTACTTCCACTAAAATCTATTTGTTGTCTGTTCGTATTATGTAAATAGAAAGCGTCATAGTCCAATTCACACACTGCCATTATACACCAGTAAAAGAGCAGGGGTCATGTCCTCAGTTAGTGGTAATGTTAATAGATCAAGGACAGAAATGCTATTGGTTTGGCAAAAATAATTTATGTTAGGCTTCTCTTATGTTTATCAAGTCCAGCACACCTTATTTTGTTTGTACTTTCAATATTTCAACTTTAAGGACAAAAAAAACAAATCATCAGCTTCCTAAAATAGTTTGATGCCATGTCTTGAAGCGATAGCCTCCATTTATATGTTTAAGCACCGTGTGAGGGTAGGATTCAGAGCATATAATACTGTACATTCAAATACTGAAATATATGATACAATATAATGGTGCATAACTAGACTGGCCATTCCTTGCTATGTAATTTCAACAAACTTGTGGGGTGAAATAAAGTATGGAAAGCTGTAGAATGAAATGGTATGTCATGTGGCTTTTAATATGATAATTGAAAAACCCAATTGCTCTTTAGAATGAGGAAGTTTGGTAACACAAACACACTCTGGACAAAGCCAGCGCCTGCAGTGTCAGTTATTAAATGTCAGGTAATAACTGCAGCCCACGACTCAGGAAATTCCCGACCTGTGAGGCATTCAAATGAGGATAAATCAACATAAGTGCCTGTTCCAGTCCCATTCAACTGCCAAAAATTATCCATCGTAAAAATCTGATAACATCAAGCCAAAATAATTTTGTAATAGAAAACCCACTTAACTAAATTTGGTGGCATACGCTGCCCGATAATCCAAAATAATCTTTTCACATAAATGCTATTTGTGTCTCCATGGAGGCTGCAGACTGAAGCGTCTGCACCCGTCTGGAAAACACTAGACTTGATGACCTACATTATTGTGATGCTATAGCCGGGCTCGCGGGACTTCCAGCAGGCAATCTCACCACGCCAGCTTCAAGGCACAGGTCTAAAAAATCAGACAAAAGAGTTCCCGTGCAGAAGAAACCCAGGACTGCATGTTAAACACAGAGGTTACATTAGCAGCGCGTTACCTTCAGGGCCCTCCCCACTGTTGGTTCTCTTTGAAATGTGGCACAACCTGGCACCTCCGGGGGCCAGGCACGCACTCAAGGGGAATGTTAAATGGTCCTCCCTTTGAGATGAAATGTTCAGTATGAATCATTGATGACCCCTCCCACCCCTCCCTCCAAAAATATAAAATCTGATCCCTTCAGGCTAAATGGAGGCAAAATGTTATGCTCTGATCAAAAGAGTTTTTTTGGTTAATTTGTACCAGATTGGCTTTAATGGCCATTGAGCCTGCCGAGCTCTTCATTGGAGATGTGGCGGAAGGATGCGCATTTGTTTAGAGGTACACTTAAATAGATTTAGTTGGATGTAGAAAAAGTTCCCACAAACAAATAACTTTCATTCCACAAATGAAGAATGAAGAAGTGTATTACAGTTGGAAAAACTAAATGTAGATATGCATTAAAACAAAGTATAATGCATAGCAGCCTTGAGCAGTATGCTACACTTGTTACATTATGGGCAAGGCCTGTACATCAGACTGGACTGAAATGTAAGCCTCTTGAAACAACTGGTTTAAAAGTGTTACATTTTGGGTAAAATGAAACTGCAACCAGAGCTGGACCGATTCCACCCATGACCAGAGGCCGAACACGTTAGTCCAATGGTTTCCCACGAGCTTACATGTGTCTGGCCAAGTCTCGTCTCCAATTCCGCTACACCCATGTCCTAAAAACATATCCAAATCACGCTCATACGCCTGGAGCGCAATTCTTCCATGCATTTTCACATAGGATTAGCCTAAATGCACCAGGAAGTGTGCGCTCCTGAGAGATCATTCACGCATGTGTCCTCCTAGGATAGATCTACGTGCCAGCAGAGCGTGGGGAGGTGTGACACAGCTCCACGTCGGATAGGTTGAGCAGGTTTGACAGCCAGCGTTAGAAGCCAATCGGGATAGAGCAGTATAGAGGACGTTCATCTCTGCGTAATGCCAAGAGCTTACTATGGAGTTAGAAAATGGTTACGCGTGGTTATGCGCCAAGCAGGATCGTGTGAAAAATGACACCCACAGGACATTGGGATCATTTTTACTCATAAACCTGTCACAAATCCAGGAAGGCTTCAGTAGCAAATCGGAATGAGACCTACCCATCCCCCGTTGTCTTGAATCCAGATGTTGAGAGGTCCATTCAAATACTCCGTCATCCAGTCTGCGATGTTGTCCACTTGGGATGACATATCCTCCTTGGTTGCGCACTCCACGCACACGGTTCCCCCAAACTCGAAAAACGCGATAATCCTCCCCCAGTTCACGCCATCACGGAACAGTTCGTCTATAACCTCGGCGAACCTTCGCTGCGCCGTGGAAGATGTCAGATACAGCTGTCTGGACATCTCGGTGAAGTCGGGCTGGTAGAGCCTCTCAAGTTCATCCCCAGCCTCGCGCAACACTCTGTGGATGGCGGCGTGTGGGTCGGACGGAGTGGGACGGGAACACAAACGCTCTTCGCGGCACCGGCGATTCACCAAAGCCGAAGATGCAACTATTGACCCGTTATTGGCGACGGCGTCTTCATCCTCGGTGTCTTCGTGAAAGTCCCACGCGAAGCCACGTTTGGAGAGTTTATGGCAAATGTACTTTTCCACAATATTGCGATTGCAATCGTTCGCCATTGCGGGTTAATTTGGCACTTCAAGAAGAGAGTTGAAATCCTAAATCAAACGCGTCATGGTCGGATAAAGTGAGATGTGCACTCTTACGCACAGCCAAACGTTGGCCCACAAATAGGCTTTAAAATCCTCCAACACAATAAAAAAGATTGCTTAAAATACTGCCAGCAGCCGCGGTGTTCATTTCCCGAATCCTTGGAGCGACACTGGCGACCTTATCTTTGCATAGAAATTAAATATGCGGAAGAGAAGTGTAGTCCAGTGTGCACATCACCCAGACCTGAACCTACAGCGAAAAAATGAATGGTGGGTAAAGTTGGGCGACATTAAAAGCCGCCGACAGTTTCAGCCGCGTGTCCACGTCCGGGTGTGTGACTGTGCACTAGACAAGGTCGGACTGAGCCCTTCTCGGTTCCTCTCATATCCTCCTCTTCCCGTGCTCCCTGCGCGCCGCCGGCCGTGCACTCCGCGGTTACGCGTCTTGACGTCAGCGACAGGAAGCAATGGCCTCCATCCATGCGCCACTCTGCACTGGAAAGCTGCAGGAAAACCACGAGCTAAAAGACATTATTGATAGTGTGGTGATAACCTTGAATTGTGCAAAGCATGCAGCAGGTTTATAGGCAATGTGTAAAAGAGGTTTCATATTTCATTTGAAAACAATGTTCTTAGGTTTACATTCTGTTCCTGCACATTCACTCCTTTTAAAAGTCAGACCTATAGGCATAGTTCTAGACTGGTATTCTGCCCAGTGGCCAGAATAAAAAGTTGTGGAGAGCAGAGTCCTCCACCTCAACACTTTTCAACCTACCAATTCTGCCTCCCTGCTAATATCCAGGTGGTTTCTAAGAATTCATCCATACAACATATCCTCCTCTCTGTTCCCACTAAAGAAGCACGAGCACGCATTTCATTAATTCATGAGAAGCACAAGACCAACCCCTTTCTGCTTTGATGTGGTACAGCTTCCCCCTTGTGGATGGAGACTCAAGCCTGCTGTACCAAAATTAATGTATAGATTCAACTTTTTTCATTTGTGTTTCTGTGTCATTAGTAAAATGTTTACTCAAATATATTGTCTTCACAAATTTATTTTGTTTATCACATAAGAAAATAAGACAAAGAAACAACTTCTCAACTCTCTCAATGGCACACAAGGTGAATGTGTTAAGTTTTTTGGCAGAACAATAAAATAACCATACACTGTTAAAAGAACTATGCATTGTGACTTTCAGTACTAATGAATGCATATCACCTATGATGACACAGAAATATAGAACAGCTATTGTTAATTAGTAGTATGTTTCTATAACACAAGAATAAGCTGGAATTGCATAGCTTAAAGGTGTAAAATAAAAGCTGCTAAAATGGCTACATTGTCTTAGAAACTATGTCGCTACCTCAGTAGAAAAAAACAAGAAAAGCAATTAACTTTACATGAAAAGCTTTTGAAGCCTCCCACCAATGTCAAATGAGAAATTCATCACAGGTGACTCATTCATTCTCACTTTCATATGTTGGATATCATTAAGGCTACGATTCACAGAATACACAAAAACAGTTTGCATTTACATTGAAAAAGTCAACAAATGAACAGGTAAACCAGCTCTGTGGATAGGTCCATTCTTATAGCTTTATCAGTAGTCACATCTCAAGGCTTAGAATGGGTCCCAATAACTTCCACAAATTTCACAAACTAATCTAAGAAAACAAAGCAGCAACATCCAAACACATGTCAATTAAATGCATCGCATTTACAGAAAATTGTCTTAACACATTTTGGCATTTAAATAGTGGTGTATTCATCAGTACAATTCCTCTTTTGATTTGTGTCATGTTAAAGCACATTCCCCACTTTGATGGTCAATGGAAGACTGAGTCCTTACTTTATACCCTTATGTGTAAAACAATAGCAAACAAAAGATCTTCAAAGCTCAACTAAACTCACAAGGGAATGGTGGTCTAACTTTAAGGTGTCAAGAGTCCTGTGCATGGTGGAAGCGTCTTCAAGCTTTCACTCATGCCCATTATAATGAGCTTTAAGTTAAACAGGTCTCTAGCGCCCCCCCTTCAGTCTGCAAAGCAATTACTCGAACCAGCGAGTTATCAACTGTGACCCCAGAGCATTTGAGTGGAACATGAGTGCTACCAGTGTGCATTACATTGGACAAACTGTGAACATAACATGCTTGCTATTACACATAGTAAACACTGAAGTGAATCTTTGCCACCTATGCTGGTGTTCTCTATTGGTACTAATCTGCCTCTAAATTTATGTAAACAAAGTAGGATTTAAATCATTTGGCGCACTTAACCCGAGACTATAAAATACAATGGCTTTTCTCTTCCCAGGGGTTGGCTCAGTCACAGCGAACGCACACATACATGAAGATGATTTGCCCCAAATTAATTGGTCCTACACTGCATCTGAAAAGTAACATTTTGGATAATTTTTTGCATTTTGTTTAAAATGATTATTATGTAAATAATTACTATATTTAAATGTTCTTTTTGAACAAGGAATACACTTAAACATGTTTGATATTAACAGAACTCTCTTTCACTCAAAGAGCACAAAAACAAAACTTTAAAACAGCAAAGTTATTCAGTCAAATGCGAAGCTGCTTTGCCTGCAAAGACTTGTGGTACAAAGGATACTTTGAGAAAACTTCTAAATTACTAGGTGGACCTAGTGTTGTGATACATGCCACAATATATCCACTGTGATATATTGGTGGGAAAGACTTAAGCCATTTTTGGCACAACCGGTCAGACAGGCTATCTGTTGCTTCTGCTCTTTGAGGACTAAAGCAACACTGGAAAAAGGGAGGTCAATGAGAGAACCATCACTGGTGCCTACCCGCGTCAAAGAATGGGATGTTTAGGCTACCCTTACTTCTCCACATAAAGAATGCTCCTTTGAACACATACATACAGTATTATTGAACGATATTGGAATGCACAACTGTTTGATGGTAGAGAGTTAAAATGGTTGGAGCAGAGAAAACATGCCGAGTTTGGACAACATTGCTTCTAATTCATCTGAACATGATCACAAATGGACAAAATAGTTTTGTCTTTTGTAGTGCAAATGTTAACACACCAAAACAAAAAGCGAACATATAAAACAGCCTTCATTTTAAGGGGTTAAAGGCCATTACTTTGCCAATGTCTTAATATTTCAAACATAAAAATATAGGAGGTGTGTTATGTTGACGTTGTGCCATGTAGTTGTAGTCAACCGCAGTAGCGGAGCAGTAGTCTCAAAACGCAAAGGCAATGAAGTCTGAACCCAGCATGTTATTCTTTCCATTTAGTACGAGAACTATAGAGGGGAGGAGAGCAGGAAGCTACAGAGAAGCTAAGGCTGATGCTACTCCCTCTTGTCTGCTGCTTTTGACTGCTCCCTTTGAATCATGCATCGGCGCACAATGCTGTCAAAACTGCCAAGGTAGAAGAGGGCAATGGTGCGAAACAAACCCATCGTAACAATCTGTGGAGATAAAACAGACATGTTCAAATGAAAGTTACAAAAAATATTAACCAATATATTGAAAAAACTTCAGTGGTGCTACCTGCTGGAGACCCTCTGTGATGGAGGTGACGGGCGACATTCCACAGGTTAGAGCAGAGAGCATGTACCCATCTGGACCCACTGAACTATTGAAGTTTCCTTGCTGTCATCCAAAAAGAACAAAATGGGTGAGTTCATATTTTAATTGAGTATAGAGGAAAAATGACTAAACAGGAAATTATAGAGGAGACCATAAAGAACACCAGATTTTGAGGGAGAATCAACTATGGTTCTTACCACTGCATCTCGAACAACTATCTTTGCCACTTGCTCCGGTTGACAAAGTCCAGCAGTTTCAGAGATCATTTTAGTCTCTAGAGGCTAATATCAATAGAAGTTAAAATACATAACTTTACTTGGATAAGTGTTTTATTATTAGTCATACTGACCTTTGTTTTATTTTCCTCAGCTAATCCAGGAGTGTCGGTGTCAGGGGGGTATGCAACAGTCACATAGATGTTGTACGGCTTGATCTGCAAAACCAACCAGCTATTACGGTACTTACGGGATTGGTGCTCTCGCAAGATAAAATTACCACAGGATTCTGCACATAAATTTTAAATTTGAACCCTAGATTCTAAGTGGAAAATTATCTTTTGTAATTTTTTCCCGCGTGAGGATTGGACAAAAACGGGTTCATGCATCCGAGTTACACCTCTTGAGACGATGTAGATCCAAAAAGCAGTATTACAATGACAGCAAAAATATTAAAAGATATATTTTTTTTAAATAATGAAAACAATTTTTTTTTATCTGACCACCACCATATTTACTGTAAATTATGTCTCGTTATTGGGGGCCCATCTCATGTTGCGCCTCATCAGAATTTTGCCTTGTCCCACCCCTGGTTGCTATTCTTTGGCAAGACATTTCTACAACTTCATCCAGTGTGCATGTAAACTGGTGTTTGCATGGGCCAAATAAGCCCAGATCTTGAATCTGGCGTATTAATATTTTATGCATGTTCATTATCATGCACTTTCTCGACCAAATAAACAAGTAACAACAATAATAAGATTATAAACTGCATCTTCCTACAAGAACACAATGGCAGTCTGAACTTGCAAGAGTAAGAGTTGAACCTTGACTCTAGCAGTTACAGGCTGACAGCTCTACCGCCACCTGTCGTTCATATAATCAAGACATTTTTTATTTTGTTTGGTTACACAATTCCCATTATAGTGACTAACATAAACATGCGATTTAAAATGACCAGCATTTGACAAACTAAATACCATGTAAAAAAAAAAGAAAAAAAAAAGAAAAGATAAATAATTAACCTCCATCTGCAGCGATTCTGCAAGACCACGCAAGGCAAACTTGGAAGGGGAGTAAGCAGTGTATCCAAACAGCCCTATTTGTCCTGCTTGAGAGGACACAAACATGATCCGACCCATCCTGCGCTCCTTCATTGTGGTGATTACAGCCCGTGTGGGATACACACTGCCCAGATAGTTCACCTCCATCATCTTCTGTTGAAATTAGGCAAAAGGTCAAGATATTATTAAATAAATCACACTGTCAATTTAATAATTAATAATCAAATTAGAATAGAAGTATTTACTTTGAAGCGATCCACCTCTAATTCCTCAAACTTTCCAGAGATGGACGTGCCAGCACAATTGACAAGCATATCGACAGGCCCCAGCTTTTCCTGAGCCTACAGACACAAGGGTTTAGTCATACTCTACACTTGTTAAAAGCCTGAAGTGAGGTTGCAAAAAAAGTATTAACCTGCTTTATCACACTTTCCACTTGATGGTAGTCACTGGAAACATCCACTGATATGCACAGCACCACCTGAATACACAGAGGCAATTGTGCAATATGAGGCCAAAAGCCAGCGACCTTTTACATACATTACTATTCAACAAACAATAAAATCATACCTGTTTGTCATTGATGGCGCATTTTTCTACTTCTTTCTTAGCTTGAAGCAATTTAGCCTAAACATAATAGAATTTTAATTTCAACTTATACAGTTACCGTTTTCAGTTTACATGACATTACTGTACAGTAACATGAAAAACATCAATATGAAGAATCATCGTCTTGGCTAGACATATTTAGTGCTCACCTCATCTCGTGCCACCAAAGTGATGAAAGCTCCTTGTCGGTAGCACTCAATAGCAATGGATTTTCCAATTCCACTCGATCCCCCCGTCACCTGCAAATACAAAGGCATGAGATCCCAACAACAAGCGCCCCAAACACACAATGGCCTAAACGTTTTATATACGTCAGTAATCAGAGCATGCTGTTCACATGTCACGAATCATACGTCATGTCATACGAAACTAGCACGTTATTATTTTAAAATGCGGTAATTTGACAGTCGAAACACGAGGTGGGCGTGTCTCTCTAACGTCTGACGCATCTATACTGTTTCACTGTGGCTACTTACAGGATATTAGACAAGTAACATTAGATGATTGCCACTCGTGAAATGCAGCTGGATTATATGATCGTATACAAGTGATCGCACTTTGATGCCTTTAAACATCGAGTATGTCTGAGCTAAGCTACAAATAAGCTTGACTTACCACGACGTGGGCCCCGTTCAGTTTGAGAGGTTTGGGGCTAATTAGAGGGGATATCATGTACAACAGCAACACAAACGCCACAATGAAGGCCACGACTACAAGCAGCATGATGAAGGGCAGAAGCAACCACCATGAGTTGACAAACAGCCAGTCCGTAATCGTTGAGCCCAGTGCTTCTTCAGATGACATGAGTAAAAGCAGACAGTCGTTAGCTTGTTGCTAACTAGCTCCTGGGCCTGTTTCTGGGTGGATAACGGGGCTTGAAGTGGGCGGCGGCCGGAGAAGGTGTGGCGTAGCTCGGATCCTGGAGGAGGAGTCGTTCCGCTTTGTCTGAATGTCAGAAATGTGCAGCGGTAAGGTGCAAGTGCAGCCGTGGACCTTTGCTCCAGTGACAAAGCGCAAAACCAAAACAAATCCAACCGTCTTCCTCTGTGTGGGCTTTGTGCTGTGCTCAGATGGTACAAGTGTGCTCTGCCACCTACTGCCCCGGAGCCCTCTGCAAGATGACGCGTTAGTATATTAACCACTCAAAGAACTCGGGACGCCCACTGCAAAATCAGTGTCCAGATGATGATTTTTAGTGTCATAACATTTAAAATGGGTTCAAGTACATTTAATTGAGTAGTTTGGATAGTTTCCCTAATTATTTAAAAAATATATATAGATGGAGTGAATGCATTGGCATAATGTTTAAATGAGCTTGAGCATTTCAGGCTCAAGGTATCAAATTGCAGGTATTACCACTTTCAGCTTTAAATTTTATTTACAAAATGAAAATATTGATATACAGACCTTTTCATAAAGAAAAGATTCATATGTAGACTATTGTAGGTAGACATTTACAGTGAAAAAGATAACATTCCTAAACAGAAGTGAAGTCAACCTGATGACTTGAGAAAATGTATACAAGATCTATTGGAGCATACATGAAATGTATTATAGTCTCTTTAAGTTATGATCAAGCATTCAATTAAGAAGGAAATTCATACCCAAAAACAAACCTTTACATCTCCTGCATGTAGAAGGCACACTGCACACTGCCATTCTTGAGTTATTCCTACTTTATAAAAAATAAGAAAATCTGAGCTGCAGAGGCCAACTTTTACACACCTTACCTTACATACTAAAACTTGCATAATGTAAGGCTGCGTGTTAGCCGGAACATGTTCCTGTTAATTTAATGAACGAATAAACGGTTTGCACATAGAATAAAATATATGTACAAAATGATGTGGAGAAAAGCGTTTCATGATTAATCATATCATATCTAGGGAGTATTTCAAATAATGCTGGTCTGGCACCTTTGGTGTTTTACTTTTAACAATGTTAAATTAAAATAACAGTAAACAAAGAGACTACTGAATCACAATGCAACATTATCCCTGGGTCAAATTCAACAAACACCCTGACCTAAGAAAGTAATATTCTGAAAAACAAAGAAAAGACACACTTAACGCCACTCTCCTTGTCCAAGTACATTTCTCCAAGTACAGTACAGACTAGATAATGTTTCCTTATACAACGCAGAGAGCACACAAGGGGCACTTGCAGTATGTTGAGTGAGGCAATCACTGAGAGTCTATTAGTCACTGGGTGCCATATTCTGTAATGTAATTTGTGTACTAGATTTAGCGTTTTAAAATTTGAATGTATTACCAAGTTATATGCAGGGCTTTTTAAATATCTTAACATTTTAAATATGCACAACTGTCCGTTCTTAGGAGATAAGAAAAGGCATATTATCATGGCCAGAAGTTTCCAAAAAGAGGCCAAGTGTTAAGAACAGAGAGAACCTCAAGGACAGTAGAGACAACCACAAACACATTGCTTTGGCTTAGTTGAGTTTAACTCCTTATTTAGCCTTCCTGACCAAAGTCCTCTGTGAACTTTGTCAGCTTCACAAGGTCTTGATCATTAACAGTTGGCTTCGTGTTGGTCAGAGATCTCAACATGTCAGACTGAAAACAAGAAAACAGACATTACTAACATTTTCTCAGTATATAGTATCAAGTGTTGTTCTGCCCTTACCATGCAGACTGTTGGCTCCAAAAGCTTCTCTCCTGGCACCTCCATCCATGTCATTTCAATTGCATTGGGATCGCCAGGTGAACAGGGTGTTAAAAGGTCATCTATGATCATCTTTGGATCATCTCTTGATGGCCCTCTCACCTTAAAAAAAAAAAATGAAATACCAACCATAACTAAATTAGGGCTTATTATCATCAATTAACATTAGGTAGCCACACAGTTGCACTGATTGTGATTAGATGGGAGGAATGCACAGAACATGTCAACAATTTATGTACTCAAAAACCGCACAAAAGATTCTCAGAGCCATGTCTCAGATCGAGAAAAAGTCAAAGCGTTTTTGATAGTTGGAGGGAAGAGGAGTTTCTAAACAAGATTTATTGTACTAGCGTGAATGAAACTAAATGCTACTCCAGGTATGTTTTTGATGAGGGAACAATGTTAAAACGTGGTTAAAAGCTCAGAAAAGCAAATTTTGTATAATATGTATCCTTTCAATTGTATGACGTCACACTGCGAGAGTTCACACCATCAGTCGTCGCGACGACCAAAGTAAGCAAAATTTGGTCAGACAAATATCAGGCTCGTGGAGCTGTAAAGTAGTCGTCATTGTTGTACCAGTTAGCTGAGGCTAGAACTAGATGCTAGGGAGGTTTTTGGTCCCATTCTTGACAGAGCTCTTCTATAGTAACTTTGATGAGTGCTTGTGTTTACTGTTGTTCACATTTATTGATATTGAAGCAGCGAGAGGAGGGACAAAGATTCCAAAATATCAGAGGTTTGATATAAATCACAGCTCATCGCAAACAGTGGTCACCAGTCTTAAAACACCATCCACCGACAAAACAACAAACGGACTACAGCCTTAAACAAAATTCTGAACAGTACTATTGGTTTTCGGCACAAGCATGAATGAGGCAAAACAGTGGAGTTCAGTGATCAGACGAGCCAAAATGTTTTCAAATGTATGTTATCTATCTGCATATCAACACAGTAGAATTGTCAATTGGATTTGGGCCAACTTAGTGGTTTAGGACATACCCTTTTGAAGTGGGTTGCAGACTGAACCTTTCGAACCGGCTGCATCAAAGCGTCTCGAACAATAATGCTGATATCTGCACCGGAGTAACCATCTGTCTTCTTTCCAAGAGTTACAAAGTCGGACTCTGACAGACTGTTGGGAGTGGACCCCAGATGGAGCTTGAACATGAAGGAGCGGGCATGCTCTTCAGGCAGCGGGATGTAAATCCTCTTTTCAAATCTGGGAGACAACATTGGTTCAATAAAAAAATAAACTACTGCCATTACATACATTAATAATTACCTTCTTCGAATAGCTGAATCTAAAGTCCAGGGTATGTTTGTTGCTCCAAGTACTAGTACTCCCTCATTATTATTGCCAACTCCTGTAGTAAAAAGTAAAATATTGCCACTGCTGTGGTTATTATGCCTTTCCTTTAGTTCCCCTACATTTACAAGTTACATTGTTGATCTAAATAAAATGTAATCTACCCTACATACCTTGCATCTGCACCAGAAATTCGGTCTTTATACGGCGGGCAGCCTCACTCTCATTTTCACTTCGGGAGCCACAGAGAGAGTCAATTTCATCAATAAAGATGATTGAAGGTTTGTGTTCTCGTGCCAGGCAAAAAAGATTTTTAACCAACCTACGGACAGACCATACAAGCAGTTATATACCAAGCATCTTACTGCTGTTGCGTCATAATTTATAGTTAACTTCTTAATTATACTTACTTCTCACTCTCTCCAAGCCATTTAGAGACAAGGTCAGATGAGGAGATGGAGAAGAAGGTTGAGTTGTTTGCCTCTGTTGCAACGGCCTTTGCCAGGTATGATTTTCCTGTTCCTGGAGGTCCGAAGAGCAAAATCCCCCTCCAGGGAGTTCTCTTCCCTGTGAGACAAAAACAAATGTTAGTCTAGTTATGACTGTTCTTGCCAGACGATTTGAAGTCATGAATTTCACTAGGTACCTGTAAAAAGATGGGGGAATTTGATTGGAAGAATAACAGCCTCTTTCAGAGCCTCTTTTGCTCCTTCAAGACCAGCAACATCATTCCATTTAATATTTGGTTTCTCCATGACAATTGCACCTGCACCACAAACAAAATTAACACATGAATACATTCTCACAATCAATTGTCTAAACATATATTAAAATATATCTTAAATGTTATATTTATATGACGGAAAACTAGCAGCATAAAACCAATACCTGAGAGCTGATTTTGGAACTTCTTTTTCTCTGGATCATCACCTTCATCGCTTTCATTTCTGAATAGGGAGTAAATATATATGCAAAATGTAGTCATTGCAAACTCTAAAAATAGGAATCACTGAATGACATCAACCATCTATTGCCCAGCCCACAAACGCACCCTTTGTCATCACTCCCAGATTCTTTAACGGGTTTGGAAGGCGGAGCTTTTTCTTTCTTCTTTAGATATTCCTTCAACTTCTCAGCTCTGTCCAGGTATTCTGCACACTTTGCTCGAATACTTTGTTTAGCTTTGTCACCCTGTGCTTCATCTGAAAGATGTCATAATCAATGGTATTAGAACAGTACAGGTATTTTATAACTTAATTTAGTATTGGCTGACAGAAAGAGAGAAAAACTTACATTTTACAACATGAAGAAAGTACTGGACAGCGGCCTGATACAATCGTAGAGCCTCTTCGTAGTTTTGAGCTTTATCCTCCTGAGCAGCTTTGCTGGCGAGATCAATAGCTTTCTATATAAAAGAAATAAGACTAGACTATTTACCAGACAGGACTTTGCTTGGGTCTAAATCACGCTGTATTATATTGTCTCGTAAATAATACACAAGATTAAAAAAAGAATATGATGTATACCTCTCTCTCTCAAAAATATATACATATTCACATGTAGTTCCAACTTTCATTGTCACGTTGTACTTAAATAAACAAGAAGCTACAACTATATTTTGTTATTTCAATGTAATAAATCACATTACCACAACTGACTTAATGAGAGTTTGAGCTGGGAAGGTTAATTGTTATCACATGAAATTTAGGAATAAATCTAAAATTTTTATTTGTAAAAATAAGACAACACACAGAATTGTGTATTTTCAATCTGAAACCAGTGAACTGTCAAAGACACCTTAATCTTATTAGAGTGAAGTTAAGTAACACCTAATATGTGGCTCAGAGCTTCACTTTACACAACAGAATACTTTACGATAACATTTTACGACAAAAGAAAGGATGGTTTTTGTTCCAAGTTCCGTTTTAACCTAACAACGCTAAAGCTTTAGCAGGCTAACTAGCAGCTAATGCTACACCCGTTGTTAATTACAACTTAACATGCATATATACAATATAAAAAGACTCATAATGAACACAAATTTGTGTTTTAAGAGTCGTATGTAAGGCCACGACCACTTACACGGGTCATAGCACGACGTGAACAACTTTGTTGGCGTATTTGCGCATTTTAGCCTGGGTTGGTCCATCCACAACTTACCTGTAAATTATTGTTAGCCATTGCGGCCAATCGCTTCTCCAACAGTAAGAAATATAGTTACGACCCAGCACCCTAAACGCCTTTGGAATTGTTCGCACTCTAAGAACTCTAAACGAGCTAATATAATAGTTAAAGGGGCTTGTTTTTCTCCTCAAGCTCGCTCCCGAGGTGGAAACTTCCGCATTGAAATGTCGCTCGATCCTCGCGTGCACGAAAAGTAATGACGTCAACGCGTACGTTCATGGCGCACCAAAATAGATAAATTATTTGAAAATAAAAACAACCAAGAAAAGAGAAAAAAGGAGGCTCTGCCTTCAGAATGTTCTAAATTCCAGGACAGCAGCGACTGGAAACAAAACCATAACACATTTTCAAAGATTAGGTGACATCAGCTCTAAATGCCAATAGTTTCAAATATGTATACAAGAAATAAGCAACTATTTCATCTTTGCCCCCATTTCGGAATTAGAATATATGTGTTTAAAAACTTTTAGAGGGTCTTCTGTACTACAGTTAAAATATATCTTATCTCATTTTTAAAAATTTGGTTAGGTCAATGTCATCATAAACTGTTGGCAATTATAAAGGCACTGGGGGTCTTAACCTTATTGTGGTTTACAAAATAGGCCTATATTGCCATGGGTTAAGAACAAAATGTTTTGCCCAAGATCATATGCAACAAATAATGATGAATATTCTTTAACTGGGCCAAATTAAATTTACTCCCTTTAGGCACTCATGCTCTAGCAAATGCACCTTTGCAGATAGACTCCACACAGTGAGTTAAGTACATTTATAGCAGTACTATCAAAGCTAGCCACCTGCTTATTATCTAAGTAGGCCTGGAGTTCTTCCACTCTGTCCAGGTATTTCTTACAACTATCTCTTATCTTCTGGTTTCCATCCTTGCCCTGGGGCTCACCTATAATGAGAGAAAACATACCATATGAATAAAATACAAGTGTCTTTAAAATAAATTGGTTTAATTTACCAAAATTATAAGAGTTGAAGAAAACTTTAAATGTGACTCACGTTTCAGAATGTGCAAAAAGTACTTGACTGCATGTTGATAGGAGCGAATAGCTTCTTCATAGTTTCCAGCCTGGTCTTCCTGTGAAGCCTTCTGAGCAACTGCAATGGCTTTCTATATATAAAAATATTTGATTTTATAGACTAGATTAGTGGTCCTACTGTATACTGCTGGGAAGCAGCTATAGGACTAAACAATACCATAACAGAACATGCTGCAAATGCGGGGTCAACCATGTTTGAATCAGGGTACAATGTACTATTTTGAACCTACATTATAATAAAAAATAGTAGATGCATTTTGTGGCGCATTGGGGGTTTAAAAAAATCAGTTTGTGCATCCAATTGTTTATTGTAAGCATGGGAAATTCCAAAGAGATCACACAACTACGGGCTTAAATGTTGAATGAAAACCACCTAGAACCTATCATGACACCCTTCCAAATACATTTATTTTCTTATTATTGTTAGCCAAAATAGACCTATGATAGACATATGTACAAGTTGGGTTAGATTAGTTGTCAGTGGTAATTGACTCGTCATCAAAATCGAAGTGAAAAAAAATGATATAGCCTATGTAAGACAGTGTTAAAATGTGGACTACCTTTGCACTGTGATGTTTTGCAAATCATCAAGACCCTAGAAAAAAATAATCTGGCGTTCCAATCAAAAATGTATAACTTTTTAATGGCGTATGAGAAAGAAAGTTAGTCCTGATGTCTAGCCTACCACCGAGCTTCTACTGTATGTAGCGTCCAGTCTAGGATACATTTAGCATGTAATCTGTGTGTAAACAACTGTTCGGCCGCTGTAGAGCAGCGACACGCAAAACATACATGAAGTAAAGTTCCAGCAGCGACACAGAACAACTATAGGCTATCAATCAACTCTCTCACCTGAAGGTTGGTTGGATCCATGAATCTTAGGTTTTTAAAAAAATACCTGTGATACAATTCGGTTTCGTTTATATCAGAGCCATGATCAGAGCCCTTTCAGTTCCTGGTTGTTCGTCACTGCCTCCATGACACATGCCTGAAGTTACCAGCCCAGTTTGAGGAATGAAGCTGCCAGAGCCGTCCATGACTCAGGCGCTCCGCAGGGAACGTGGAACCAGAAAAACAACTTCGAACAAACAGCTGTTTTACAAATGATGCTTTACTATATTGTTATTTACTATCGGTTATAGAAGGTGACGTAAGAAAACAAACACATACAGCAAGTCTTGTCTGTCTGTAAGAAGAGAAACCTGATCAGATTACAGGCATCAATATCCTGTGTAGCCTGCTTGTGGTTTATTCTGCTGGAAAAAGCGAGGAGGGAAAAAAAAATACGTCTGCAATTTAGTGCAAAATAAATTGATAGCCTGAAGAGGGCGCCAACGTACCATGCAGATGCAGCTGTAAACACTTTTTAGATTAAAAATAAATAAATTGACAACTATTTAGATATTAAACTAAACTGCAGTTATTTGGAAACCCCAGGCCTATACAATATGGGACATTTTTTTATGAATTAAGAAAAAAAACAAAAACAATTGGGCTGATATCAATTTCAGTTCGTAATTTCCGCGAGAGGGCGCCACATTTAAATATATTTATTATTTATATTTAAATGTATACATAAATAAAAACATAATCATAATAATAATAATAGCCAATACACTTAAATATTCACATGATTAATTTCGTTGGCGCCATATTGCATTTTGGCTCTGTTGGTTCTTCCCATATTCGCATACTTTCACCGTCAAACCTTCGGAGGGTTTTTACTTTGGGCTGAAATGCATTCCAAACGTGGGTATTGCTTTTAAATCAACACTTTAGTCTAAACGTTTCACAAATAATAAGGGAAAACCGCTCCCGTTCCTCCTGTAAACTGTGACAGACCTTTGGCCCCGCTCGCTGGATTAGCGCAGTGCTGCAGCTCGACACCTGATCGTCGCTCGCTGTGGCGCACACGTCTGCACTTCGACCCTGCGCTCTCTCAGGTTTGAAAACATGCCGCGGACACTGACACAGCGCGTCTCACTCTCCGACAAAGGATTTATGACAAGTTTTGTCTGACGCTTTTGGAATAAGTGAGTTTTGGCGAAGGAGTCCTGTGCGTAAAACTCGAATCAGGGGCGCTTTTTTTTGAGGATATCCAGATGACAAGACCTGCATGTTGCGGGTTGCTCTCAGCATCTACTGGGGATTTTAAGGCGGAATATGGCGAAGAGAATGAAATGTATTCACGCCGTGGTCCTGTTTTGTACACTTTTCTGGAATGCCAAAGGACAAGAGAGTTTTAATGGAGCGACAGGTTTCAGTTTGAGTCCTCCGTATTTTAACATAGCAGAGGGAGCTCGTATCTCTGCCACTGCAACCTGCGGCCAGGATGAGGCAGGCGGACCACAGCAGGATTTGTACTGTAAACTGGTTGGTGGACCTACAACTGCGATTTTCAGCCAGAATATACAGGTAAAATAAGTAATTGGAGCAATCAAACAATGTATCAACACTGTATTTGGAGTTGATGTATTGTTCTGCTATTGTATAAGCTATTAATACCAGAACTAAGAAAATTGTCATAGTATTGGGGTTATTTCACAGGACAGAGAACAGGACAACTTGGACTTTGACCCCTCCCCATGTTTAAGACCAAAATGTTTACTGGTATTTACACCCCACAGTATAAGAACATATAGATCTGAACACAACTAACAACATTTATAACACTGATAACATTTTGACAACAGTTTTTAGTAAACTTGTCCAACTTTTTGTCAATAACTTACAATAGCCTACCACTCAGTTAATCTTCTATTTCCTTGGGGTTCAGAATGACAAAAACAAAAACAGTTTCCATAGCAATGAACAAAGTCCTCAACATGCTGGCTATAACAGGAAGCTGAAACACATATGAATAGCCCAATTCACTGATAAAAACAAAGATTTGTATTTTGAATTTGGAATTTATTTGTATGCAGTTCTTCATGAAAGGTCAAACATACATCTGAAAACTAACCGTTTCCCATGCATTAGGGCCAGTACTGTGATTACTGTAACTCCAATGACCCAAACAAAGCTCACCCGGCCTCGAATGCCATTGACGGGACAGAGAGGTGGTGGCAGAGTCCGCCTTTATCCAGAGGCCTGATCTACAACGAGGTCAACGTCACCCTGGATCTTGGACAGGTTAGCATCATTTCTATGTTTATCCGTTGCTACCTGCAGTGTGAATGATAATTGCCTTGTTTGACAGCAAAGTAGAGCTGCAGAAAGGATTAGAAAGATGTTTTCCTTTGCTTTTGGGTTGGGAGTATTTCTATGGAGATGTTACCAGACAAAAACAGAAAAATAAACAATAACTAATTTATAGGTGTTGGATATCTGAACCAAATGTTTGCTTTTTTTGGGGGGGGGATTTGTCTTTCCACACACTTTCTGTTCCATTTTATTTTCAGATATGTGAAATAGCCATAAATTAAGTAATTTAAGTTGGACGCTTGCCAGAAATCAGACTCACATCCGTGTTGAACTTAATAACTTCCTGTCACAACCCGTGTCTCTAACAAGCAGTGATTTTGCTCTTAAATTTCACCCCACACTGCTTTATGCTCTGTGAGGAGAGAGGAATCCTGTCTCGGGATTAGGGATCAGAAAGATGTTAAATCAGATTCCAGGAGTGCAGGTGGAGGCTGGGACTTGGACTTCAAAAACGAGGCAACAAAAGAGCTCCCCTTTGGCGCACACGTGTTGCATCTACTTGGCTCCCAGTCAGCACGGTGTCAGACAATGGGCCGTGGCTTTTCTGTCTCTGTTTTTAGACAAGCTGAGGTGAGCAAAGAGCCCCCAAAAGGCTAAATATAGGCCACGATTACCGGAGAATGGACACATGCAGGGTCTTTAGGGGTTGCCGGGCTTTAATACATGGTAAAGCTTAGTTTATTTGGGAACCTGGGGAAAGCAGAGTTATTGCATTATATGGTTCTATAAAGAGCTTGACTACAGCCACCAACAGAACCTCTGAAGGCCCCACGTGCACCTGTGCCTCTGAATATTATGTTCAAGCTTTTTTGAAATAGTTCTTGACATCTTTTCAATAGAATGTCAGCCTTTGTTTGGTGACTCATTTGGGCTTCCTAAATAGCTCAGAAAAAGATAGCACCTTTAGTGACAGGAAATGAACAGATCCATTAGTTTAATCATTCGTTATAACAACGATGTAAGCGCTGTCCCGTAGCATAATGTTTACATGGGCACCAAACCAACACAAGAATCACATGTATTTCAGAACATGTTTGTAATAGTCTAAAGTACAGACTTAAGTATTCGATTGGTATATGATATAATATGCAGATATGATATGATATGATCCAAATGATCTTTACAAATTGTAAATTGGAATTGCAATATCATTTCAGTTGTGAATAATGCAGTCATAGCTTTAGAAATCTACAGCAGCTTTTTACACACATGTCTAATAAATTATGGATAGCATTTTTGATATTCGCTGACATGTAGGACAGCATCGATTATTGTGCGTATTTTGATATTGATTGTAAGCATCATTTGGACTATACAGACCATGTAAAATACTTTTTTTTAATCAAAGACAGCGGCATTATTAAATAGAAATGTAAAAAAAAAAAAAAATTGAATCGGATTTTCATCAATAAATCACTGATGAGTACTAATTGCTGACTAAATGAATAAATAATCGTTAGTTGCATTAAGAGCAAATCATTTCCTTTTCCTGGTTGAGCATTTTCTGGGATAAATGATGTGTACAGTGACTTATGTGGGCTGTTTGCTGTTGAATGGCTTCTGTGGTTTCTTTTAAGACCTGCGCAGGTGTGGGTTCTTCCAGCTTTGTGAAGATGTTTGAGATAAAGGCCCGGCTGTTTTCTTTGAATGGAGAACTGCTGCTATGTCAATGGAGATTTCCTGACAGTGTTGTATCCGACGATATGTTTAAACAAGATCTGCTAGGTATTTCTCAGATCTACTGATTGAGTTATTGCTGTTTAATGTACTATTAGTTTCTTTCTTTTCTGTCTTGGGGTTGTCAGAGCAGTTGATCAACTTCCTAGTGTGATTTGCAAAAAGTCCCTCAGAACCGAGAAGAAGTGCTTTATTTACTTGAACTCATAATGGCTGGGGTTACATGCTCACTCAGAAATCAAATAATCATATTTTGTGAGTGTGTGAACATAGCCACTGTCGAATTGATTATTAAGGTTTATTAAGTCATCTTAAGCCATTTGTTTTACAGTGTAAAAGTGGTATAATTAGGGCTGTAACTAACTAGTTTGCTAAAAGAGGAATCCAACAATTATTCTGTAAATTAATTGATTACAGCAATTTCATTTTACCCCATATCCAGGATTGAGTTTAGATAAAGTAGAGTTCATGTCCCTTTTTGGATAGATTAGATTATTGCTATCAAATACAGCAGTGACATCACACAGATTTCTTCTACTTCTGTTTGATTATTTGATATATGGAGTCACGAGAAGATCAAAAGAATTAATCAATTACCATACCTATCTTCAAAAGACCAACAATAATTTCCATCATAACGTCATGTAACATCGTGAAACATACTACTTTACTAGGAACCTTATCTGTAAAACTATTTACAGGACACAGAAGACAGGCCATTGTTCGGGTAAACATTTGCACCATGTATCAGACTGCCAGTGGCTCCTTTTTTCTGGGGAATGTATTTTAGGAGTCTGGATGCATGTGCTTATCTGCCTGAGTGAGCCAGCCCACAGTCGACCATGTGAGGCAAACATACCGAGGCTTATTCCGACTGTACATTCATATGATGAGACCAGCGATTCTGACCTGATAGTTAGGGATGTAATGTTTTTAAATGAGTTGCTGCCCGATAGATAAATGCCTAAAAGAGACATATTGTGAAGTTTATGTCTGTGGGTTATTTTGGTGTGCGACAGGTGTGAGATGCGTTGATGATGGAGATTCATGTGGCGTTTCCTCCCTGTTGGCATCCTTGTAAATGTCAATGCCAGAAACTTCCAAACTCCACTAGTTAATCACCAAACCATAGATCTCGAGACCAACACGATGGTTTAACTCCCAAAGGAACCTAATCCCCTCTCCCAGGGATGCACCTCCCTCAGAACCCAAGTCCTAATGTTTGCAACCGTCGCCCCCTTTTGTGCCGCAATCCTCGGAGGCGGTATTGTGTGACATCCTTTCTATGCTCTCACTCTTGCACAAAGATTTGCTTCGCTTTATTACTCCCCAAAGTGACCGGGTCCTCTGCGTTAACTGGATAAATGGGCACCAAAACAAGGTGGTGTAATTTGGTGACGAGGAAAGTGGTGGGAAAACACACATCGCGTTCCCTTAGAATGATAAAGTTCTCTGATATAATTACAGATATTAGACAAATGGAAAAGATGACATTCAATCTTAATTTGGAAATGGACAAATTTAACTGACTATGGACCAATTTGGGACTCTTATTTTAATTTAGATGAATGAATGAATGAATTTTAATTTAGCTGTGCCATGATTAAGTTTCTTTTGTGGTTAAGTTAACTTCTGTGTACTTTTATTTAAAAAAAAAAAAAAAAAAAAAAAAAAAAAAAAAGCTCTCTGGTTGTGTTCTGTTTGTTTTGTGTTTTATGTTTAATCATTAAAAGAAGAAAAAAGAATTATAAAGTGCTACCTGAAATGTTTGTCAAAAATTCAGATGTGATTATATTCTCTTGTCTTTTTTTTTTCTTCTTTGTGCATTTTCTACAAAGCTTTTTGAGCAAAATCCCAGTATTAGTGGTTACATTTTTATACTTAAATACCACTGACTATGTTTGTCATGCTGACACAATTTTAGTAGTTTAAACTGTTTTAAAATGCATATTGTCACTCAAAACAAAGCTTCTTGCATGTACTGTCTTACCGGTGAAGATTTTAGTCATTGCTGTTGGCACAGTCTGACCCTGGAGTCCTGATTGGCTGTTAACACTATTGCCGTGGTGACTGTAAGAGTGATGTAATTGTCTGTGTTTAGCAGAGCTGTCTGAGGCGCCATGCCAGCACTGTAGATATTTACTACCACCACAGCCTTGTGATGGCGAGTATTCTGACATGGTGCCGGACAGAGGTTCCATGTGGAAAACCTTGTGAGAGTCCAGAACAAACGTAGATAGCCTTCACTGACGCAGGCTGTGATGTAATAGGATGCATATCCCTAAACTTGTTTGATGCCGCTAAGCTTCTTCAGAAATAGAAACGCATCCGTCGACCTAGTTTTAGATGAACTCATGATTATGTGTTAGTAGTCAGTAGCTGCATGGAATATTTTGGAGAAACCTCAACAAAGTTACACTAAAATATTTGCAGACCTGTGTGTGATAGCAGAATGGTCAAATAATGATTCATTCAACCTCACAAGTTTGTAGATGTTTAACCAGTGCATTACATAGCTATGCAAATATATATTCACCATCTCATATGTATAAATGATTGTGGAGTGAATTGAAAAATACAACCATAGTGGGTTTTTTTTACAGACAAAACTCCTCCACTCACTGCTGAAACTTCTATTTAATTGAAGAAAGCTCTCGCGCAGCAGCTGCCCTCCGGCTTTTACAACACAAGATTCATACAAGTACAAACATGCATCCAGTTTCTGCCTCTTCGAGCTGCGCTGGAGCTCTGTTGGGCTTTTGTTGAAGTTTTTCTTATTCTGCCATGGAGACAAAGGCAAATACACTGGGGTCCCACCACCTGTCGCACAAAGACAAACAGTTGTACATTGCATTGTTACAAGTTGCTCCACCCAACTGGACTGCAGCCTGTCAGTGCAGGGGCCACATGCAGCTAATTTGACTACATACACGAGGCCTTCGCATGTTCAAGAAATAAAGATTTATGATGTAAATGTACATGTGTATAGTGTGGTCAAGATTAGTTTTTGAAGCAAAGATTCATTAATTTTAAAAGTAAATATAATTTACAGTCCAAAAAAGTAAACCTAAAAGTAAAGTGCTTTTATCTGGCTGTTGTTTATTTCACATTCAGAAGGTTTGATTTCATAAAGCAGGTCACATATTTGAGGAATGGTCATCTATGAGACGATGTGAATGAAAGTGAAATAAGGAAGTCAGTCATGTTTGATCATGGCATCAGTAATTGTGAATAATCCAAAAAGATGTCATGTCTTTTCACAATAATCTTAATAATTGTTGCTATCTTATCATTAGGGCTGCAACTAACTAATAGTTAATAGTCGACTCACAGTTACTTTTATTGTTCATTGAGATTTAAATCATTTGAAATGTTTTTTACATTTTAATCAAATAATGCTGTAGCCATTGTTATAAAAAGTCTTTGGAGTCCAGTCCAGTCCATGTGATAAAGGCTAAAGGAATTGTGTTTAAAGGGTGAGCCCGCTGCCCATAATAAAAGTGCACATGCCATGTCTGGACTGTCACTCTCTTTAACTGGGCGCCCGTGTGTCAGGGGGAGCTATACCATAACACACAGACATACGATGTGTGGAAGTCAAAGGTCAAAGGAATTGGTGAGGATGTGAGCGTATGTGTTGAATGTGCATGCCTGATGCCACACTTGTTTTAAGAAAGGAAACATGTAATTATGTTATGTGTGTATGTGTGGTCACGCGGGACATGTTTTCACTGTTGTGTTAATGAGAAAGTGGAAAATGCCTGGTTGTTTTGTTCACTGACGAGGAGTTTCATCAAAATATACACAGTACATACTGTCAATCCTGCTTGGAGAACAATATGGTGTGTCATTACTGTTGTCAATAATCAATTCTCAATTTCAATAGCAAGGAAAAAGCTTGATTCATTATACCAATTTTGAAACCACAATGATAATAAAAAACACAATAGAACCACAATAGAAGTACCTGTTGATAAATCTACAAAAATATACAACTATCCAAACATTTTACTTAATTACTGTAATGTAGGTATTTGTCATTATTTACTGATTAGTTACATTCCACCCCTGCAAAGAAGTGTCTAGTTTTAATGGCTTATTTATTTATTCATTTATTTAGTGGTTGCTAGTCTTCCTGGGGTCTATTTGGCATAAAATGTACATTTTCATGAAACATTATCCAAAACCACATTGACCTTTTTACAATATATGTCAAGAAAATTAATCAAAACAACTTAATATTCAATACAGTTCATTCATACATTTCTTTTTTTATAGTCTTTTTAAAAGAATATCTGTTACTTATTTGCCTTATACTCACAGACAGCTGATTCCAAGCTGCTGAGGATCTGAACAATCTAGTTTTCCTCATACAATTTGACTGCGAGAAAAGACATTAACAGCACAGTCAACAATGATGATATATACAGATACTTTGTGATGAAGGCGATGTTTGGTGTAGTCATGAAGTGTCTCCATTACAACATACAGTATTTGAAAGCGTTTTTAACCGTACAATATTTTTATGATTGACTGAAAGCAGCATTTTTTTTGGCAAACTGTCTTTTATTTTTCTTCTCGGTTAGAGCCAGGTATTTAAGCATATAGTGGTATAGATCCCTATGACAGTGTTCTTTGGACCCCGTCGTTTGCCTCCTCCACACACCCCCTGTCTGTGTAAGTGTTTGTGCCACATGCTCGTCAGTCCACCTCATGTCTTTGGATGCCACTGGGATCTGGTGCCGTGGTGCTGAGCGTGCCAGCACAATATTTCATGCCTCTCCAGACAACATATAGGCACAGGACATATTTCAGCGGTGTGTATGTTTAGACGAGAAGGTCATAAATGAAGCTGAGCCTTGACCGGTCAGGCCTCGACTTAAAACGTTAAATTATCTGGCCAGGCAGGGTGGGTATGAATATGGATTTAAGATTTTCACAACAATGTACATTTGTAGAAATTATTGTTGACTGGGCCGAGGTGTTGTTACGATACTAAAATTGTAAACTTGAGTTCAATACTAAAGAAAAGGCTTGATACTATAGCAATTAACTTTTTTCTCAGGCAAACACAATGTCATTTTCAATACATTTGAAGTAGCAGTTCGGATAGAGATCAAGATCATTTGGTCTTATTTATGTATTGTTTGTGTCAAAACTTGCTCTGATCTAGTTACAAAATTAGTTTAGCAGACTAGTGGGTATTTCATTGTCAACCCTACAGGACAAATGCTTTCATATTATTAGGACATTCCGGTTGAGAAGGCTGATTTTTGTCTAGCTAATGCTGTATTTGCTGCAGTTGATGGTTGTAATTATGTTGATAAGAATGCCTTTTATTATAGCATTTAAAATAGTGAACTACAGCTACCCTTAAGACATCACATTCATTATCATTAGCACCATTAAAGTTGTAATAATGCTGGCTGGGTGGATGCTGTGAATAAATGGCCGCAGGCTGAAGAGATTGTCGCTGCGCTGTACGTCACTGACAGGTTCCTGAAAGCAGGGGCATGCCCTGTTTAGGCGGGCATTAGGAGGGGGGCGGAATGTGGCGCTATGTTTGGAATCTGAGATGGAGCTGCGTGCCAGGCCTCACGTCTCTGCTCTTTCCCCTGTGGCAGCTCTGGCACGCTCCCCAATCCTAGAAACCTGGATGTAAAACTAAATATGCTCATAAGACTGTACAGTTATAATTATCTGCTGCAATACACACCACTGCAACATTTTGATTGCAAAGAACTAGAGATTTATTGTTCAAGTCTTAAATCAAACCAGTCCGTAGAAAAAAAGTCCTGCTTCAGTCCGAAGTTAGTCTTTGGTTGAACGGCTTTCCCATTAGTAAACTGCTTCAGAAGGTTGCAAAAGTGTTTTAATTAACACAATTATGAATAGTTCCTTCGAGATACATGTCATGATCTATTGTACCTACAAGGGTTTCACTATTTCAGTTATACAGTCCATTGCTGGTCAAGAGGTTAACTCAATCACAAAAATAGTTTGTCTACCTCAAATTTCCCCAGGGATAGTTTTTCCTTTTATCATGAAGGCAAGTTTAAATACTGGCTCGTCAAAAATAACAATCATAAAATAGTTAATATGCAATGTATTTATATTTATGTTTATACAATTTCAATCTTCAAATATTTATCCTAAAAACAATATGGGGGCCAACTTCCCACTGGGTTGTATCATTTGTTGTTATTTACAATCTTTTGTTTGCCCCAATTAGTGCTCCAATTTAAAAATAACCTCATCAACATTTTTTGGCGTACTCTTTCCCCTCCTGCACCAGGACACTGAATGCAGCCTTCATTTGGTTAGTGTGTGTGGCGTTCTGTTTCTCTGCCCATCCGGTTACGTGTAGGTGGAAGTGCTCACTGATTAACTCGGAGTCACACCCCTTTGGAAAGTAAGATCAATGAGGACTTTTACACTTTCCATTCAGCAAATATAAATGTTTTACCCCGTTTTACAAATGAATAATGTTGCCAAACCTATCTAAAGTTTCACAATATTCTCATAAACTTAATAATCTTTTTTGGTGCCACTTTCTAGCTGCTTATTAGCAAAAACTACATTGACCATGAGCCTTTGCAAGTGTAGTTTTCCCTTATAATGTAATTACTTTAGTTAAACTGTTATGTTGCAAATAATTAGTCTGAGCGTGACATATATATATATTTTGCACTAAAGGCTCATATCTTTGGAGAGTAAGTGGCATACCTTCAATACTCCTCACATAATGGTAAATATTGTTCTTGTGGTGGTGTTGTTTTTGTTGTTGTAAGGAGCACAAAAGATAAAACAATTCCCACGCTGCTCTTTGACCTCTCTCCGCTATCAATCAGTCACCCGGAAAGCTACTTGAACTTCAGACCACTCCTTTTCGTGCCCAGGCTGAGGAATCCATCGAGATAATTATGGCGGCTACTCAACAGAGCCCACTTCCCAGCGGCAGAAGATCGATAGGCTTCGCTCTTCTTTTGCTCTGACAGTCAGTGTGCCAGCAGCTCCTGTTCATGAAAGAAGAACACGGGCCTTGAAAAGCTCACAAGACGAGTGCGGGCCTGCCAAGATAGTGTACATGTACTGTATGTCTAATGTTTTGTGCTTAGGCAAGAATAACGTTTTCAATCTCCACTTAAAGGCGGGGAAAACTTTGCGTGGGAACTGTTTTACAAGGAAAATCAATATGTCACTCAGATAGAATAAAAAGGAGGGTGTAGTGTGAGTTATATCAAGGTAAGTGTTGACTTTGTAGGTGCAGTGAATAAGTAATGTACAGGGTTATAAATTCCAAGCCACACCAAGTTCAGTTGGTGAAAGAGCGCTTTGAGAACAGAAAGTTTGTGGGGCACGATTGTTGCACGCTAGAGTCACCTTGGCCACTGTAAGGGCGAGAGAGAGAGGAGGAGACATAGAGATTTAAATTTGAGACTTGAAGTGCGATGGTTTGTGCTGGATTGTAGGCTAGGAAGAATGGTCTGCTGTGATTGGTCATTCAAAGTTATGACGTCTGCCACTTTGTATACGTTTAGTGCATGTTTAGATGTGTTTGTGGTCTAACAAAATTACATGGGACAAAGTGTATAAAGTGTATAGTGTATAAAGTTTATGCCTTTCTTAATGCCCTGCGCTCACGTAATATGTTTGGTTTATCAGTCCATCGTTTGAGGACTGACTGGAGGAAGTGAGCTTTTTCCTATGCTGCTCCAGCTTGGAACTCCTTACAGTTAGAGTTGAGATTGTGTGAAATGATCTCAATTAGGGGTTTTCGTTCGATTTTAAAAGAAAAAGAGAGTGAATCTTTTTTTTTTTATGTCAGTGCTTTTAATTGTAGATTTTGTTTTCTATTATTGAATGTCTTTTAAATGTGTAATGTTTTAAAATTCAGGTCACCCTTGAACAAGTGGTTTCGATCTCAATGTTCTTACCTGGTTAAATAAAGGTTAATACATACATAAATAGAAAGAAAAGCTTTTATTTAATTATTGTTATATATATTGTTAAGTTTAGGAACAGGGTTAGGGTTAGGCATGGCAAGGCAAGTTTATTTGTATAGAAAGTAATTCAAAGTGCTTTACATAAAAGGAAAATATGCATAAAGTTCACATTGCAAACAGATAAAATATAAATAATCACTATAAGGGAAAGTTAGATTTAGAGAGTTACTCGCCTTATCTCTACCCGCTATAGGGTCAGTTCATAGCAATCATGCATTACCATGAGAACCAGCGATTAATTATCATTTCCTTCTCTTCGGAGCCGACCAAGTGCAAGATACGCTTAGATTTTCCCTATTGTGCCAGTTTACGGAGGAAAAGTTTGATGAAAAGGTATTGTAAGTCTAAATTAGACTTTAGAAAATATGCTTTGTGTTCATGCATGGCCCATATTTGACAAAGCGATGGTGAGATTTATTACATTGTGTATAATCTTTACTGTAACCTAAAAGCACCTGCACCATGTTTATACTCTCCTGGCTTTTACAGATTAGCTAATTGTTTGAATCGACCTGCATGGCCACAAAGATAACCGCTACAGTCCGCACACTTTGTCAAAAAAAGACCAAACAGGAAGCAGGGCAACACCAGCATCATTAGTCGTCCGGTGCTGATCAATTCGAAAGATACAAAGTTCTGATCTTGTGCCCAGACACTCACAAAAAGGAAATACTGTATGAACTTGTGTCATGCCTAGAATCAGTACAACCTCAGAAAATGTCCCACACTTATCAAACTAATGACATTATTATTTGTGTGTCTTTGTAGCTCTTCCATGTTGCGTATGTCCTCATCAAGTTTGCCAATTCCCCTCGGCCTGACCTTTGGGTGCTGGAGCGCTCCGTGGACAGTGGGCGAACATATAGTCCCTGGCAGTATTTTGCACGTAAGACTGTGTTTTGACCTATGCTTAAATTGTGTCCAAAAACCTATACCTTATACTTCACTCAAGAGTTGGATACATCAAAGAGAAGTTATCTGAATCCCTGCTAGAATTATTGCCTGCTAGAGTTATCTTGCCTTGTAAATTCTGACCTTTTTCCAAGTATAGAGAACGTAAAATCAACATGGCGTCAAAAATCTTCTATAGTTAAACTTTTATGGCTGTGGTCTATACTGAAGTTTGAAATTTTGTGATTCCACATAAGCCACTAGGCCAGGAAAGCTTAAACTGGTATTACTGAATTGGATATAGCCATTATTCCCCTTAATACTAATTACACCTATGTTTTTCCTGCACTTTTGGGCCAGATTGTCTGCAGTAAAACAGGTCCCATTGTGGAGATGGATTAGGATGTTTGCAAAGGCACAAATTTAGCTCCTCAGCACATCCATCAGTCTCCAGACAGGAAATGTGTGAATGTGGGGTTTGTGTCGCAAGCTATTTTAAAGGAAGGAATATTTACATTGTGTTTTAGGGGTTAATCTAACATACTGGAGTGCGCGCCAAGATTTGCACATTGGGTTTAGTTCTGTACGGAATTTGGTATCTCTAAAAAATAAAAACCTGACTTTTTTTTCCCCCTTTGCAGATTCAAAGCGCGAGTGCATAGAGCGATTTGGAAAACAACCCAACGCCCGAATAGTTAGAGATGACGATCAGGTCTGCACCACGGAATACTCCCGGATTGTGCCACTGGAAAATGGAGAGGTACAATATTTCATTTTCAATAGCTATAAATGTAAATGACAGTTTTGTGTTAAAATATTTTCTGTATTGTGCAGATTGTGGTGTCTCTAGTCAATGGTCGTCCAGGAGCCCGAAACTTCACATATTCCCCAGTTTTGCGAGACTTCACCAAGGCCACAAACATTCGGCTGCACTTCCTCCGGACGAGCACTCTGCTGGGCCACCTCATCTCCAAAGCACAGAGGGACCCCACTGTTACTCGCAGGGTACAGCTTCTG
The DNA here is from genome assembly GCA_015082035.1 of Chaenogobius annularis. Classification (NCBI taxonomy): domain Eukaryota; kingdom Metazoa; phylum Chordata; class Actinopteri; order Gobiiformes; family Gobiidae; genus Chaenogobius; species Chaenogobius annularis. The sequence goes on along the minus strand of BJKM01000068.1, from coordinate 1,241,328 downwards.
CACACCCATTCGTTGTCTGCAGAGGAATATTTGCTAGTACTTGCTTATGAAATGCTAATGAATTAATATAATTTAATTTACCAACGTATCTAATACAGTAAATCTCAGATGTTTAACTTTCTATGAATGTATTGTTTTTATTCTTTTACATGAGCACATTAGACTTTGAAAAGCAACTTAATAACAGTTTTGATATGGATCTGGATACCAGTCATGCAGTCATGTCATGTCAAACATTTTTCTTTGATGCCCACAGTATTTCTACAGTATCAAAGACATCAGCATTGGAGGCCGCTGTGTCTGTCACGGACATGCACAAGTTTGTGGAGGCACCCGCCATCAGGAGAGTCCAAACAGGTTTGCTAAATTATCATCAATACAAGTTTGAGTCAATATTTATTGTCTGTTAACAAAACAAAAGTTTTAAAAGTTTAGAATTGTAATTTCTGAAAATCATGTGTTGGGGTGCCCCAAAAGACAACTACACTAGGAGAAATTAATCATCACTTACATTTTGTTATAGTATAAATGATTTGAACTTCTGTATTTGATGTCATGTTAGAGAATGATGTAGGTCCTTGAGTCCTGCATTAGTGGATCCATTATAATGAAAATTCCTTACCAGAACTATACCAATTTGAATATAAAAACTGTGAAAACAACCTAGTATTCCTTTTCCAAACCAAGCATAGATGAGTTAAGTCATCTGTATGCAAATGACGGAACACTAGGAGGTACATAAATTGCTTGTCACTTGAAGTTACTAAAAAAAAAGCCAAAAGGAAAAACACTGAACATTGCTGAGCTTATTATAACATAGCATAATCAATACAAGAATACCTGAATAACTTTCCACTCTTCTCCCCTGCTAATACAATAGATTGAATGTCTAAACCCAGGCGTCTACTCTCTGTCCATCTTTAGACTGCAGTGCGAGTGCCAGCACAACACCTGTGGCGAATCATGTGACCGCTGCTGTCCAGGTTTTAACCAGAAACCGTGGCGCGCTGCAACTGTCCACAGCCCCAACGAGTGTCAGCGTAAGTGTCCGCCGATGCCCCTGAGCGCAAACACGACCACAGCTCTCTCCACGCTGTTGCCGCTTTGAATTACAAGGGCACAAAGAGGCTGGAGGGTCCTCTTGCACTGCGGCTCATATTTAAGCCCTATTGTGGATGCCCTCATATGGTATTGTTGAGAGGCGCAGGGAAGACATGGGATTCCTATGGTATGTGGGATGAGTATTATGGGGCGCAGCCATGTTCACACTTCTGGGAACCCTGACCTGAATCTATGTTTTATTTAACATTGAAATCTGAGTCTGCTTTTGAATTCAAGAAAACATCTGGAAGTGGTCTGGAATATATGCAAATAGATCCCATGTGATTTGCCTTTTTTGGGTAATTTGTCATAACCTTGTCGTAATTTAGTGAGATGTAATTGTTAGAATAATCTGTTAGTGGTTCCACGCTTGAGAGATTTGTAGAAAGGCCTGTCACAAATAATAGCTAGAATAAGATTATCGCGTGCATATGTTTTCTTTACACTGGTGAGGGCTTTTTGTTATTTTATCGTTGTGCTATAAGATTTGAGTTGTAGAAGGTAGAATAAGTAACTTTTTATACTCATTACAGATGCAAACTAACTTCTAGTGTTTCATTCTATTATTTTAATCCATGTTTCTTTTACATTATACATTTAGAAAAGAGTTTACTGAGATTTAGGTCTATTCAATGGCATAAAGTAGGATAAAGTAGTTTTAATATTATTGTTTATTGTTATATTTTTCTGTTGAAACATAGCTCTCTTCAAGATGTGTTATCGTGATAGACCCTTTTGTAGATTCCCTCATTGCACCATAAATTATGGTGGAATGGAATAAGATCGTATCTTTGTCACTTTTGGACCCAATGTGTTTAGAATAACTGCCTTTCATCTTCTTAGCACCTCGTTCTCTGTCGCCCAGATACCCTCAGTGCCATCTTATTAGCGGGTCACTCTGCCAGGCACAGGAGACCAAAGTCAGCTGGGGTCTAATTGCTTTGGATTGTTGACAGATAGTTTCATGAAATATGACCTTACAGCAGCCACAAAGGCAGCGAGGGGAAGACGAAGAACGCCTGTAATCCAATCAGTGCACTGTGGAAAAAAAAGCACCATAGTCATTCATAAAGATTACTACAGGAGGTACACAGGAAAAGGACGTACCGTGTATCTCCAAAATTTTAACAACTAGGCTTATCGCTTTCACAAAATTAGTACCTTACGTGACATAAATATAGACGCAGGTAAGTCACAGGTAATTTGCCGGGGCATATGGAATAACTGTGTGCCTCTGTGTGTGGGGGGGGGTTTCCTTTCCAGCCTGCCAATGTTTCTCCCATGCCTTCGACTGCTATTACGACCCAGAGGTGGAGCAGAGGGGAGCAAGTTTAGACATCTTCGGCAGGTACGACGGCGGAGGAGTGTGCATCGACTGCCAGGTATGAACCAAGTATCAAGTCCAAACCCATTCCTGTGTGAGCATGAGCGGATCTGGAGGCAAAACCTATGGAAAAAGGAGAATAATAAGACAGATCATTTGGCAATCGCACTGTGAGCTTGTGAAGTAAAAATACCGCTTATCATAACAATAAGTCTGTTAGTAAAGACGTTTGCCAACATACTGGAGTTATTTTCAACCTTCCAGCTAATTTTTTTATGCATTATTATTGTAAAAGCTATTCTACATTTCTTTTTACTATGAAAACAGTTCTGCTCAGAGATGTCACAATATAACATTTTGTGTTTCGATTATTGTGAGAATAAACGTTAGATTTAAACATTTATTTTTTTATTAACAAATATACACAGAACACAACACAAAACGACCAGAGAGTGAGTGAAAATCGAAATAATAACACAAGTAGACAACTAAACATAAATACAGACAAAATCACAGTACAGTACAGTATTTAAATTAAAATAAAAGTCCCTTTTGTTCCAAAGTCTGTCGAATAGATTTAAAGATTATTCACAATTATTAACACCATGACTCGTGTATGAGCTAGCAACATGATAAAGTTAAGTTCATGTGACATAAACAGCAAGATAAAAAAGCACTTTACATAATATTTTTTCTTTTGTGGACGATAGATTGAACTGAAATGACAATATTGGTCACAAATATTTTTTTTTTAGTTTCTTACGACTATATTGTGACTTGAATAATCACAAATATCAATCCCTATTCACCACCTTTTGCATAATTTAAAAAGCACTTAGACAGAATGGGCTAATAATTAGATAGTGTTGAAGGAAAACCCAAGACTGCCGTGGTTACAGTGGTAAACGTTTATCACGACTAGAGAGTAACTTCAAAGTGATAGAAAGATGGATTCATAAAACACCTTAAGCTGTAAAAAATGTCTCTCTTTAAAACAACCGCTTATTAACAATGCTTTTTCTTGTTGTATTTCTTACAGCACAACACTGCTGGAGTGAATTGTGAACTCTGCGTTGATGGTTTCTATCGACCTTTTGGAGTCCCACCAGAGTTTCCCACTGGGTGTATACGTAAGTTGTTGGGTTTTTTTTGGGGGGGGGGGTTGTACTAAAACGTATCTTTTGATTTCCATTTCGGAATGTTATTCTCATTGTAGTGAAATTTGATCGCTCACTTGCGGTGAAGAATGCGGTTTATATTTGTCAGCCAACATGCACAGTGGAAATACACAGGGACATTGTCTCTGTTGACTCAGTATTGACACAACATGTACAGTTTATTTAAGCATTTATAGAGCTCCTAAGATATTTGCTCGTACAGATCCTTCCTGCATGGGCAAAAAG
>BJKM01000068.1:0-32500 GCA_015082035.1 Chaenogobius annularis | reverse complement strand
TGTGAAACAAGTCTGAGAACTCCTGTTTTAATCCTACTCTGTGAAAGCCCTGCCCACAGGGCGGGACCTCCTGATAATGGCCCATTGAAATTTAACTGGGATGGACCATCAACATCCTATTGTTCCCTGACTTTTGGCTCCCTTTCCCTGAGTGCCTGTTTAGCATCAGAATTCCTCGGGCGTCTCCAGGGTTTCAGTAGACCATTATCCTGGTCCTGAACTCGCGTGTCTTCTGTGTTGATAAAGCCTCTTGTGAAGTGGCTGTTTAGTCTCACCTATGTAACACTCTTTACAACTTTCTTCTGGTGAACCAGTTTTTAAGTAGGCATCTTGTCACCCTAAGGACAAGATGCCTACACAAAAACAGAGCAATGTAGTGTATTCTATTCAATACAGTGAAGAAAGTTGTAAAGAGCGTTACATAGGGGAGACTAAACAGCCACTTCACAAGAGGCTTTATCAGCACAGAAGACAGGCGAGTTGAGGACCCCAGAGTGCTGTGCATCTTCATCTTAAAGCCACAAAACCACTCTAGGTGGGTGAAGACAGTGAGGTGGAGATTCTGAGCAGGAGAAAAGATGGTTTGAAAGAGGGGTTAAGGAGGCCATCTTTGTTAAAAAAGAGAATCCTTCCTTAAATCGTAATGGAGGTTTAAGATTCAACCTTCCAGTTGTTTATAATGGTGTGCTGAAACCCTGGAGACGCCCGAGGCATTCTAATGCTAAACAGGCACTCAAGGAGAGGGAGCCAAAAGTCGGGGAACAATAGGATGTAGAATGCCCATCCCAGTTAAGTTTCAATGGCCCATTATCAGGAGGTCCCGCCCTGTGGGCAGGGCTTTCACAGAGTAGGATATAAACCTGAGTTCTCAGACTTGTTTCACAGATTGAGAATGACTCTTGGAAGAGAGTCGAAACGTATCATTTTTCTAAAACAAGAATCTGCTGAATCTTTTTCTACATGCATCTGATACACATCTTTTGAGTCAAGCCAGTGAGTTTAAAAACGTTTACCATCGTCTCTGGTCATTTTGCGTTCCCTTTGTCTTTGGCTGTCCTATAGAAATCACAAAATATTGTTTTTGGACGTTTTTTTGAAGTCTACCGCAGATCCCATATGCACCTTTTTTTTTTTTCACCCAAAAGGGGGTGGGGCCATTAAGGTGGCACATGAAGTGACATAATCCTGAAGACCCCTTTCCATACACAATACGCATATCCTTTAGGTTTACAGTATCTTATTGTGTCATACAAATTTACAGCTTGAATATTTTTTCCCTGGTCCTGATTTATCCAATTGTGATAAAAAGGCACATATCTGTAACTATGATCATATAGTAAATCAGGTAAATATTCCCATAAGCTTGAGATGTAAAGAAAGAAACTGTTTATTGTATCTATTTTTAACACTTATCACACATTATCTTCAAATCATATTTTCCTCTACACATGAAAGCGATGTTATTTTCTGAAACAATCAAATTATCTCATATACAATAAAATCACTGGCTTTATCAAATTAGAATCAATTTTTGCCCTTAAAAACATTAAATGATGCAGGACCTCCAGAACCCCGTGGAACTGAGAGAGCTTGACACAGACTCATTACATAAGTGGAGACCCTGCTTCCCAGGCCGTTTACTATTGCACCACAGTTACTCTGCTCACACGTGTGACTTCATTCTCTGAGTCAAAGTGCAGCAACCCATTTGTTTCTCACGCTTTCACAACTCAATGCCAGCTCATTATGTGCCAGTGCAAAGTAACAGCCATCCAAATCGGCATCAGCAGACATGTTTAGGACACACTCAATTTCTATTTACTGCTAAAATCCTTTCAAGCACGTGCTGGTATTAATGTGGGAATGGATTTGTTTGTTTGAGATCAAAATGATTTACTTCTGTCCCTACGAAAATGGACAGCTTTTTCTTCGCTGCTGTTCTGTACATATGGATTGACGTTATTTTCGTTTCAATATTATAGGCAGTATTCATTCCAAAATTGCGGATAATTTTGAGATTACAAAAACATTGCTTCTGAGATTGATTTTGTTAAGAACTTCAATATTAATGAGGAACCCTACTGAGCGTCTTCTATGCTCTGATTGGAAGCGCAAAATCTGTTATATCCGACTTTTCTGTGGAGTGAGCATGTGACTCTCAGTCTCTGACTTTCTCCCACCATCCAATGGCATGCATGTCAATGTGTGCGTTAAAATGCCTATAATGAATGCATATACAGTAAGAGGATTTAGGTCGAGTCTCCTATACGGGTGGTTTTCCATGTTTTGTACAAGCTAGTTGGCATACATTTTTATCATTATAAAGAGAATATCAGAATTAGCTGAAACAAATTCATACTAAAAGTTGTTACATAAAACATTAATTACGAATGTTCACTGTCTAAATTAAATGTTGCTTGGATTATAAGAGGCGTCTAGTATGACGGTGTATGCTCTTTGCTGATTCACAAATGAAGTCATGTCATGTTCTCACTGGAAAAGCCAGTTATTTGTTGACCACCCTTGTTTTTCGAGTGAACAATAATTTTATTCAGCCATCAGAGTACATGTTATCAATTAGGACCATTTGTAAATACAGTCATTAGCCTTTCCTACATGGCGCACATAATTGGGGGATTTGTAGTTTTTGTCTGCCCAGGAGGGTTGAGTTTCTGGGGTTGAGCCGTTTTTAATGATGATGTTTACAGCATCGAGAGATCAGCTCACTTAGCCTTGCTCCACTATTCCCATGTGAGTCTTTTTTTTTTCTTCTGCCTTAGGTGATAAGATACGCCCAAAGCCACCCCCAGCTCACCTTACCACATTGTTGGGTTTACATCCAGTACAGTTAGCCTTTCCCTGACTTTTTTACATCGATTCCCCAACAGATCTTGTTAACTCCATCCTCCATCCTTCTGCGTTTGTCCTGCTATTTATTTATTTTGTATGTGCTGGTTAAATAAATAAATAATCTCCCTTCCCTTTTACTTATTTATCCCCCCCCCCCCCCACTTATTTCCCCCCCCCCCACATAAAAAACATGTTTAATTATTCATAAGTGTGACCACGCCGCCGTCTTGCAATCATGCACAGTCCAATTTACACCGTCTCGCAATTAAAATCCGCTTCATACAACCAGGTGTGCTAAATATATGCATGAGCAAAACACCACCTTCGACCTCATTAGCATTCTCGCTACGCGCATGCACACGAGGATACAATCGGTGTGTGCGTCCGCGTAGGAACTTGTGTTTTCCAATGTAGCGTTTTCGTAACCGGCAGTCTCCAGTTACATAAGAGCAGCGAGAGAGGCGAGTGCTGGGAAAAGAAGAGGGGGAGTAGTTGGAGAGGGATGTGTGGAGAAGGCGGGGGGGGGGGCATACAACTATGTACGTCAGCAGCGTCGGAGCCAGCAAAGGGGAATCACTGTGTGGAGATCTGCCGCTAAAACCACACCTGGGTTCCACAGCATGCATCGTTGAGCATCCATAATACTTATCTAAGGCTGCAGCATATGTTTCTATTTTGAGCGCAGGCTATTGATTGGAAAACTTGATACGTGTGTGGTGAGGAAGATCAGCGTTGGGGTCAACAGTGGAGCCGGGAAAGAGGATAGTCAGGTCGAAAATACAGCAGGTATAACGGTAAACAAAGGAATGTATTGTGCGCAAGGGCGGTTGGTGAATCTCTGAGGCTGTTTTAAAGGTGCTATTTACATGTAATAAAGTACAATTTGTCTTGCCCCAGTACAGATAGATTGTAAAAGCAGCTTTTGGGTTCAAAATGAGACAAATGTGCTCTGTCTGCAGATAATTATAGAGCGTTTTATACTCTGCGGACAGGTATTGCGGTTGGCCTTTGAAAGTTGTGAAAAGCCTTTTAAGTGCTGCCCGGTGGTCGAGTGGTTAAGTCACAGCACACATATGCCAGGCTCCATGTGCAGCAGGTCGCAGTGTTGCGAGTTCGAATCCCGGCTCCAACGATCTCTCTCTCATCCCCCATTTCACTCCAGTCTGTCCTGTTAAAAAAACTATGGGCCAAAAATCCTTCAAAAAAACTTTAGGACTGGATTTAGGAAGGGATTTAGGACTGCTACAAACTGTTTAAAATGAGCTAATTTTATGTTTTTAAGATGATAAAAATCAGGTACAGCACTTTTTAAGAAAAGTCTGATTTTGGTCATTTTAATGGTGCACTAGGCCACTTTTCTGGTTGGACGGCTTGTCTCCATGGAGATGTTATTGCGTTGCCTAGAATGTTCCACAGTATGTCATTAATATCTATCTTGCAATTACTTGTATTTTTATGGCTCAAAAATACCATGAGAAACCTGAGATGGGTCACCTCTACACAGATCTGACATGGAACTTGACCTGGTGGCTTCACCTGCTAGGCTCCACAGAGATGGGGTAGTTGACGTTTAATGCCATACTGTAGAACATTCCAGAAAAGGAAAAAAAAACATCTCCAGGAAGAACAGCAAGTTGCAGTCCCTCTAACCACAAGAGTTACGTATTGCACCTTTAAGCAAAAATAAGGTATGAACTAAATTTACCTGGTACTTTTTTTGACATGGTATTGTAGTCATTCCTTTTTAGACAGGTCTGGTTTAGTCCAAGCTCCTACTGTATTGGTGAGATAGCAAAACAATCTCTTGTAATATAGTGAAGTCTATAAATCCGTGACAGTAATAGCGGAGAGTTAGCGTGTTGCGCCACCACTGCTCTCCATTTTTGAATCCAGTTGAAGTGTATTTACTTTGCCGAAGGGGGCAAATATTGGCTGCTCAGTCAAAAATGGCAGGTCAGACTTTTATTGCACTACTCCACGGAGATATTATATTTCTTCATATTGCCTGAGCCTGGTAGATTCAATATGTGTTGCTACACTTTTTTTTTATAAAGCCGATAGCTCTGTCTTGCTATTCATAGGCGTTCACGGTTTAGAGTTTGATGTCATCATTTCAGATTGAGTGCAGAAGCCCTTTCAGTGCAGAAGCCTCATGGAGCAAAATAACCAAACTAAATGTTGGATTTTTATTCAAATGGCGTTAAGTCCTTTTTAACTGAAAATGAACACGTCTTTGGTGTTAAACAATAACACCTCTTCCTGAAGCTTTTGTCACCTGAACGTATCATTTATTGTGTTTGTTACATTTTAAATACATGTAGTTCAAGTAAATTACATTTCATCCAGCTTATCTTTTCGTTCAAGGACTAAAGTATCCAAGTGAATAAAACTCCCCACCATAGAGGAGGGCATGCCATAGTGCCACGTTGCCACACTAACCCCACTGGTCGCACATTGAACTGCCCTGACCTGATGGCATAATAGCAGGAGGCTGTTTAGTTCTTTTTCTCCCCAGGGGCAAAGGGTAATAATGGTGTGATGGGGAAGATATTACAGGCTGTGACCTCATTTGGATTCACACTGTGTTCCTGCGGATGAACAGTAGTAGCGCACATACATTTCAGTATTCGGCGCTCGATTGCCTTCTTCCTGGCTAAGACAAATGAGCTATAAGAGTTCCCGCACATCCATCAAAGTATTAATTATCAGCTCGGGCTTCTCCGTAGGGATGGAAGGGACATCTCATGGTCACCTGGGGGCCGTCGCTGTATCTGTAATAGAATATCAAATACTAGAAGCGTTCAAAATTGCCTAAAATGCAGAAGACGCTTTCAAAGTTTCTAAATAAATCTAATCACAATTCCGGCATGGTGGCAACTGGAAACAAAAGTGAAGTGGAACATAATATGATTTCAATGGAGAAAATGGGATTAGTTTCAGACTATTCTAAATTGTGGAGGTGGGTTTCATTTTCTGTCAATTGAAAAACGTTTTAGTGTTCACGTCATTCTCGTATAGAATAATTTCCAGATTTCATATGGAAAGAAGGCCAATATAACTCTTAATGTAAGAGACAAGGTTTTTGAATCCATATTAAAAAGTTTGATCCTTGTTTAGAGATTTGGCCAACACAAATTTTCCATATTAATCTTGTGTCTCTAAAATATAATAAAAATCTTATTGTAGTTTGTTTAAATTATATGAGCTATTGTTTGAGATGTTAACCATAAACCAGGACCAATTATCTGCATTTTAACAGTAGAAATGCTACCCTGTCTTGATCAATTTTAAACAATTGGAAATATTGTGAACGGAATTTATGAGCCATTTTTACCTGTTCATACATTTGTTTTAGCATTTTAGACTGTATTAATTCACCCTGTCCAATGACGGTGTACTCTCCCCTAAACTAATCTGAATTGCAAATTACTTTAATCAAATTTAATCGTTTAAATAATTAATACAATGATAGAAGCTGGCTGCCACACCGATAATTAGAAAATCTTAGCTAATCATCAGCTTGTGGCGCTGTCCAAACTCCCCATTTGTTTTACTGTAGCTCCCCTCGATTTATAATTAGATTAGGGAAATGATAACACACAATGTGCTTTTAATTAAGGGCGAAGGAGGGTTTGCACTTGGAGACCGGAGAGGGCAGAATAGCATAAATTAAGCATTTGTTGTCGTTTAGCATTAGCGTTAACAGCTTCAGTGTCTGCAGTCCGTAAGGTAAAAAAAAGGTCACCCCGTGTTAATTGATATTGTCGGACACATTCGCCGCCATTATGGAAATCAGTTCGGACATTATTGGTCAGGGACAGGAAATGTGACAGACGTGGTTGGGTGGAATGTGGTTGAAGGTCTAAGTACGAGGTCCTGACCCATACAACCACATGGAAAGCAATAGTTTTATGCAATGTGGAACTTTTATTTTCCATTTTGTGTTGAAGTGGACCTTGCCAATTGAATAACTATTGAGATAGGAGATGGAACAGGGCTGGCCTCTTGCTGCCCAGGTCAGGACCTCTGTGGAATTCATTGTATAAAAATCCAATCAAAAGGGATTGAGTTTTTTCCTTGGTTGTTTGTACAATAGCCATAAAAATGTATTATTATTGTAATAAGAAATTTCTTCTTGAACTGAAAAAATGTTATGTCATGTCAATGCGGTGTGATTGAATTTACTAGATGCGGGTACACACTGCTACTTTTATGAAACCTTTATTCGATTTGATATATTCTTTTCAAGCCTAGCAATAGCATGAACAGCATATACAATCAAGCACGTTTATTTTGAGGCAACTATAGAGGTCATAGGAATGTGCGCAATCTAAGTTAAGTTATATTAGTACACCAAAAAAGTGCTCTGTTCCCAATAGCAACGCTTTTAGAATGAATGGAAATTATCCATAGCTATGATCAATTCAAAACAAAATGTTCTCTAATGAATGTTAAATGTCCTCAACATGAAAAGGTTATTAAAACCATGAATACTGATTTTTGTATGTATATTTCATTTGAAAAAGTCCATCTTCAGTGAAACATTTGAATATCAATTAGCAAATTTAACTAAAGAATTCAATTTATCTTAGTTTCCTGTGTATGTTTTTGTAATTTTTAACCACATGCATTCTTGATTGTGTGTAATTCTTTGGCTCGCACACAGTGGACAGCCTGACACATTTCACACATCAACACCCCCCCCGGAGCCCCGTGGGGAGGTGGGCCAGTGTTTCGCCTCAGCCTCTTTTATGTGAAGGCATCTGCAGCATTCATATGTGGGGACATTTGTAGGTTTAAGACATTGCTAAATAGACATCGAGAATTGTGGCATTGTGGACCAGTTTGGCTTTTTTTTCCCCATATTAGATTTACTCAGCTTTTGCACTTGTATGCATCACATCAATATTGGGACTAAATCTGGAACTAAACCAGTGCTCAATCAGGACTAAACCAGGATTAGAAGAGGCCCGAACCAAGTCTACATTAGGACAAACGCTCGATACCAGGACAAATGTGTGCGACAAACTTCCACATTCCACTAGGGAAATAACAAAACTCTAGAAAGTAAATTAAATAGTTATTGAAAATAAATAAGTAAAAGCATGTTAGATTTGCTTACAAAAAATAACATCAACCATGGAATTATTGGGTTCCGGTTAGTTCATTATTATTATTATCATTATTATTATTCTATTTTTTTTTTTTCAAACAATTTAACAGTAAAATATTATTATCAGAAAATAAATGCACCAAAAAACTTAATATATTGTAGTTTTCAGAAGGTAAGAAACAATAACAAAATTTTGACCTGAGAGCTGAAAAGAACTTAATTCTAAGGGTACAGTATAATACAATATGTATGGTATGGAAATTTAACTGAACAATTTGAATATGAAGATTATTATTATTGTTATTATTATTATTAATTTATTTATTTTTTACATAAAACAACAAAAACAAGTAAAAGTTCAAATTAGACTTTAGGAAGGTGTGGCATGCAACGAGTCGGTATTTGACTTTTTTTTTTTTTTTTTTTCCCCCATTGTCCGTTTGTCAGTTATAATGTCGGTCCAGTCCTTAGCCATCGGTGCAGTTTTGGTCCTCCATTTTTTCTGTGATAGCCTTTTTCCCGGCCGCCTGAAGTATGTTCCAACGGTATCTATTTATGTTGTCCAGTCAGGAGTTTTAAGGCCAAATACATAGTTCTGAAATTGAGTGGGATAGCGGTGTCAAAAACGGATTGCAGTCAGTGCCTTGTTCATTTCTGTCCAATATTTTTGTGCAACAGGACAGTCCCAGAACACATGATAATGATGTGCCAACCACAGTATCACCAACATTCAGCCCCTCTCTGTGAATAGTGGGCACCTCGACATGGTGTTATTAAAGAAACGGGTCACATTCTTCCCAATAACATTCCTTCCCAAACATGAGATTTTGTGGTCTTCTACTGTAATTAAAGTACAATATATTTTCCCATTCCTTATCCGGCAAAACAAAATCACCCTCTTTTTCCCCATTTCATTTTAATGTATTAAGTAGATTGGCTGTGGCTGTCCAGGTCATTTATGCATTTATATAGTTAAGATATTTTTCAGTAAGTGTTTCAGTAAGAGGGTTATAATGAGTGTTGCCTTACATTATTTCTTGATTATAATAACGTCCTATTTGTAAATACCTATAAAAGTCCTGTTTCTCCAGGCCAAAAGATTCCTTCAGCATATCAAAGCTTTTCATTTGATTTTCTTTTTTGGTCGATGCTATTTGGCTTAAAACTTTGGTCATGGATATGAAATGATATTTAAAACCTATAATTCATAATGGAGTTGTTTTCGAAAGCGCTCGTCTCCCCACATGTCCCGCAGCACCTCTCTGTCAGTTCGCTCACCACGACCTGTCCCTTCACGTCAGCTCAACTCAAGCGCACACCTTAAAGAAGTCAGGGCGGGGGTCTGGAACTACAGCCCTATTTCTGAGAAGGAGAAAGAAAGAATGAACAGAGAGAATATCTTTTAATTACCTGCCGCACATTTGGAGGCTGACATATGTGCACTCATCACGGTCTCCTCCGCAGCAGAAGGCCAGCGCTGCTATTCGTGCGCAAACAGCTGGCTCTGCTCCGTCCACCGGCTGCTCTCTGTCACTTTGAGCTCCCCTCTTGATAAGCTAATTTTGCCAGCATGGTCAAAGATCATTTGATTAGGTGTGTTGGAAGTCATTAGGCTGCCAAGTTTGTGTGGGTTGCAAAGTTACAAGTAAGTAATTAGGGCAGCACAGTAGGCTGTATTACATATTGATGTCACAGTATCAACAGCTGCCACATTGATATGCTAAAGAACTGCTTGAATTGTGATAGTGAAGCCCAAAATCTGGAGATGGGTCTCAAGCACTGTACTATATTGTTTCTGTTTATTATTTTCCACAATGATGGTAAAAAATGTGTGGCATGTTGTAAATGTAAAACAGCGTGTGTAAAAAGTAAATGCAGTTGTTTAAACAAAATGTGTTCAGAACCAACTTGTGCTTTTTGTTATTGTATGAAATTTCCAGAAAGGGTAATAAATTTTTGTTTCTTCTCACTGCTCCTTTTCGATTTGTGATGATAATTTATGTTAACATGAATAACACACAGTTGAAAGAATATATATATATTTAAAAAAAAAAAAAAAAAGTTAAACGATAAGCTCTTATTTTCAACACAATATTTTTATATACTATATTAAGTCAAACTCTTTTTATATGCTGTGCTTTCTGAGAAATTTAAGCATCGAAATGTCATTTTTTTTTTCCTGTTTATGTGATTTTTTTTATTTTCAGGTTTGATACTTGCTCAAATGAATAGTTCAGAATCACAAAAGGTTTATTGCCATTGTCAATGAACATAATTCACAGACATGGAAGACATAGGAACTTGTTTTGGCATTAAGGTGCAACATAAAACACTGATCAATAATAAAAACAACATATATGAAACATGTTTGGTATTGATTAGTATCTGAGACGTTTGACTACTATAGTTAGAGATGGGCAATATATCGATATTTAGATAATATTGTCAGTATATCGTTTATAGCAAAAAAACAAAATAAAAGAGCTAATTAAACTTGAAAAATGATGGTAATAGGTGATATTTCTGCACTTTTGTGATTCATTTGACTAACTTTTCACATTTGTCTGATAATTAAACCTCAACTAACACCTGTAACTAACTAACATGTTTTAACACATTTCTGTTGAATTGACATAATATTGTCTGGCTATTGTTATCGAAACACTCCCGGCTGCATATAAATCAAGCATTCCAGCAAGTAAATAAATGTGCATGAAAAGAATCAGTTGTTAGTCCATGTCTTGCCAACCAGCTTATCACATCTGCCATCGCCTATAGACTGAGCTGCAGCGCACGCATGCGCCGCTCCAGCGTGACTTATGTGGGTCAGCGCTGCCCCGAGGTACTTCCCGGCTCCGTCCCGCTCGCTCAAGAGGTGTGCCGCTGATGTCAGGTCGCATTTAGCCAGCGCCGCCGCCATTTAACCCGGGCCCGTTATTACTCAGAAGACCCCCAAATAAAGAGGCTTCGATCGGGTAAATGGGAGATGGATGGAGAGGGGTCGGCCTTTAACGTTGATCACTAACAATGATGGATAGCAGAGGCTCAGGAGGCTGGTTTTGTCAATAGTGAGGAACACACAGCCGAGGAGAATGCTTAGTAACGGCGGTGTTTCCCTGTGTCTCCGCGGACTCTCTATAAATTGTAATCAGGAGCGTGGCTGGGCTGTCTGCTGCCTGTCAGGAGCAGCTGTGGCACATCTGCATCTCCCCTCATGTTCACTTCACAGGGTTTGAGTTGTGAATTCAACTGCAAACTTTAATTGTGTCAACTCATGTAGAGTATTTCCTAAGGGTTGTTGTAAGCATGTTTATATTAATTTCATAATAATTTATGTATTGTAGTTGTACATTCTTTGTAAAATATATATATATATGTATATGTATATACATATATATATATATATAGTGTGTGTGTGTGTGTGTATATATGGACTCCATTTTGTCACTAAAAGACCTGACAAATGCTTATTTTGTTTTTGCAATTAGAAGGTAGATAAACTGCCGCCAAAATCTGAACCAATCACCTAAAAACTATTTAACAAACACTTTACGTTTAGGGCGTTCCCCGCATGGGATGTTGGACTTTTTCTTTATTTATTCCATTTTGTCCACCATCTGACAAAAGGGAACTCTCAAGCTGCTTGATGTGTTGTATACAAATTACAGCTGTAAGCTCTTATTTCATGTCAAATCAACCACTCTGGGAAGAATCAGGGTCAGTTTGTTCTCCAAACCCACAAGTAAAAATAAGACTTTTAAATGGATTTCGTGTGGCCATATTTTGCTTTCTTACAAGTCCCTAAAACTCATTTTTGGAGAATTTACCTTCAGCTTAAAAAAACAAAACAAATTCAAAACCCAACATTTTAGTATCAATCAGTCGATCCCTCCAGAAACCAGCTTTACTCATTCATATTTTTAACAAAGAAAATCTTGGTGGAATTTCAAATCTGAATTCCTCTTTGCAGAGCTTGTTTTTACTTTTCGTTTTACTTTAATTAGAGGAAACAGACATCAGAGTCCAAAACTACAGAGTCTCAGCTCCACAAAGGCTCCAGCCAATTGTTTGTACTCCAAATGGTTCAGGAACAGCTTCAGTTTGAAATGGGGGTCCTTTTTTCAGGCATTTTAGGAAAAATAGGCCCCTAAGCATAAGGGGTTAAAAAAACATTTCATGAATTGATTAACTAAAGCTTTTATTAAAGCTTTTTTTCAGCTTTCATTAAATATTGTGTAAATATCAATTGTGTTAAATTAACGTATCCAATTAGTTTCCATGGCACTCCTGGTCCTCCTGGTTTCCATGGCACTCCTGGTCCTCCTGGCTAATGCAGAGTAAATATTAAAAGAGACTAGTAGGGAGCTCTCTGATTGGTTTAGAGCAACTTGCTAACCAATTTATAAACCAATCAGCGAGCTCCCTACTAGTTCACTTTTATTATGCACTTTACATTATCCAGGACCAGGAGTGCCACGGAAAAGCTAAACCAAGAAGCTAATCAGAGAAGCTAATTTAAAAAAAAATCCAAAAAGATTTGTAAATGCATTTAGTAGTAGTTTTACTAAATCAACTTTTTCTTTTACTGAATGTTAGCAAAAATTATTCTACTTTTATCACTATTACAATTGACCATGCTTAATCTATGTTTTTGATCTTATAAAGTGGTTATTCCGGGCCTTTTTGTGTTGCCTTGTAAACATGAATCCTATTCTTAAACCCTTACTCCTGATACGTGCTTGTTTTACTACAAAAGAGTGTGGATCTAAAGATAGTTACACAGGTATTGCATCACACAGCTGTATCTGGCTGATACAGTATCTAAGAGCCGGAAGGAAGCCATCTTTGTGCTCCCACATCCATTCGCTCTAGGAATCGACCCACCCACTTTCTACTGGAGCTTATTTTAAATCCGCTTTTTGTCCGGAGGTTTCAGGATGACCAACACGGCTGACATCACTGCAGCCCGCAATATTTTCAGTACAAGAGTCGTCCGTGCACCTGGATCATTCAAGTTAAATATGTGTACAATGCAAGTTTAAGTAGTTTTGTTTAAGACTTCAAACAGGAACATCCTGCGCGGTCTGGGAATAGAACTTGGGTCCTTCTCCACTAACCGTTATGCCACTGTGCTGCCTTTTTAATCTGCTATTAAATTCCTACTAAGCATGCACAATGAATCACAATCAAACTGAAATGACAAGAAAAGGAATCGCTCCATTAACTGCAAGCCATCTCGTCATGCTAAAAGCTTCCATGCACTTTGAACTTTGATCTAGCGCTTTGCCATATATTTTTTAGCAACCTTTTTTTTTCTTTTTTTAGCTTGCTTACTTCACAGCGTCAAAATGTTTCTTGGTACTTTTAGCGCTTTATAACTCGTAGACATTTTTTGTTTTGGATGTTTTTCAATGTGGTTGTCAAAGTACAAACGACAAATAAACAATTGACTAATTAATAGAGTGTTCTTGGCTAACAACAAAATATCCTGTCTAATTATGTATTAAACCTATAATTACAGTTACATATTTCAGTCATCTCTCAAATGTTAATGGACCTCGAATCCAGATTTTAAAGCATACATCGCCATTAGGGATGTTATTGAATCCAATTTTAGTGTTACGATCATAGAGAGAAGAAATATCAAGTTTTATGATTATTCATGGTTATTGTCACCAAGACCAAACAACAGTAAAATACACAAATTCCTCTAGTATGTGACCAATTTTATGAAAACAAACTTTCTGACTTGTCAACATAAACAGCCAGATATAACAACCTAACCCTTTTTACATTCAGGTTTACTTTTTTCAGTGTAGATTGAACTGAAATGACTTACGTTTGGCTTCTAAAATGGTCAGTTATTATTTCAGTTTGCACGGTTATCAAATAACTGAATAATACCTAATCGCAGTCGTCCTTACATGTCATTTTTACAGTATATTTGACTCTTTGCACATAAAATTCAGGGGAATCCTGTATCCCTTTTTGTGAACAGATCCCGCCCCAAACCCGGCCCATTGTAAACCGGATACCCATGCAGGAGTCCCACCCATATCTGTACGCGCCCCACTTTAGTTTCCCATGGTACTTCAGATTGATGACCCCCCCTAATCCTGTCATGCAGCTTTCATCCATTCTGATATGCTTATTAAAACCGACATTCGCACACACGGCACTTTCTTTTAGACTTCTTATCACCAAAATAATCCTCTTCTATCTCCTCTCGTTTTCAAAGCCCTATTTTTTTCAAACTGTCAACTGTTCAGGGGGAACAATTAGATGGATGCGCATATGGAGATGGTTAATCACTGTCAGCGTATGTGTACGGATGTCGGAAATAAGAAGAAAAAAATAAATAAAGAAATACAGGAGAAGAATGGGAAGGGCTATGCTGCAAGAGAGCCGCTTCCAACAAAGGCCTAAAAATAGTAGGAATAGGCCCATGTGACATATTGAGGGTAAAAGCTTGTGAATAATTTGTCTAATGCAACACATACCCTCTCCACGAATACGCTCACGTGAACACACTCCCACCCCTGCAGGAAAGGTCGGCAGTCTAGCGTACTGTCTGTTTACAAGGATTTTTCAAAGCTAAGGACAATAAAATCAGTTTTTTCAGGGATACAATATAGTACTGAGTTATGTTTATACTTTTTTGGCATAAAGTTGTATAATTCTGGTCATGTAGGCCTGAATGTACTTTGCTAGATGTGAAATTGTCCTCATGTCACCTCTGTAAAAGTAACTATAGTACTTTGAGTAGTATTTTGTAGCATTCTTTGTAATTTAAGGAGACCTATTGTTCTTTTTTCAAGTTCTTAGTATTGAACTAGAACATAAGTAGCACATTTTACATTTTGCTCATCATAAACTGCAGTATTGATCAAAAATGGCTAGAAGCAGGTGAATTGACTTCCTGTTCAAAATAAGCCCCGCCTCTTCATAGCTCCGACAGTTGGGTACCTCCATTTCAGACTCTGCTTTACTGTCAGCTGAAGTCTACAGGCCAGGAAGTTCTTAAATAACTTCCAAACAGTTTTTTGGTGTCAATAATCTGGAAAAATCATGATCTTTCAATATTTCAGTACTCTTTTCACTTTCGATGTCTTTTTAATTGAGACAGTTGTTTATGTAACGTACCTTATCTGTTCTTGCTCGACTGCTAAAGGAAAATTGAGTCTCATGTTTAACTGGTCTTATCTTGGCCCCCGGGCTGGAAGTTCAAATGAAAAAGGACACCTGTTGTGTACAGTATGTGTGGTTTACATTGTATTGTAGTTGTCGTACTGTTTAAACAAGCGGTGACTCAGCTGGATTATTTAGCTATATCATACATTTGCTTCTGTAGTCTAAAAATTGTACACAACCCTAGCTCGTAACTCGCAATAAAAGTCTAAATCCAGTTTGAGGAATCATTTTGGGGTTGCTCATGGCTCCGTACTGGGACCAAGTGAAATGTAGTGAGCATTTTCATTTGCTCTGTTTCGTAGATGTATGCATATAGAGTTAGAAGAAATAACATCACATTCAAGGATTCTTTTTGATAAAACACACTGTACCTTCCCTTGCACACATTAGTTTTAGCAAAAAAATCAATAACAATAGTACCGGTAACTTGGTAAATGGTATCACTGGCAAAATAATCCAAGTGTCTCCTTGTTTACCCACAAGACATGTTATATAGGCACTGACTTTTGTGAGCTTCTAACAATTCAGTTGCTAACTCAGGTGTATTTTGATTGATTGATTGATTCATGATAGTGAATTTGTCCTTTATTTGAGGGTTGAGAGCTCGATATCTCAGCCCTGTACTCACTTCACTTATCCAAAATAGAAACACTGTAAATTAAAATCTCCATCTTATTTTACAGTGAAATGTTCAATAGACCTGTTTCTATTATTAAACTGTTTTATTATGTTTTTACAATGATCAAGATGCAATAAATGATCTGCATATGTGATTTTACGACTAAATATCAGAAGTCTAAACCGTCTTTAACAGAAATGTACCCCCAAAGTACACAAGTTAAAGTATTCAAGGACAATATAAGCTAAGGAATGAAATATGACATTTAGTCTTGCTTTGCATATAACCACTATAACATGTGCAGTAGTGCTCTGCTCGCTTCTCAATCAGAGCGAGAGTTGCTAGAGCAGAATAGAGCATGCCAAAGCTAAAAGATTAATCAGATCTGAAAAAAAAAGGCAAAAATCGCCACATAATCTGACATGTGAAAACTGCTGGTGCCCTTTCAGTCCAACACAAACAGATACAAATCTGGACTGTAGTGGATTTTTTCGCTGCAGTACCAACAGACTGGCCTCTAGTCCAACTCACAACAGGTTAAATCGCTATAGCATTGGCTCATTGACTCAACTCAGAGGTAGCAGTAGAAGTCGGGCTCCATGTCAGAGTAATAGACATACCATATCTGCATCTACATACTCCGCCAACACTTATTTCCATTGACGCTCTGTCCTTTTATGGCATCCTCAGTGGAGTGGATAATAATGACCCTTTAAAGGAAAGATAATGCGTGTTTTCATTTGCGCGCGGTGCACTCCACTTACTTCACAATTGCGTTTTAATAGCTGTGGAAATGAACAGAGGCCTCAGCCCGGCTTTTGGTGACACTTTTCCAGACACATTGTAAGTCCTGTTGTTTTGTATGCCCAGCACAGCTGTTGCACCACACCAGGCCTGATCACCTTTGCTTCACAACTTGACTCTGCTTCGGTGTGTTATTATGTTACACATTCGGCAAACAGACCTTTCGCAAACGGGCTATCGATTGTGCCATGAGCAGAAGATTAGCCGCTAGCACAGAGAAAAGTTCAGGGCCTGTTTAAAAATAAGGGACCTGGTTCCAAACTTTGCAGGTGGAAAAAAATCTTAGGCTTTGATTTTCATTTATTTTTCTAAAGAAAAGTAAAGAAAAAAATGGCACTTTTAATAGCCTTAATAAAGCATGAATAAAGGATAGTTTACTAAGAATGATTCAAACTTGTACTTTTACTTCCGTTATTTTATCAATTAGGTACTTTTCCCACACTTTGACTTAAAAAAAAAAAAAAAAAATCCGTAAACTTGTCATTTTGAATATATCTAATATGTGCATGTATACAAAAATTGTCATTATATTATGCACAAGTGACAAATGCAGTTGTGATATTATTAGCATTATGGGTAGTATTTGTAGCAGTAGTAATTAACAGCATAATTGTTTTCATTTTCACCTGTACCCTTGGAAAGTACCTGCTCATAATGTTGCTATTGTGCTATTGTATTTCATTTAAATTCCTTAATCACACCTTTCCCCATTCCCCTAGCTGCTTTGCAAAATTATGCCAATTTTTACCGGATCTACTGCCTTTCCTCAAATTGAAACTCCGTAAAACTATTATTCTAATCCGTCATTCAAGTAAAAACAATATTCCAAAACGATAGGGTGCGAATTGAAAAGATTAGCGGGGACTTTTTCATGTGTGGCTTTTATGCAGAGGTGGAAGCAGACAGAAAGCAGGTGGATGTTTAGGCAGAACGATAAGAAGTGGCTTGGTTGACAGAACACCTGATAAGCAGCTGGACTGACAGGTTTGGCCGGCCGCTGGTGAGGCAAAAAGGAGAAGGGCATTGGGCAAGCAAGGCTAAGCAGTCAAGCAGATGGGCTAAATGTAATAAAGAGCATAATTTAAGAGGCGAACCTGCTATTAAACTTGAGAAATCAAGATGGACTGTGACTATTCTGAGTGAAGTGGAGCGTGGACAGTTTTAAAATATGCCGGCCGACTTTACTGGGCATTCTAAATTGTGCCTTACGAGTAGCTAACTTACTGTTTTAAAGGGGACATACAGCATTACGCAAAGTCACATTTCATAATCTTGTGTGTTTCCTCATAATTATCTGACTCAAAGTTGTATTTTGATTGATTCCTGCATGTTTGAATAATCCTGTGTTTTCCTGCAACTGAAGCTCAGAGAATTCCTGTTCTCACCTACCCCCTATCCCCGCCCACATCCCTGTACTTTGTTGAGATTATTTGTTACTTTTTTTTACCGTACATGTGACACAGTCAGTAAAATGAACCTGTTTCTTTACTAAGCCGTTATAGATCACTATTGCAATTTACAATAAACAAAATGTAAAATAATCACCTACTTATGTTCTAGTTCAATACCAATTACCTGAAAAAAAATCTTATCTTTCCTTTAAAGTATTAGTTTCATGGCAAAAGAAGTATACTATTGTTTTATATTATTTTAATAATAGTATTTTATGTTTAAACAAATCTCCCGTTGAGTAGTTACTTGGGCTATTAAAAGTGTAGTTATTATGGTAACTTTAATTTATTATGTTGCTATTGTTCATTTTACATATGAATTTTTTTTAGTAGTTAGGAAAAGGCCAAGACACAGTTGGCCCAATGTCAAAAGATTACAGTAAGAATAACAAGTTTTGATTTCATGGTAAAGCATGCAAACAAATGTAAAAATTCTTGGCTTTAGTTTTTTCTGCGTGTGTCCAAGAAGTCAGTGGAGGAAGAAATACCTGGGCGTCTGTTTTCGTCGGCATATTCATATACTCTAACAGTATTTGACCTAACAACAGTCACCGTATCTGTCTTCCTCTGTCTTGTTACAGGCAAGCCGCAGACGGTGGAGAGCTCGGAGCGCGTCCAACTGTCTGGCACATACAACGTGCGCAAAGGGAAGCTCCAGCTGCCCGTGAACCGCTGGACCAGGCGACAGGTCATCTTATGTGGCACCTGTCTCATCGTCTCCTCGGTGAAGGAGAGTCAGACGGGCAAGATGCACGTCCTGCCACTCATCGGAGGGAAGGTACGTCTGAGTCACCCAGCGCCAAGGACTAGAGCTGGATCCCATACAGCTATTTCATACAGCAATTTTTATGGTCGGCTGTTTTATGATATGAGCTGTAAATCTCTAATGCTAAAGTCCCTCTTATTACCGCCCACAAATGCTCTAAATTGTAAAGTGTGTCCTTTTCACCTTGATGAACTGTTTGTCCTTTGTTGTGCTGTGTGAATTTTAGCCCAAGGTGAAGCTGAAATAGTTGCTACTAGCCTGGATTTCAGCTTTCAATGTTATATCAAGGCACAGCTAACTGCTCACACCATCGCACAAACATGCAAAACTCACTGGTAACGCTACTACGCTTTTTGTAAAATATTAAAAGCACTAGTTATTTGTTTACACGCCCTTATAAGGCATTTGTCACTGGGTTATTGAAAACAGTTTTAATACGCAGCTTATTAATGTGTGTGTGTTAACAAACCATGTACGAAATGTTTGTAATGGTTTAATTACATTTATTTGTACTATAAGCCATCTAGAAATTGTTGTAAATGTCTTATAAGTGCATTTACAAACAACTAGTGCTTATTAATGCCTTACAAATAGTTTACCAAGGAACCTTATTTCAATTTAGCTTTAAATTTTGTATTAATAACAAATCATTTCACTGCACAATTAAAATGTTTTACAACAAATCAACAGTCATTTGTTTTGTCATTTCCATTTTAAATCCTACATTTACTACTTTTAATCTCAAATCCAAGATACATCCCCGCCAGGTCCTCTGCCGCTCTGCCATTGAGTGCTGAGAAACGACCTTTACTTGTTTATTGCTTTATGGATCCATCTATCTGCCAAGGCCACTAAATTATCTCTAAGGGCTCTTGTTTAAAATCCCACACCATTATTTGCCTCCCACAATTGACACTCCATTTCCCACCACACCCTGATATCCAACGCTTTATTCCCTCCACGTGGCCTCCTGTGAACTATGCATCCGTTTAGCGCTGCTCTATAATGTGCTTTTGCGTGTGTTTTTATTTTTTAATTTTTTAATACTTTCACTAATCCTCCATTAATTTGAAACATATCGCCAAATGTGTGCTATTCTCCTTGTTGAATAAGCTGTTTGATGTGTTTCTGCGCGTGGCATGTCATTTATTTTCATGATTCATGTTTTAATGCACATATTTGAAGCCCCCGCAGCCAGCACTGAAACATCTTTATATCCGTCACATTGATAGCATAGTTTGTTTAAGATGTTCATTCCATAAATCAAAAAGCAGAGTAGGCGATGTGTGTCTTGCTAACAACTTGCTAACTCAGCATCTGTGTTGCTACGAGATGACAACACATCCGAGTGTTCTAAGGTAAATCAATAAACATCTCCATTCCGGATACATTATATTTTATTACAAGATGTCTAAATGAAAAATGGTCATTGGAGAGTGTCGGATGGATTAGGATCAGTGCAATTAATCAAATTCTAATACAAAATTATGTATTAGTAAAACTATTAATGATGTGGGTGTCTCACTTTTTATCCACAGTGACTTTTAAAATGAGTCTCAAAACATTAAAAATAGAGAACATAACTGTAAAAAAATAAATAAAATAACAGAACATAATTGTTTTGGATGCTCACAATTGCATTTATGACGCACATAAATGTAATTACAATTTTGTTCAGCCTTGCGTGCCTTATCATGTTGCTAAAGGAATTTTTTGATTTGTTTCAGTAAGTCACGCACATGTCCTACTCTCATGCATGCTTTAAGTTGTTTCCTGCTTTTGGTTGACTGAATAATATGATGTTTACCCTGTAGCTACAATTGAGACATCCATGTGTCAACTATTTTTTGTTTCTCAGCCGAAGTTTTCCTCAGAGTGCGGCGAAGATGCACATTTCATGCTCCGATGTCTGTACTTATGTGTTTGTGTGTGCGCCTGCAGGTGGAGGAAGTGAAGAAGCACAGCCACTGTTTGGCCTTCAGCTCGGCCGGGCCCCAGAGTCAGACCTACTACGTTAGCTTCGACAGCTTCACGGAGCACCTGCGCTGGCACCGTCACGCAGCCAAGGTATTGTGTGCGAGCCGGAATAAGAGTAGGCATACGCTCCCCCGGCGCCACTCACGGGTCAGCTGCGTTGTACATCAAAACATGCATGACTGCAAGAAGGAAAAATATGTGTCACTGAATGGAATGTTACAGCTCGTCTAGTTTGTGAAGCATCACTGCATTCTAAAGAGCTAATAGTTTTAAATTGAGCAGGGGCAAGTGGAACTCTATGATAGAGTCTGGTGTTGAAATGACAAACCTAAGATACTTAACATATATTTAAATACTAGGTCACTCCAAATCCAACATTTACAACTTTTCTGCTCGTCTCCATGGACATTTTATTGCATTGCCTGGAATCTTCCACAGTATGGCATAAAACGTGTAAGCAGGTGACACCATAAGGCCAAGTTACAGTTTAGTTACTGTAAAATCACCGTAAGAACACATGTTTTTTAAGCTTATTTTGCAGTAACAACACCTATAATTGAATAAATGCAAGATAGGTGCCATACTCCGGAACATTCCGGGCAGAGAAACGTCTCCATGTAGACAAAAAGGTGGTGAACCCACAGAAATTCATAGCCACAAAGTTCTCTATCTCTGCCCGTTGCTCAGACTGGATCAATTGGATCACAAGTGTATAAACTGTTGATTTCTTAATATTTTTGCCATTTATTTGGCCTCTTCAAATCTCAATTTAAAGTCAGTTAGCCTTTAGGTCAGAAGCCAGTTTTTCCCGCCAATTAATCTAGTTAATATCTAAACCAAACGCCAAAAGATTTACACATGCAACAATTACTTTTAACAAGGTTTTGACCTCACTTAAATGTGGACAGTGGGTTGTACTGGCCAAAACCCCATGATTATTCATAACCAGCTAACGAGCTAATGCTAACGGCTATAGGAAAATTCAGGGAACTGGCTCCGGAGTCTTTCAGATCTTGTTGGACTAGCCGAGCCACTCTCCACCAGAAAATTTACATAGACCTTTAATGCCTCCCCTGTTGGCAGGATTAATATTCTTTCACGATTAAAAAAAAAAAAGTGTTTGTTAGTTCAAAGGATTTGTTGCCACACCATTCGTATGGCAACATTTGTGGATGTGCAGTGTCATTTCTTCCTAGAAATTACCCATAGAGTTATATATAGGCTCCTGCCCTCTGTCTAAAAGATTGATATTCTGGAGTGCTACTCATTTGCTGACTAGACCGAAAACTGTGTTGTGGTTCACTTTGCTGTTCATATTCCTAACAGCAAAGACTGACTCTCATTTTTGTTAAAGTAGGCCATAGCCAGAAAACCTCCTTTCTAAATATTAACAGGGACACGTATGTCACTCGCACCCAGAGGGCCACTCAGAATAGCAGACTGTAGAAGCAGCACGTGCCCCGGTGCAGCCTCCAGCCTCTCGCTGACACGGCCACTTACTGTCTCTCTCTCTCTACGTGAAATGAACAGATCAGACATCCCACTGTACCGGCCCCCTCTGTATCGTTGACTAACAAGTGACACATGCCAAGCTTGTCAGTGTTTCTTCATTATATTGTTTTCGTTTATAACGTTTTAAACCTAAGACTGCTTTTTGTCTGGATGTTGTCTTGGTCAAGCAGTTAGATATTTTCCGAGGTGGCACTTGAATAATTGAAAAAAAAACACAACCAAGCAAAAATAGGAAGATTTGTTCTTAAAGTTGTGTCTAGTCATTGACTGTGGGCATTAATTCTTAACTTGTCCGGCAAAGATTGTACTTTATATCAATTGATGCTATTGATAGACTGAATGTTTATATTTTGACGTTGCTTTGATACTGGAACTTTCCCACCTGTCCGCATGTCACAGTGTAATGTATTACTGCATTGCATCAATCATGTGCAACTTTCCTCTCACTATATAATCCTAAAAAGATTGGCCATTACCTGACATTTGACCCTTTAGTTGCAGGCTGCACACAAAAGCAGCTAAGCCCCCCGCGCTGCAGATAATCCCCTTTAAAGCCACGCTCCCTTTGTCTTTGCTGTCACCTCAGCACTCGTCTCATTTCCCCTTATCCTCTGTGCTTCTTCATTTAGATGGTGTCCCAGAGGATCAACTCTGTGGATCTGTCCTGCTGCAGCCTGGAGCAGCTCCCGCCCAATCTGTTCTACAGCCACGACCTGACGCACCTCAACCTCAAACACAACTTTCTGCCTTCAGACCGGCGGCTGCAGCAGCTGCAGAGGTACACTGCACAACACACTGGTTCTGCACATGCGCCACATCGGTCCTGATACAGTTTTTTATAGATACCAATCATTATGTGTTTACCAGTGGATGCCAAACCATTAGCACTGCCAGCGAGTTTGTAATATAGGCCATATACTGCTATAAGGCTGCATAATATTATGCAAAATGTTGGCTGAAGCAATTATCAATATTGCAACAAACTAACTATGTCTCTATATGTGTCTTCGATCTTTTATTAATGATTTTCCTTATTAGGTCTTAATTAGCCTTGATTTAGTCTCAGGTTTGAAGGCTTGAACATATTAGTTTTATTATAACTGAAATGATTGTGTCAAAAAGTACATTCTAGTATCACAATAATATTGATACTGCAGTATTTGACAACCATTTCGCATATTGCACAACATTTTTAATATCGTGCAGCCCTGTGGTCTTTTGAATACACCGCGCCCTCCGTCATGCCACGAGCCGAACTTAAACAAAGCCAATCAAACTTGTTTATTTCAGAGACAGATGTGAAACTCGAGGAGCTCGTTGGTCATCTATTATTTAGAACAAAATCAAACTTCTCTCACCTCAGAGGAACAGCGATTCATGCTTCGCTACGCAGAAACCCATGATGTGTTTCAGTCCCTGTGATTTTTAGTTTTTTTTTTCTCTTATTTTTTTCTTCCTACGCTGCCATATTTGTTTTGATACGGACGGGCAATGCATACTCACTATTGGCTAATCCACTTGTCAATCATGCCTATCTGACCAGACTGGTATCGAGCTATATTTTAAAAAATACAGAGACTTTCCAACTGCAACATGGCCCAGTGCAGTAAATCTGAAAACCTTTCTATCAAGATTCTGTATTTAATTTGAAACTTAAAAGCCATGCCTTAATGACCTGTGTAGTTATTTCAGAAAGATATTTTAAAACTACTGTATATCCACGACCATTTCCCTCCAAGATAATAAATACTGATCGGAACATACCAAATTCTAATCAACGAAACAGACAGAGCGAGAAGAAAAGGTCCGCGCACTTTACCTTCCCTTTGCCACAATAGAAAAGCTTGGTCTAATGCAGAATAATAGCCTAGACGAGACACAGCCTGGTCTTACTGGAAGCAGCGGGTCACGACTGGCTGCTTTTGGGCCTCATTAGCATTCGTCTGCTCGGCCCTAAACCTGAACAGTCTCAGGAAGTGTTCCATTGACACACAGGCCCGTGGAGAGACTACAGCCAGATCTTCGCTACGAGGAGAACCGGGTTCGGCCAAACTCGTCCATAGCCCAGCATGTCCGCGGGGAAGCTTTTAATGTGCCCTGGACTGTCTTACTCACTCTCCCAATGTGGACGCCATCTGCTACATGCTTATCACGGTTACAGATTATAACCCACTGCCAAGATTTAGGCCTGTGCGAGTGTATGTGTGTATCTACTGTACCGCTTTATATTAGTATTCTAGCACACACGCGTGCCTGTCAAAGCCTTTCATCCTGTAGATCATTGCCAGAAAGCTTCATTGTTAATTGGTTGAATTATAAGGATTTGATGCATGTGAAGTGAGTATTTGGAGATTTGATGGCGTTTCTGCTTTGCTAGGAGCGGCTGGAGGCCACAAATATGAGGTCAGCACATGACAGCTCTATGTAGGAGCACTGCACTATTTAGTTCTCCTTTTAAAATGGCTTTGCTAGCAGAAAAATCCTGTGGCTATCCTGCATCGCTAATCATCAGATTTGATTTCATGTCCTACCACACTAGGGACAGTGTTTTTTTTCATATATAATCCTTGCAATAATGATGCTGATATTAGTGAAATAACTCAGAATAAGTGGCTCCCCCGCTGGGAAGGCACAGTAACATCCATTTAGCTTTCCAAAAAATGAGGCAGTCTCATCAGCTTTTTTTGACCCAGCATTAGGAAAAGAGGTCATTAACAACAAAAGGAGAGTTATTGTTGTTAAAAATAGACTTGTTTTGGCTGAGGCGAATCCACATTACCACTGGAGTCAGGAACAATTAGTCTCTCTATGGAATCAACGTTACATGAATGAGGACGGCAGAGCAGTGCAGGCCAGTGGGGGGAGAAGTGCTTAAAAAGTACAGATACATGGACAACAGTATTCACGTGAAAATAAAAGTTTATTATTTATTATTATGAAATTTTGGACTATTCTTAATAATTGTATGTTTATACAATTATACAAATCTTTTTGTGGTTTATGATAATTACTGAATCTGGGGGGGATCACTTTAAAATCACAATAAATTGATAAATGTACTTTTAGTGTTAAGAAAGGGTATTTTACACACATTCTGAGAATGATTAAAGCATCAAATGTTGTGATCTTGATAAAGAATTGTGCAGACTTTTTGGTCATCAATTTCTTAGTTGTCCTGGTCACTTAGACATAAGTGCCATTTCAGCAACTCTCAAACTAAAACACAAAAAGAAAAAACACTTCAATCCAGTTAAAAATGTGTGGAGTAAAATACAGATACACCAACTCTCCAATGTAGTGAAGTAACAGAAAAAATTACTCACTATATATCTTTAAAAAAAAAAAAAAGTACTTAAGCGCAGTACTTTTCTTCTTGTACTCCGTTACTTTCCGCCAGGCCTTGTGTTCTCTATCAACACAGCTTTACTCTCTATTTTCACAAGTGGAAAGGAATGTGTGAACCTGCCACATGCCTCCCCCCTGTTTTTTGGTTCTCTTTTCTCTTTGGCCAAATACTAACAGTGGGTGATTTACTAGCCAGATATGCATAATCAGTTGTCTGGGATACAAGCTTGAAAGACAGAGGTCACCAGGAATGGACTATGAATTCCACACTAACCACATCAAACCTTTTCTGTTTGTTTACTCTTATCTGACATATGAGGCTATAAATGTTAATAATGATGATAGGTACTACAGAAAATGACAAGTATATAATTAATCTGTGACATTTATTGCCGATTTTGTCCATTCACTTAATGTTTGTAGGCCAACCCTTATTTTACCCATATTTTGCATTTATTTCTGTGCACTAATCAGACTTGGTCGTTTTTGATCCCGTATTACTAATTGGCTATTGCTCATCCAGAACTTTCCCTCCTATTATTATATGAAGTAATAAGGAATTTGTTCATGTAAAAGTTTATAACTATGAATTTATGGTCCTAGATGGAAAAATGGCGGCAGACACATAGTTTATACTTTTTGCAATTGGGAAAAAAAGAAATGTTTTATTTTTGCCTACTGAGGGACCAAGCCTAAACCCTCAGATTATGATAAGGCCAGGTTACATTTATGGTATTCATGAGAAATATCTAAAAAGAAAAAAATGCACATATTAAACTTGATTTAGCCTGGTGTTGTCACAATACTAAAACTACAAACTTGATGTGGACACTAAGGGAAAGGCCCGATACCCATCATTATCATTTTTAATACCACTATTATAATAAAACGCACATCAGTAGTTTCTTTAGTACTACCATGTAATATTATAAAAGTTCTTGTTGTTGTTGTGTTACTCTGAAGGGCGGTTGGCTGAAAAGGTGCATTTACCTCCACCTACTGTAGTTGTATGTCTTCAAAATATGTGTTTTACACTATACTGTGGAAAAAAAAAAAGAAGAGAGAACTGATATTGATTGAGTGCTGATTCTTTTGACAACACTAAACTAGCCATATTCATCCAACCACAGAACAACACTACTCATTTACGGAAATAAATTAACCTGCCCCATCTCAATAAAATTATACACAAGGGCTTTTTCCATTTGAATTCTTATTTTATTTTGCTTCTCACGTCTAGTTTAACTTCCCAGTATCTAGAACCAAAACAATTAACTTTCAAATGAACCCGTGTTATAATCATTACTCCCTCATTAACCTGAATTGCCCGAGGCAATTGAGTACCAGCTAATGGCATGACAGGACAGACACCCATGACACAGACCAGGAGAGCTCCTCTGCATTACTCAGCAACTTGTGTCGGCTGATTTAACGGTAGAAGTGACATTTTCCCACACACGCCCCCACTCCATTTCTCCTTTCGTCGGAATTCGTTTGCCCTCCCAATCAATAGCCCTGACGTGTCGCCTGTCTCCTCCTCCATCAAGCTGATATACTATGCTAGCCGTTAGCCGTGGGCCGCGCAATTTAACAGGACAGATGTGGCGGCTAATATAGCGTAGCGTGCTAGCTGCTCTCTTAGCGGACGTGATGGGTGATAGCAGGTTGCATGTCAGTGTCCGAGTGTATAAATAAAGACTGTCCTTTCCCCTTGGCTCGGGCGCTGTTCCCCCGCCTCAGGGACAAGAAACCCGTTTTGAAGGTCATCACTTTGCCATGGGACACCTCGCCAAATGCCACTGGTCACTGGCTCTGTTTGAATGCACTGTTTGAATACAAAACACGGCTCTTGTTTGCTCAACAATCAAAGAATGTGATAGGTTTATGGCTAACCAGGTTTGTTTGTGGGCAGAAGTCATTTTAAGTTTGAACGGAATGCCTTTGTAAAACTGTTCGTGAAAGTTACATTTCTATAGTTTCATAATATTACGTTCATCTTACGTATAAGATAAGATTGGAGAAGAAGGAGAATAAAGTATAAAAATTAAGCAAAATAAGTAGGTCTTTTGGAATAAGTAAATCTAAAAGCTAAAGCGTTTAACTATATCAATCAATAACTAAAGAAACAAGCAAATGGATTTATGTCCCATACTTTATCTTTGGTCTTTCTTAGCTACAGGCAATAGATAGATAGATGATAACGATTAATTTTTTTTTTTTTAAATAAGATGATAATAATAATAATGATTATAATAATGATAATGATAATATACACAATACTTAAATTGACTTGTGCATATGATATTGATAAAAATAAAAAGACTTTGTACTGTATAATTAAAGTGGGTTTGGCCGTTTTCATCCTGCCATTATCTATGAACTCAAGTGTTTACTGAAACTCTTGAGCCGGAACTATTAGTTAATATGAAGCTATTAAAATCTCCATGGAAAGCCACGTCTTGGCCACTCATTACAACTGGAACAATGTACAAGCATACGTAAAAATGTAAATGAAAACGAAAGAGTTACTCATTATAAATAAGTTATTTCCAATGCATCCACTAAGAGTGCGCTTGAGTTCTTATATGTACAATACTAATAAGTTTGTTTAAGCTGTAGTATTGCTCCACTGACGGCCGTTAATATATTCATGAGTGTCTTCTCTTTTCAAATATTAAATGTCAACAAGCTGCAGCTACATCTGAAAGCATATTTTCTTTTTTTTCTTTTCATCGTTTACATGCTCTAAATCTTTGCTTTGAACTTGTTTCTGCAGATTTTCCCGGTTGCGGAGCTTGAACTTGTCTAACAACAACCACCTTGGTCAGTTCCCCCTGGCCATCTGCGACATCCACACTCTCACTGAGGTCAACCTCAGCTGTAACTACTTGGCCTCAGTCCCCAGCGCGGTCGGTTCTATGACCAAGTGAGTACAATAGTACAAATATGACTTTAAGACATTATAACTTGCATAAAATATTTAAGACTCATTTGAATGTACTGTATTAAATGTGTTATTAGTTGTAAGACGAGTTTAAAAGTTTGTATTTCATCCTTTTCCTTGCCAGGTTTTGCTATACTGGGATTGACCATGTATTTGATCATTTGTTTGGTTTTTAATATTGTAAATAGTGTAAATATATGTTCTTTTTACATGCAAAAAAAAAAAAAAAAAAAAAAAAAAACATTATTTGATAAGGACAGTGCATAATAATGAACATCTCTAACAGTTAGAGTGTAAATATGACAGATTAGAGAGAGATTTTGTTATACATTTTGAGGTTGTTTCATAAAATATTGCGATAATAAAGATTATAATAATTAAGACCTCTTTTAACCACTGATATTTTAACCCTAAAACATTAAAATGTCAGTAAACTTTCTAAAAGGACCTACACATAAAATGTAAGCAGAAATAAATAAACAGTACAAAGAACGACAATGTACAATGTGTTAAAGCAACTTGATATGTTTTTACAGCTCATACTACAAAAAAATTATAAATAAATAAAGATCGCTGTGCAATAAAAGTACACACAAAAAAAGTATTCAATTTTGAAAAATGTTGTGCTTACATTTAAAAAAAATATTATTTGTATACATTTTTTGTTGTTATTTTGTTTGGCCCTGTATTCCAAAACTAATGTTGTTCATGTTCATGACTTAAAAAAAAAAAAAAAAAGAAGAAAAAAGAAAACTGCTCTCATGCCGTACTAATGGATGGAAAACTGTGTACTTTCACTTTTGTCAACTTGCCCTCGCTTGTGCCACCAGTTGTTACCAAAATGCCTCACTAAACTGTCTTTTAACGACTCATGTGCCAGGTTCATTTTGGTGGGGTCGTGCCCAGGCTGAGAAACCCACTGAACCCTTTCACAAAGCTGCCGTGTTTCTGCCACTTTGAGTTTACATAGGCAAATGTGGGAGTCACCTAGCAACAGGCACATGTTGTAACAACCACCACGGTGTACTTAGCTAGTTGTGACACGTGAGCGAACAACAACACGGCTGCGCTGGTCATCTGTGGTGACATTTTGCCTGCTCCGTTCTGACTTGTCGCTGACTTCTTGCCAGAGAACACAGACTCTGATCTTGAATATACTTGTATTTTCTCTCTTTAAAATGATTTGAGACTAGATTTATGAAAATTATACACATTTTAGAAAACTATTTCATTTGAATTTTTATCTATTTTATTTTTATTTTTTTAATTAGGCTTTAGTAGGTTTTTCTTTTTAACAGGTTTTCATGGTTATTTTTATGATTACATTGTTTCTTGGAATATTGTGGTAAATATTTGTCATAGTTTTACATTAGTCAAGTGGCAGTTTTTCAAGAAACGTATTAAGATAAAAAGTTCAAACTTATAGGAAGTTGAGCTGAATTCTAAATGGAATCGGTATGTCATTGATACAAAATGCAGGAAGAATTTATGGACAATTTATTAAGAAACACAGTTTTACGAACAGCAATTTATTACATTTATTTGTGAAAACTTAACTGTTAATTAGACAAACCTGTCCTTGTTTACTGTTATTTTTCTTGGAAACAGCTATGAATTTGGCTTGCTATGTCACATCTGCTCGCTGTCCAACTAGGAAGCAAAATAACTTCACAAAAAACATTTTTTTTATTATTTATTTATTTATTTAATCTTAAAAACGTCTCTTAAAAATCTGCTTTTCAAAAATATATAAATTAAAATTCATTAAAATGTCTCATCCGTTTTTTATTAGGCTCTAAATGTGTATACTTTCTTTAAAACTCCGTATCAGAACATGCAATAACTTTTATTCCAATAATCATTGTGTGTGTTTTACGTCAATAAAATCATTTGCCATAGATAAAACATTCACAACGCTTGTTAGATTCTTCACTTGACATTTATCACCTCCCTGTTCTTGTGTATTTACAACGAGATAATAGTTTTACGAGGCTGCTCTGTGCCTCATTGGCTAAAATTGGCTAAATATTATAGTTCTAGGAAAACACTTTCTGCGGCTAGAACAAAGCTGATTTTATTGGCTGTTAACCTAATCTTTTCTCATGACATTTTTTTGGACCGGTTTCAGTTTGGGCTCCAGCATCAACCTTCTAAAGAATAGAAACGGCAGTCATACTAGCAACTTCTAAATAGTAACGGTGCATTGGAGATGTAGATTAAAGACACATTGCTTCCTTGTGACTTGGTCAGTTCTGACGGAATGCAAACATCCAGGTATGCCGTCTGGAGCTAGGCTAAAGCAGAAGATAATCTACAGGAATGATCTGGCACGCTTATAAATTCCTTCAGTGATCAGCCAAGCACTTATACTTTTACTGCCACCTGCTGGATTTTTAACACACTGACACTGTGACCGTTCGCTCGTCTTGTAGGTGACCTTTTCCCAAAGCGACATTACAAGTCATCTTGTCCGTGAATGCTGCCGCTGATCAAATCTCTCTCTCCTGTCTTGCAGTTTGCAGACTTTCCTGTTGGACGGAAATAGCCTGAACGATCTGCCCAATGAACTGGGATCCCTACAGAGGCTGGGATACTTGGGGCTTTCATTCAACCAGTTCAGCCACATACCCCAAGTGCTGGAGAGACTGGCCTCCATGGAGAAACTGTGCATGGCCGGCAACAACTTGGAGACGCTAACGCTGCAGAATTTCAGGCTTCTCAGAGTCAAGCACATCGATCTACGGTAACTCTACACCGGACTGTATGCAAAATTCTACTGGGAGAAAAAAAAAAAGTAAGCCGGGGGTAAAGCGGGCGTGGACTCTGTGACAAACGTCGCTCCACTAATGATAGAAAGCAAAACACTGAAAGGAAGACTCAGCTCTTGCGGAAAGCAGGACGGCACGCATTTGGAAAATCATTTGCTTACACCGTCTCGCTCACATGTCTCCGCAAAATGCACAGCTCCAATGACTTGCACTATTGAGTTGTTAATACTTTACTGCTGTCCACTTTGTTTAGAATGTCGGCGTGAAGTTTCTTTTACTCTTGGGGCAAACACAAATACTAAATAGGCACAACCTAAACTTTTCTGATGAAGGATGCACCACCTGCTTGTCTCTATGGAGATACAGTATTGTTGCTTTGCCTGGGATGTTCCACAGTAGTGCATTAAACGTATACATCTTAGTGAAAGCATGAAAAAAGGTCACCAAACTCACTATAAAAAATCACATTTTCCTTTTTTTCTTTCTTTCTTTTGATGTTTTTATTGCAATCAATCATCAGCCGTAATGAATTAACAACGTTTTTAGGACTTTTTCTCATTCAAAAGATATAATATTTTGTTTTAAATGTTTCATCTCTTGGGAACTGGCTTTAATTTTTCATCATTCTGAAAAAAAATTTGACATGCAGGAACATCTCCATGGAGACAATCAGATGACATACCCCAACACCAGGAAAATTGCACAGTGCACCTTTTAATATATATAAATACATTAAGAATGAATTGGGTTATTAAATATGAGAGCCTGTGTATATTGTGATTAGATTTGCGATTTACAAGACAATAAAATAAATAAAAAAATAAAAAAAAGTTAATTCAATCCTTTTTATGACATATTTAAATATCACGGTACTTAAGTTTGACATTGTAAAAAGCTATGATGTGTTTGTCTTCCTATGCTTGAATACGATGAATCTGTGCCTGGTCTAATGCGTGCACCTGTGCTCCCTGCGTCAGGCTGAATAAGATCACGGTGATGGTGCCAGATGAGCCCGACCTGCTGCGCCACGTGACCCACCTGGATGTGAGGGACAACAGGCTGAAGGAGCTGGACGCCTCGGTCTTCCCCCGGCTAGAGGTGCTGCACTGCGAGAGGAATAACATCGAGAGCTTCAAAGCCAAGGGGACGCTGCTGAAAGG